>LPNX011097639.1:0-105983 GCA_001517045.1 Pseudotsuga menziesii | reverse complement strand
ACATAAGCATTTTATCATTGTGGTAAATATCTATTCATTTCATAATCATTATCATAAAAAATACATATATATTTAATTGATAAGAAATTAATAATATAATCAAATTTATCATAAATTACTGCATATGTATTTCATTAATTAATATATATGTATTTCATTTCATTGATTCATATATGATGATGATGATGATTAGCGTCTATTGAGACCAACTTTGGTCTATCGCACCTTAAGAAGGATAATACTTGGTTTACTTTAAAATCTTGCTCCTGTGCTAAAAAAACTTGCCAAGAAGCTTTCTAAGCTCACTATTGTTTTGATAAGTAAAGAGTTTATAAAGTTTTGAATTGTAGCAAATACTATGAATCTCAGAACTAATGTCAATGCAAGCACAAAACTCTAAGAGAAAGTGATTTTCATCCTCAACACTCATAAACTCACACATATGGAAAACCCTTTCCTCCCGTTTAGTTTTAGGAATAGACCAACACCGTGTTTCACTATGGAGTTCATGTGAGTTCGTTCTAATCTTGGCTATATTAATTTTCTTTCATGAGATAGTTACTACCGAGAGATACTTCTGACCTTCCAAATTATGATTGATGACCTCTTTATAGTATCTTAATTTTTTCCTCATGTCACAATTTCTCTTTAAACTTAGAAGTAATAATATTTTGACATTATCAATGTTCTGCAAAATTTCATTTTCATCAATGCCCCAAAGGTTTAACCAAGCCATGGTATCTTTACAACAACACCGCTTGAGGCGTAGATGGTTTTGACTTGAGTTTAAAGCAATTTTAGGAAGTCTCTCGTTTCCCATGTTATTTATCTTATGCTCATACATCAGTTATCTATTCATAGACATGTTCTCGATGGGGAAATACCCACTTCTATGAGGAGAATAAGATAAGGCGTATTGCTTTTAATTTTGAGGTTATAAGTTATAGACCACTTTTGGATTTGATCAATCTTCCTCCAATATTCTCTAGAAATGTTGCATCCCCATGCTTCACAACCATACAAGATAACAGGGATGGCACGAGTTTAAAAGATGAACTTCTTTTTATCCCAAATGACCAAATTGGTTGATTTATATTTATTTTCAAGACCAAAATAAGATTTTCATCCTCCATTAATCATTTTCTCAATGCTATAGTTCAAATTAAGCTTCTAATGAATATCAAATCCGAGATACTTGTAAGAATCCACTTCCTCTATGTTTTTATTATCATAAATAAAATTTGCATGTCTTTGTTCGATTTTATAATCATGATTTGTGTCTTGTCAGTGTTAATAGTCATACCCATGTTGGAGCAAAAATCTTATAAATATCTTAAAATTGTAATTTATATATTTAATTTTTTTTTTTAATTTTTAATTTTCTTAATATTATACAAAATTATATATTCTTATCAATTTCTTATTTTCGATTTTATTATAAAATTAATATTAATTTTTCTTATATTATCTATAATTAAATCATTATATATTTATCTTATTTTATTATAAATTTCTATTGATGATGATGATGATGATTAGCGTCCACTAAGATCAACTTTAGTCTACCAGATCTTAAGAAGGATAATACTTGGTTTACTTTAAAATCTTGTTTATGTGCTCAAAAAGCTTGCCAAGAAGCTTTCCAAGCTCACTAGAGTTTCAGCAAGTTAGGAGGTTATAAAGGTTTGTATTGTAACGAATACTATGAAACTTGGATCTAATGTCGGTGTAAGCAAGGCACTCTAAGAGAAAGTGATTTTCATCCGCCATGCTCATAAAATCATAGAGAAAGTAATTATTATTATATTGCTTTCTATTTTTTTAATGATTTATATTTTATTTCAATGCTTTTTTAATTTAATTAATAAATATTATAAACTTAACACATTTATCTAAAATGTAAATACATTTTAAAATCCTTAATATAATTTTTTTTAAACAATATTTTCATATTAACCAATATAAATAAATATATCAACCTCCTCGGATGTAGAATGCTTCAAGCCTAGCTCCACCTACATGCCATGAATGATTTCGAGATTGACAAATGACTATAACTTGGTTTAAAACTCTTAACAAACATAGCATAATTATGCTAAAGGTGTTTCACAATTGAGACGTAGTCTCAAAAGATTCCTCGTCTCCCTATCTAATCGCGTGTTGACACGTGTTTTTGGTCCATCGACGAATTATGGTTTGGCAGTTGTCTGGCATGTTAGACAATGGTTTTTTTTTTATCCTCTTACTCGTAGTCACGGTTCAGTCACGGTTCATTATCATTTTCTGCCAAAATCACAAGGTTGATTTCACGATTCTATGAGTAGTCAAGGAAGTTGCCCTCTTCACTATAAAAATTCAATCGTTATCTCATTGTCCATTTATCATTGTCCAAATATTTATTCTCTGCATATGTTCATACAACGAGATATAAAAATACATGGCAATGGCTATCACTACAACTCGCATGCCACAAAAATTCAAGATTTGCTGTGGAAAATTCCCAAATCTAGTGATCCGATGCACAGTTGTTTCTGACACCGCTAAAGAAGAAGAAGGAGATGTGAAGCAAACCCCCTGCTGCTCTTTTTTGGTGAGAAAGGGGGCTAATTTTAATTTTCAAAGCAACGGTCTAGGGATTCGATCATGGATCTCTCTCTCCATTTCAACCAATCCCGCTACGGAAATGCTATAGGTACCTATTGGAAAAGGAAGTGGTAGAAATAATTGGGCAACATGTATATGAGGTTGTAGAATTCATATTACATCTACGATATGCAACCCAAGTCCCATTTTTGATATCTGATATGCAGCCCAAGTCCCATTTTCGATATCCAATATGAAGCCCAAGTCCCGTTTTTGATATCCGATATGCAGCCCAAGTCCCATTTTTTATATTCGATATGCAGCCCAACTCCCATTTTCGTTATCTGATATGCATCCCAAGTCCCATTAAAACATAGATTAACGGCCAAGATCCAGTCTGCAGTAGATTGACTGTGCAGAAGAAGCGAAGTCCAGAAGTCGAAAAGCGGAGAGCGACAACACAAGGAAAAGCTAAAGAGAAAATTAATATTTTTCAATATCTGAGATCTGGTGCGGAAGAGCATAGTGCAGAATCAAAAAAGTGAAGAAGTGTTGACTTCCAACTTTTGACTTTTCTGATTTTCGTCTTCCTTCTCTCTGTCTTCCGATTTCCGACTTTGGAATGTTGAAATCCACGAAGGGACATGCTCACCTGTCACTTTTCCAATTTTTGAATTCCAACCTTACGACTTATCCTTTCGACCTTGGAATGTGGAAATCAATGGAACAACCATTTGCTTCTTCAGTTTTCCGATTTTCAACTTTCGATTTCCCAACTTATGCTTTTTGGCTTTCGAAATCATAAATCCAACTTTCCTTCAAACTTTCAGCTATATTGTCGCTTTATGACTTTCAACCTCCTGACTTCCGCTTTCTGGTTTCGTACATTTCAACATTCCAAAGTCGGAAATCGAAAGCCGAAGACACGGAAGACAGAAATAAAAAATGTCAGAAGTCGGAAGTCAGAATTCGGTGAAACAAAAAAAGAAAAGGCCAAAATAAAAAAAATTCTTTTTCATGTGCTTATTGCAAAAAATTCTCTCTATTATAAAGAAGGCACAAAATTAAATGAAGATGAATTATTGTAACAGACATGAAATTAGAGTAATTTGAGAATTGGTTCGTTATTATAACAACTATGAAATTATAATACATCATCGCTTCATTTAAACATGAAATTACTCTAATATCAATAGTGGTTGATTTTCCAAATAGTCATTAAATTATTATATGACTGCTTAATCAAGAAGTTGATTGCTAATGCTGTAAAGAAATAACATAAACATAACATTTTCATTATATCAACTTTGTAATATTATAATATCAAATTGGACTATTTCATTCAAGAAGCTCACTGCTAATGCAGTTAAAAATAAAATAAAATGTTGAACTGTCATTATATTATATAAATTTTGAAGAACAACATTTATATATCTGAAGCGGACATGGTTTCAAAATAAAAAAGATTGTGAATATGCATCAGGGAATTGGCATCCGTGGTATGCTATATTTCTGCCGAGGTCTAGAGTTATTTAGTACATCAGATATTTTCAATCAACCTAGAAATAAAAACTCAGTATCAAGTGATACATTAAGCCATTCACCTCGCTTATCCTCCTGTCGAGGCATGCAATGTGTATCTGGTCCTTCCGAATCTCTCAACGACCTTTCTCTGCTTGAGAGATGGAAGCTCCAACATGTTTCACTTCTGAATTTTATGTTCATTCTATGTTTGATAATGTGTTCTTCCTATGTTCACAGCTGGCAAGAAGGTTTATGTTCTTTATGTGTTTGAATTTCTGCCCGATAGTCTCTATATCTCCTGGTAACACTGTTGAGTTTGCAGAACTCAAGAAGAAAACTCTATCTGTCAACAGTACTAAATCCTTGATGGGATTGTCATTCTTTTCTTCTTACGGATGTTTGTAGTCATCCTCTACCTTGGCTAGATCCTTCCTTCAGGGCATGCCAACGCAACACATTTTTGGACTCGTCATCACCTTCATTAGAAGTAGTAATTTGCAACAAGGATGGTGATGACGTAGACCACTGATCTCATCTCCTCTAGTCTGACCATTCCTTCGGACCGACCGTTCCTAGTAGTGGATACTATACATTGCGTTAATTAAGTCCACGACCTTGTCCGGAGGCTTCAGTGGGATATCCTTTGGGCCGAGAAATCTTGACACTGCATCCATAGTGGTGCTGCACTTTTTTAGGAAAATATTGCTCTTACCGGCATTAGAATGTCTTCCTAATGTAATGAACATATTTACCCTGATGGTTGGAGCTGCTTTTGCATGAAGGCCCAGAATTGGTCGAATTTCCAACCAGCGCCCAGTGGTCAATAAAACACATTGAAAAATAGACTTCCCAAGTAGAACAGTTATTACAGATTCCATATCAGGACCCTTAGCAGAACAATAGTTATTCATCCCCGTTATTCACCAGCAATCACTCACTCTGTATCTTCGAATGGCTCTGACTGTGGCATTATAATGGGCCAGGCGGTTGAGTTTCAACTATGACTCCGTCAAATCCTCACACACGCCATCATCGAGTGGCATGATGAAAAAATGAACAGTCACGTAGGATCTTGATCTGATTCATTATGTGGAGATTCGAACTAAGTTCCCCCTTTCTGCTATGACATCATGATATTAATGCTGGAAGTGACCCTCATCCTCACTTGTCATCAGCCTCAAGTTATCTCATGGTGTGCGGAATTGACATTTGTCACTTCATCAATCCCTTCTTATGATGGTATCGATATGTCCTTGTTTTCAACATGCCTACTTCCTTACCATACTGCGTGTAAAGGCTATACTCATCTTCTGTTTCTTAATCATTATGGCGCTCCTCATTATAATGCGCACTAGACATAAAATATTGGACTCCGGGATGCGATCTACGCAATCCATTTTGCTTTATTTTAAACCTTGATTTCCAGTAGCATCGTCTTTTCTATTCTCCTTATAGCTTCTCTACCCAGATTGATTTATGGTCGTAGATCCTTTTTAGCTTGCGTCTGCACCCTAGATCACCTTTCACATCTACACTTTACACACTTACACCAAAAAATTCCTTGTTCGCATCTTCGATGGACTGAACCATTTTCAGCTGTGGATCTACATTTAACTTTCATCGAGACCGTCAAAATATGTGGGCCATATTCAATTCCACAAATATTAGCCTCGACTTTTCTCTGTACCAATTCAACTAGCTTCAATATGGAATTATACATCTCATAGATAAGAAAATATGAATTTTGTTCCAAATAGGAATTGTTCCAAATTGTAATAACTTAGGAAAATTAATTCACTCTTTGAAATTTTTGTCATTATTAAGTCACTCCTTCAAAATTTTGTGATTAGTTTATGTTTATGCAATGTATTGCGAAAAACCAAATTTTTCATTTTTCTAATTTTCCTTAGAACTTTCAGCTAGATTTCTGCTTTCCGACTTTCGACCTCTTGACTTTCGCTTTCCAGATTCGGGAATAAAAAATCCAATGAAGCAAATAGTCGTTTGATGGATTTCCGCAATTCGAGGTTGGAAAGCAGGAGTTGATGGTTGGAAATCGAAAAGATGGCTTAAGGTTCTAAGGAAAGTTGGATTTTCGATTGTGGAAGCCGAAAAATGGAAGTCGAGAAGTCAAAATTCAAAAATTGGAAAACCAAAGAAACAAATGGCTGTTCCATGGATTTATGCATTTCGAGGTCGGAAGGAGAAAGTCGTAAGGTTAGAATTCAGAAATCAGAAAAGTCACATGTGAGCATGTCACTTCATGGATTTTGACATTCCGAAGTCGAAAATCGGAAGCCAAAGTGCCGGAAGACGAAAATTGGAAAAGGCGGAAGTCGAAAGTTGACACTTCTTCACTTTTCCGATTCTGCACAGAATCTCGGATATCGAAAAACTTAACTTTCTCTTTTGCTTTTTCTTGTGCTGTTGCTCTTCGCTTTCCAGATTCTGGACTTCTCTTCTCTCGCACCCTTTCGGACTTTTAGCGGATTGCGAAAATCGGATTATCGACTTTTGAGACGAAGTTTCTACACTTTTCTGATTTTCGGTTTGAATTTCGGAAGTCGGCTCCTCAATTTCGAAGTTGGGTTTCAAAAGTTTTCCGATTTCCAGTTCGAGTTGCGCAAGTCAGAAAAAAGACTGTTTGATTTTGAGGTCTTTAAATAAACAGTACCATCAAAAAAGGTCAATTGCCAGAAGTTTGTTGCGGTACAAATTCAATATTTTTACCTTCTCGACGTTCCTTTGCACCTCCTAATACAAATGCTAGTTATATGGATTTTGAATGCTAGTTATATGGATTCTGAATAGGTATGTGCAAGCTTGGTTCCCTTTGAATAAGCAACGAAAATTTATACCATAATTACCTTTTATTAATTTAAGGTTTATATTCTCTCTCTATATAAAACTATAACATTAATAATACCTATTATAACAAATTATGTCGATTTAATTTAATCTAAATAATTCTAGCATAAAATATTATCATATTTATTAGATTATTTCCTTTGAACTTTTTCATTCATATATATATACACGATCACAAACTATATATAAACAACATTGTTGTATATAAAAAAATTAATACAGTCAATATTAACTTATACATGAAACCTGTACAAAACTAAATTATTTTAATTTTAAATAAATAAAATAAAACATTCTATTTTTAATTTTAAATTTGAATTTTATTAATTGGTATCCTCGGTTCACATTCTTTATTAATGTCTGAGTTCCAAACACAAGGTCGACAACGACATTTAACTAAATTGATGTGTAGTTATATGCGACACATGGCGGAGATTTTTATTTGTACTGCGGCAGTGGTTGGTGTAGTTTTGTGGAAGAAGACAACAGAAAAGAGCGGCAGTTGAGGCCGGCACCGAAACTGTAGATTCGTACAACTTGCTCTCGACTTCATTGGTGGCAGCATTGAAAATCAATTTGGTTTTTTCTTTCAAAATGATTTGTTAAAATTGTATGGAAAAAAATATATATATTAAGAAATTGTCAAAATTGTTTTAAAACTATATAATTTTTTTTAGAAATTTGAATATTTTTATTAAAAAAATTTGCCAAATATTTTATGGTTGCACATTTAAGAATTAATAAGATTCGCTAAGGTTTTACATTTTGAAAAAAAGATGGATCCTTAAAATTTTCATGGAGAGAGGTATATTGACTTATAACAAAAGAAGTAGAAAACCTTGTACCAACCATAAAATCCATGGTGTCAATGGCAACTCCATTGTTAGTTCATCTATCATTCTTCCATTTTCAATTTTTTTGGTGGTCCTTTCTTATGCAACTTTTTTCTTTTCTTCAAAGAACTTGTGTGAAATCATGATTATTGTGCCTATAAATGTAAAAATAACTTATTAGATTATGGTTTGTAAGAGCATGTGGAAGTTGGTGAGTCATTGTTCATCATATGAGAAGAAATGAGATGGTTTTGAGGGTAAAACCATCATTGGAATGTCCATAATGGTTGAACAACCACTATTAAATATGCAACCTTCTTAATGGTGTTCATGGACAATTTGAGTTGTGTTTCTTGTTTGGGGACAATTTCTATTAAAAATGCAACCTTCTTAATGGTGTTCATGGACAATTTGAGTCAAGTGTTTCTTGTTTGGGTTATTCCTAACACTGCTAGAAGATGGAGCTATAGTGTTATTGATTTTGTTGCTATAGCCCTCAAACCACATGGTTGAGTTTTTTTTGCTGATGTGCACCAACTCTTCACATTGCATTCACATCATAGCCACAATGCTTAAAATATTGGAAAATATGCTATTATTTTTGCGTTGTAGTTGTATGTGTGCATCGTATTAGTGTCATTAATGCATTGCATGAATCGATCATGAATATATTGTGTGTTTTTGCATCATTTAGAGACAACATAATGTCTTATTTATAGTCATATAATGTCATATTAACATCACCATGAACTATACCATAGAAAAATACATTTTATGAAATTGTTATCGAATATGGACATAATTCCTATGCCATTCTTCCAAAGACTTCCAATGGATCATTGAGAAGAAACCACTTATACTATGAAACGAGAACTTTATACTCAGAACAAGAACTCTAGCCATAAAAACAATGATTTTTGCATTAAAAACGCCAAAAACGCGCCCTAAATAGAAAAGTGTTGATATAAGTATACACATTTTTTTGGGTAAAAAATAAAGCCATGGCCTAAACATCACATATTGTTGTTTACAAAAACTTTAAAATCAACTCCTAAATTATGTAACATCTCCATAATTATGAAAATAATTTTATTTATTTATTTATTTTAAAAGTAAACTTGTAATTCTTGGGAAGATAAATCCATGAGATGTTATATTCTTCTTTATCCAAAGTGACAAAAGAGACTTATGTTAGATTGCAAGACTTAGAAGACTATGCTTTTGTGTTTTCCACATCATTTCCTTTTTCCGACAATACTTGATGCATTGTAAGGTATTAAAGTTACTGCTTATTGTCGCTAAGCTATTTTCTTTATTTTCTATCCATTGAATTTGTCATAAACACTATTTTTTTTTTCAATTCTTGACCCCACCTAAAACCAAGAAGAGGAGGGTCTCAGGTCTTACCTAGCCTCTACGACTAATGTAAAACTCTCGTTTTTCCTTGTGCATGTGAAAGATGACCAAGTTTGACTTCCTATCTAAGAGGCAACTCCTATG
Organism: Pseudotsuga menziesii; assembly: GCA_001517045.1. Classification (NCBI taxonomy): domain Eukaryota; kingdom Viridiplantae; phylum Streptophyta; class Pinopsida; order Pinales; family Pinaceae; genus Pseudotsuga; species Pseudotsuga menziesii. The sequence continues at coordinate 96,675 of LPNX011097639.1, read as the reverse complement.
CTAGGGTACACCAAGGGATTGAAAAAGACCTAAACAGAACTCTAAGTCCTGAATCGAACTTCCTATAAGGCCATTAAACCTTATTATAAGTTACCCCAAGTATCATACTTTGTGACAAACTTTAACAACTTGGAAAGCATGTAGAACCATGCAAAAGTGAACAAAGGTTGACTAAATCGAAACAAATGATGGTTGAAAAGATTTGCAAGGGTTGTGGATTTAATGTTCTCACATGTAGGCCATGTGAAGGCCATAGTTGTACTAGTTGGCGACCAAAAGTCATAAAGAAAAAACCCTAGGGGTTTATGGCGCCTCATTGAAAGTGTTTTCCTTCTCGATGAAATTTGTTTTGGTTTTCATTGTTCTCCATTTGACATATGTAGACCCTAGCTGCTTGACTGGTCAACTTTCCTGTTAAAAATCAAAGGTGGAGGAGTCGAGATTCTTGGCCCTCGACACCTGTTAACTCTGTTTGAAAACAAACCGCTTGTTGCTGAGGTTCTAAACCCTCAAAATGGAGACACTTGTGTTGCTTTGGTGGTGGTTTTGAACGTAGAGATAAATGTGAGTTTTCTCCTCTACAGTTATATTATTTTTATTCTATATGTTTATAAAATAGTTTAAATACTGTGTTTGACCTTCCTTCTACAGTTGCTCATTCCTCCCAGTGGGCCAGTGAACACTCATTCAACAGTCTCCCTTGGATAGGTGTCTCTTCTATTTAATTATTAAAATAAATAATTCTTTAATTACAATCATCCTTGATCAACTTGGTCATAAAAAATTACAATAATTTTAACATAATGTTTTCTGAAATAAATAATAAATATTTATTTTTTAGTTCTAGGCATGTTACAAACACCCCCCCTTAAGTTCAACATCATCCTCCATGTTGCTTAAGTTTACTCTGTGTCTTCTTGGAATAGAGCTGGATATGCCACCCGCATATCGCTCTCCAATTCTGAGGTTACTTCATCTCAACTGAGGTGTCTCCATTGCACCTTTACCTGTCCAATGGTTTGATTCAGGAGAAAATTTTCCCTCTTGTCGAGAATACAGTTCGGTTCCACCTAAAAATATCCTTCGGGTTGTACCTGAGTCACATTCCAGTCGATCACATGAGTAGCATCGTGTACATACTTTCTCAAAATAGAAATATGAAAGACATTATATATTCTAAGATTAGGTGGCAAATCTAAATAGTATGCCACTGGCCCCACTCTTGCTAATATTTCGAATGGTCCACAAAACCTGGGTGCTAATTTAGCACAACTCCCTAGTTTAAAGGATCTCTTTCTGGGTTTTACCTTAACAAATACATGCTCACCTACTCAGAATTCTTTCGGAGTTCTTTTAAGGTTGGCATGACTCTTTTTTTTGTCCTAAGCAGTTTTCAAATTTCTTTGTACCTGTTTCACTGTTAGTTCCACTTCTTTTAACAAGTTAGGTCCTAACATCAATTTGTCAACTGGATTGCTCCAGGTAATAGGAGTATTAAATTTTCTACCATATAATATTTCAAAAGGACTAAGTTTAGCTGAAGCTTGATAATGGTTATTATACGCAAATTCAACCAAGTCCAAATAAACTTCCCACTTCTTGGGATAGTCTCTAACATACATTCGTAACATGTCTTCTAATACTAGATTGAATCTTTATTGTTGATGTATTTATAACTTCGGAATGTATTCACTTATATATCTTATGTATTGTAACCCGATGTTCCTATCGAGAGAATCATTAATGTAATCAAGTCATGTAAATTCATAGAGCTTAACCCTCCTTTGTTGATTGGGGGGAAAAGTCCCCATAGTTTAGGGGCACTAGGGTTATTAGACTCTCCTAGTGAAGTCTTCCCTGGTAAGTAATTGTCAAGTTAGAAACTAGTATAAATAAAGAGTGATCCTCTCTATTTGCAACACACACTCACTCAACTGTAGCGTATGAGTGAGAGAAGAGAAGCTCGCACAAGTGAGAGAGAGAACAACTGTCAGAGATCATATTTTTGTATTTTGGTTTTACTTTTTCCATTAGTGCTCATTCTATCTTTGAGGAAGTTGTGAGGTTTTCTCTTTTATGGTTTCCATGAGGAAAAATCTTTGCATCTATCGTCTCTTGTGATTATTGTTGTGCATGCTCTTCTCTTAGATAAGATCCTAAGATCATATTGCTTAAATGATAAAAATCTAACATGTTATCAGAGCTAACTTGAGAAGAAGACACTATGCAGCTGCAAAAGCTATGGATTCCTACTTTTTGGGTCTCTCTCCACAGATCATCAATGCAAGGAGGCTAGGCTAACTCTCCATTGAAGGGCACATCTTTCTGTTGAAGCAGAATTTGATTCTAGGCATTTTCAATTTTTGACCTGTCGTTGCTGCCGGAAATTAGGGATTTTAAGATAAAAGGATTTTTTGAGTGATCCCAGCATAGGATTTCTCTCCTCCTCAAAATCAAAATTTAGAGACCAAGATCAAAATTTTTGAAAGTCAAACCCTAAAATACTAAAACTAGTAGTTTTGGTACATTCACTATATCTAGAGATTGGAGAAGGACCAGGAGCCGAAATGTTTACAGGACTAAGATAAATTCCTGGTGTACCCTGTGTAAATGTTTTATCCTCAGATTTGCAATATTTTGGGAGATATGATTCCTCCAAATCAGGGTTCCAGCCTATCCCAAGATTCATCCCTAAACATGACAACTTGGGAGAATTTCTATATCTCGATCTACAAAGGTCCAAATGAAATTTCTCAAGATTTTCTATATAGGGTACATATTGTAGTTTCTGTGTTAAAAGTTTTAGATCCCGACGGTGAAACAATGACACGCGGTAGTCCATACAAGTTCACTATGTTGAACAGTCTTGAAATAAGTCACCTTTGGAAAACTCTCATAAGTAGCAATTGGTGAAACCAATTCTGCTCAAAACTGCGGTGTTGGAAATAGGACAAATGGGTCTACCGCCACACGAAGTTTTAGACAAAGAGGAGCATTAGTTTCTGATATATTACAGAAACAATATCAGGAAATTCTGTAGAAGAAATTGAAGAAAACTAGGGCATCATATATTTTGCAATTCTGATCACAGTTTTGGAAAAATGAGTATGCTTCTTAGCTTGCCTTTAGGAGGCACATATTTCTATCCAATTAGATCTAAAATATTCCAAGTTTTGAAAATTAGGGTTTCTCTAACAAACCCTAGATCATCCAGATATGGAACTAGGACAGACACCTCAAATCAGTAATATCTAATCTTTTGCTATTTACATTTGAGGTTCTCATTTCAAAATGACCTATCACACCAACTTGATGAAAATCTTGGTGAAGATGAAAAATTTCAAGCATGGAAGTATAGGATTGCACTGGTTCTTGAAGAAAATGAATTGGACACCTACATACGTGGAGAGGTTTTAGTTCTAGAGGGAGATGAGGCTAAATCCTTACACAAGAAGAACTTGGTCAAGGCCAAGAATATCATTGTTGATTCAATCAAGGATCACCTTATACCACAAGTGTCTTCCCTAAAGACACCTAAAGAGATGTTTGATTCCTTGAACAAGCTATTTTAAGGGAAGAACATAAATCGGAAGATGACTTTGAGAAACCAGTTGAAGAATGTAAAGATCCAGAATGCAGAGACCATACAGTCATACTTTACAAGGGTCTCTCAAATCAAAGAACAACTTGAAGCAGTGGATGAAGAAGTAGAGAATACATAAATTATGATAACCACCTTGAATGGCCTCCCAGGATCATGGAACTCATTCAATCAAGGAATGTGTGCTAGAAGGAAGTGATTACCTTCAAAAAACTCTGAAAATAGTGTACACAAGAAGAAGCTCGACTCATAATAAGAGAAGAGAAGATGGGAGAAACTAAAGATCAAGCTCTCTTGATTCAAATAATATCCCTCAAGCGATGAGGAATATGAAGTAATCAATTCTTGAAGAACCTCTTATCCATCTTAGCATTTGGATAAGAAATGATGATGTTATGAATGAAGAAAATGATGAAGCTGAAAGGAGCCTACCCATGAAATGAATAAAGATAAGTATTCAATTGTCATTTCAAGATATTATTTTGTTATTCATTTGTTTATATTCAGTTGATGTGTTATGCATGATAGAATGTTTGCATTAATACTACTAATATGCATGTGATGGGTAAGTATCTGATGGTGCTATACAACTCTCCATTGCTACTTATCCAGAATGAAACCTCTTTGCTGACACATTGGATTAGTGCACAATCTCAATGATGTGATGGTAGAGATGGAAGACATCTAGAAAGTTTCTGTGAGGCTAAAATAGTTGCATGATTATGTCTTTATGTATAATAATTTTCCATTATGAATATGATTTATGAAATGTTTCTAACCATACAACTAATGCATTTGACTTGTAGGAAAGATCGCGTACAATTGCCTATAAGAAAAGAAGGATGAGACTTGTTCCAAAGAACAAGTGACTACATTTCAAGTAATAATCCAAGATGAAGAATAATATGACTATACTTTCAAATAAAGAAATAGATCTCAAACACAATGCATTTATGTGATACTGTTGGGCGACATCATTGATGCACAACCTTCCAGCTATGAAGAAGTATCCAAGAAGAAAGGGAAGGAGAATACCAGTTCAATAAGAATGATGTCTAGGATGTGGTATAGATACCTAAAGGGAAGACCATAGTGTCTTCCATGTGGATCTACAAGATTTAGCATGCATTAGATGGAAACATTGTGGGATACAAGGCAAGATTCGTAGCACGAGGCTTCTCACAGAAAGAAGGCATAGACTACAAAGAGACATTAGCAGCAATTGGGAGTTAAGACACATGACAAACAAACTCATGCATGCAAATTAAAGAAGACCTTGTACGAGCTCAGAAGGCACCCATGGGATAACACATACATGAGGAGTTTGAAGATCACCTAGAGTGATGAAGATCTTAACCTTTTCTACAAGGTTGAAGATGAACTCCTATAGAGGATGACAAGCTCACATATGGGTGCAAGAATAAATTTTGAAAAGGTTCAGGATAGAGGATCTTAGTATCCAGTGACCCTAGATGGATACATAGAATATTAGTAGCAGAGGAAGCTACTTGTCACTCAAGTACAAAATGTTTCAATGCATATATGGAAGACAGAAGGAGAATGATGCTCTGCTTAAGAGGGAGTGACTGCAGAATATCCTGAGGTTTGACATGATACAACGGGATGGAAAAATTACCAATGGCTCTAGGATTTACTGAGAGTAAAGTGGATTACAACCTTTACTTCAAGGTTGAAGATGGAAGACCAGTGATGCTCATGTTATTTGTCGATGACTTGTTCCTGAAAGAAAAGAGGAACTCATTAAAGCTACAAGAAGGAGACTTGTTGCCGAGTTCGAGATGAAGGACCTGGATATGATGCACTAATTTATAGGCATGGAGGTGTGGCAAGTTGTGGATGGAATCTCCCTGGGATAAGGGAAGTATGTAGTAGAGATCCTGAAGAGGTTCGAGATGATGGACTGCAAGGACATGACCACACCTATGGCATCAAACTTGAAGCTATTGAGAAATGTTTCATTAGAGTCAGTTGATGATATGATGTATCATCATATCATTGGGTATTTGATGTACCTGATGAATACAAGACCATATATTTTATTTTCTGTGAACACATTGAGCCAGTTCCTGATAGATACGAGACATGTTCACCTGATTGCTGCAAAGCATAATCTAAGGTACCTGAAGGGTACAGTTGATTATGGGCTCAAGTATGAGGTGAATCAAAATATTATGGGCTCAAGTATGAGGTGAATCAAAAGATTAACTTGGAATTGTAGCATCCCCGACCCTCCGACTGGCGATGAGGACGCTACCATGGCATTAACCATCTGGGCTACCAGCCCCATGAACATCTTGCATTCATAAAATTGCTAAAATGCTGAAATAAAATGCTTTGAACTAGACATGCATACATGATCATTTATCATACATAGTGGAAGCAAACATATGTTCATACAAGCATTCAACATGTTCATCACATTCATTAACAGAAAATATGATTGTAGAAGTAAAATGGACAAGATCACTTATCTTATGAAGAACTCGTTCCGCAACCAGCTACGTCGCTACAACGTTCCACCCAACCATAGGCCAGTGTGCTCCTTAATCTCTTAGCAACGCTGCCACCCCCGAGTTGGGCATGATTCTCCAAGGAATAAGGAACAAGCAGGCTTACACATAGCCAAGGATACACAAAACAAAGCCAAGCCAACACAGTTGGGTTTATCAGACCATCAACAAGACAACCAAGCCAACATGGTCAGGTTTATCAGGCCATCCAACAGTTTGAAAGAATAAATGCTAAGCTGGTGAGCCCATTACAGAGCTAGGAACACCTACACCAGAACTAGCCTGACTTCTAAGACACCCACACACACCCAACACAAGGAATCAGTCCCTTCTCTGCTACACAGTCCCTTAAGCCTTGCCTTCCCTTCCAGTGCTATTCAGGGGTTGTGGAGAAGAAATACAACCCTCTAGCTCTGTCTATGTGGTTTCCAAACACACCAGGTTTATCAAGCAAACCAAGTCCCCATCCCTGCTCCCAACACAGTCCGAAGACCAACCATTGCACACATGCAATCAATTAGCTGTCACAACTTAAACAGGGAAAACGAGTTACACAGTCCCAAAACGTATCAGTCAACACAACTCACAACATGGGGAAACAACAGTCTGTTCTGGACAACAAAGTCACCAAGAAAACTCACCCAGACCATGCTAGGGAGGAAATACAGTCTCCCAGCCTGTGCGTGAAAGAAACTTGCACCAGACCCCAAAATACAGAGGGAAAAACATATGCACGAGCCACAAATCAGTAAGGAGAACTTACACACAGTCCCTGAGCGTAAAAAAGGATCTCCATAGGAAATATCGTGGTGATAGTGAACAAATAGCTCCCAACTTGCTGCGTGAGTAACAACAATGCAGAACACAGTGCGTGAGAGAAATCCACACCAAATCCCAAATACGGGTTGAAACACACTCGATTCCTCTGTGAGGAAAAAGGTGAATGATAGTGGAGACGGCTCCTCTCTCCTAGCTATGTGAGACCAAAACATGAAAGAATCCTGTGTGTGGGAACAATCACACTCCTGTGAGGCATGAACAGACAATCCTGAGGCACGAACAGACAATGGAGATAACGCATAGTGGAGAGAGTGCAGTAGTGAGTCCACTGGAGTGATGGTAGTGGTTTGATTTCCATCATGAGGTCAACCACGGTGGTGGAGTGTGCATGTGGGCAAGGACTGATAGCCTTGCCACACTCCACTCCCAGCCATAACTGCCCCAACTAACAGCAACAATTTTTAATGGTGGTGGTTGGATAAGATAAGGTGGTGACACATGGGTTTTCTCTCATGGCTTAAGGTTTGACAATTCCCCCACCCTTATCCTTGTGAAAATCATGTCCCTTCTCAATTTACTTGCCGCAAACGTAGCTGGTTGGGTTCTTTAATTAAAGATGCATATTTACATGATGCTAAAACTTAATATGTATGCCGGATGCCCCGATATACCATCGGTTACAAATTTAAATCCAAAACATAACATAACCAATCAATGGTGGGGCCTTGCCCTTTAGCTTCGCACCATGATCATTTACAATATATACATCATATACATCTAATGCAACGGGGTCAAATCTGGGGTGTTACAGGAAGGTTATGTGGATTTGAATTGGTAAGGAAGCTCCATTGATAGGAAGAGCACTTCGGGGTGTTGCTTTAGTATGGGATCAGGTGTGATCTCTTGGTTTAGCAAGAAGCATTACTGCGTCGCACTGAGTATAGCCAAAGCAGGGTATGTCACATCTTGTTCGACTAGTTGTGAGGCATTGTGGCTGAGGAAGCTACTATCTAATTTGTTTGATCTCCATTTGGATGCTACTTGTATATATTGTGAGAACCAGAGTTGTGTGAGGTTGTCGGAGAACCTAGTGTTCCATGACAAATCAAAGCATATTGAGATCAAATATCACTATACCAGGGATATGGTGCAGAGAGGCGCAGTGAAGCTTCAGTATGTTGCGACGAATGAGTAAATAGTTGATCTGTTGACCAAGCCATTAGCCAAAGTGAAGTTTGAGTACTTCAGGGAGAAGCTTGGTTTTCTCCAGATTGGGGTTCCTTCCAAGAGGAAGTGATGAGTCTGTGAGCCTTTTTGACATGGTGGTAGGATTGGTTCCTCCCATGGTCAGATGTAAGTTATGTGCCTTTCTGACATGGTGGTATGATTGGTTCCTCCTATGGTCATATGTAAGTGTTGAACCTTTACCCGGATGGTATTAGGTTTGTCCTAGCACACCGACGGATTTAAGTGCAAAGCCTTTTCCCAGATGGTAGTAGGTGTGTCCTGCCATTCCAGCGGATGTAAGTGCTAAGCCTTTCCCTAGATGGTAGTAGATGTGTCCTACCATGCCGATGGATGTAATTGTATATCCTTTCCCTGGATGGTATTAGGTGTGTCCTACCATGCCAATGGATGTAAGTGTTGGGTCCTATCCCTGGATGGTAGTAGGTGTGTCCTACCATTCCAATGGATGTAAGTGATGGGGCCTTTCCCTAGATGGTAGTAGGTGTGTCCTACCATGCCAGTGGATGTAAGTGCTGGAGCATTTCCTAGATGGTAGTAGGTGTGTCCTATCATGCTGGTGTATTTAAGTGTTGGAGCCTTTCCCGGATGGTAGTAGGTGTGTCCTACCATGCCGGTGGATATAAGTGTTAGAGCCTTTCTTGGATGGTAGTAGGTGTGTCCTACCAGGCCGATGATATAAGAGCTGAAGAAGAAGACCTACATGTAGGCTATTCCTATAACCAATATGAAAAAGGGTTGGCTCTGTAGAACTTCCTATGACGAGTACAATTGAGAGATAGCACCATTTGCTTGAGATAACGGGATAAGTGATGATGATGATGATTATCTAGTATGATGATGATCCAGTCTGATGATGATGCATCTTTGATGATGATCTTGTGATGAAGACTTGTGCTGATGAACTATGTCAAGAGAATACCTTCCTAGTTAAGAGGGAGTGTTGATGTATTTGTAACTTCGAAATGTTTCACTTGTATATCTTATGTATTGTACCCTGATGTTCCTATCGAGAGAATCATTAATGTAATCAAGTCATGTAAAGTCATAGAGGTTAACCCTCCTTTGTTGATCGGGGGGAAAGTCCCCATAGTTGAGGGGCACTAGGGTTATTAGAATCTCCTAGTGAAGTTGGCCCTAGTAAGTAATTGTGAAGTCGGAAACTAGTATAAATAGAAAGTGAGCCTCTCTATTTGTAACACACACTCACTCAACTGTAGCGCATGAGTGAGAGAAGAGAAGCTCACACAAGTGAGAGAGAGAATAACTGTCGTAGATCATTTTTCTTCTTTGGGTTTTACTTTTTCCATTGGTGCTCATTCTATCTCTGAGGAAGTTGCGGGGATTTCTCCTTTATGGTTTCCCTAAGGAAAACACTTTGTGTCTCTTGTCTCTTGTGATTATTGTTGTGCATGTTATTGTCTCAGATAAGATCCTAAGATCATATTGATTAAATGATAAAAATATAACATTTCTATTTGTCCATCCATTTGTGGATGATAAGCAGTACTGAAATTCAATTTAGTATCTAGTCCTTTAAACAAAGATTTCAAAAAAATTCCAGTAAACTTAGGATCTTTGTCAGAAATTATTACCTTCGGATCCATGCGAATGCAAGATTTCCTTCATAAATATGGAAGCAATGTTGGAAGCTTTGTGAGTTGTTTTAACAGGTATGAAGTGTGTTGCCTTAATTAGTTTTTCCACAACTACCATTATTGAATCATTTTGTTTCTGATTTTTAGGCATACCAGTTATAAAATCAAGTCTGATGACTTCCCATTTCCAATTTGGAATTGATAATGGTTGTAAAATACATGTTGGGTGTTGATTTTCATCTTTAACTTGCTGGCATTCTATACACCTAGCTATAAATTCAGCAACTTCATTCTTCAGATTAGGACATAAATACTCTTTTCTCAACATTGTTATCATCTTTTGATACCCTGAATGTCTGGAATAAGGACTTTTGTGTACTTCATTCAAAATCAACAGTTTTACTTTTGGTAAATTAGGTACATAAAGTATTTTTTTATACATCATTAATCCTTTTTCATTTAATCTGTAGTTTATATTCATATTTTTAGATACGTTCCGAGTTACTTTTTATCTTAAACTTTGGTATTCTGTGTCCAGTTTTATTCCGTCTTCCAATTTATCATCTATTTCGGTTTTTTAACTGCTAATGGAAACTATAAAAATTGTTAATGCATTTCTTCTTAAGGAATAAACCACTTTATTTTCTTTTCCTTTTATGTGTTTGATTTCAAAATTATATTCACTAAGGAAATCTAACCATCTAGTTTGCCTTACGTTTAGATTTTGTTGATCAAACAAATACTTTAATCTTATGTTATCAGAAATTTCCAAAAATATTTTACCTATTAGATGATGGCGCCACATTTTTAAAGCATGAATATTGGTAGCCAGCTCTAAGTCATAAGTTTCATAATTTTTTTTGTGTGTTTTTAAGTTTCTTGATTCATAAGAAATTACATGACCTTCTTCTGTTAGTACTCCACCCAAACCTTCGTTGCATGCATCAGTGCATATAACAAAATCTTTGTCTGGATTTGCTATTTTTAATATGGGTGTAGTGGTTAATAGTTCTTATAATTTATTAAAACTTTCCTCGCATTTTTGATCCCAAACAAATATTTTTCCCTTTTTCTATAATGATGTTATAGGATTTGCGATTTTCAAAAATTCTTCTATAAATTTCATGTAATAACATATTATTCCCATTAATGATCGTACATCAGTTATGTCTTTGGGAACATGTCAATCAATTATTTCTTTTATCTTATCTTGGTCTACTGATATTCCTTCTTCGGATATCACGTGCCTTAGATACTGTATCTTATCTTTATAAAAATCACATTTACTAAATTTAGCATACAATTTATGTTCTCTTAAAACTTGTAGTATTATCTGCAAGTGTTCATCATGTTCTTCTTTCGTTTTAGAATAAATTAATATGTCATCTATAAAGACGACTACAAATTTATCTAAGTATTTGCTTAGGACACTGTTAATTAAGCACATAAAAGTTGTTGGAGCATTTGTTATCCCAAAGGGCATAACCACAAACTCATAGTTCCCATATCTACTTATGAAAGCAATCTTAAAAGTATCTTCGTCTTTAATTTTGACTTGATGATATCTAGATCTTAAGTCTAGTTTTGAAAATATTGTCGCTCCGTGTATCTGATCAAACACATCATCGATTTGGGGCAAATGATATCTATTTTTAATTGTCATTTTATTTAGTTGACAATAGTCTATACATAGACATAATGTACCATCTTTCATTTTAACGAATAGGACAGGGGCTCCTCAAGGGGGGACACTTTGTCTTACATAATTTTTGTCTATTAGTTCTTGCAATTGTAATTTTAATTCGTTCAATTCTAAAATGTTCATTCGATAAGGATCCTTTGAGTTAGGTACAAATCCTGGTACTAATTCAATTGTAAAATCTAGATCTCACATTGGAGATAATCCTGAAATTTCTTCCGAAAAAAAATCCGAGAAATCCTGTAGGATTGGAATATCATCGAATTTCAGCTTATCTTCTTTATCAATTTGTTCATTATTTATTATATGCAAAACAAATACTTTATATCATTTTTCATCTATAAGGCTGATATTTGTCTAACAGATATTTTCTTGGGCGTTCCTTTGATTGTAACAATTTCTCCTAATTTATTTAAACAAGTAAATGTTTTCTAAAAACAATTTAAAATTACTTTATGTTTTTCATCCAATCTATAGCTATTAGGACATCATAAGATCTTAACGGTAACACATTTAATTTGACTTGATTTTTAAACTGATTCATAAGAAAATCAGAGTTTTCAACATAATTAACCAATTCCCTTTCAGTTCATGTAGCTAATTGAACTAGCCAAGATTTTTCAAACCTTTTCAAGGATAAATTACATTTTCCACTATGCTAGGTGACACATAACTTAAACTAGCACCTAGATCAATCATAATGGAAATAGACTAGTTTTGTATCATACCTTGCACTTCCACCATGAAAGTCTAATGATCAGCTTGTTGATTCTAAAAGGATACATTTATTGTGGGGATTTCATTTGCTACATCTCCAATTGTTTCCTCTTCTTGAATGGTATGCATGTTGTTAAAGTTCCCTTTTCTATTTTGATAGTACTTGGCATAATGCGGTCCTTGACATTCTCAACACTTTGCAGGTTCCTTATGTTCATTATTTTTAACAAAATTCTTAGGAATGTCCCTTCCTTTTAGTGCTATATAGTATTTTGTTGTATTTTATTTTTAAAATATGCTCCTTGATAATTATTCTTGGACCAATTCCGAGATTTATTTCCAAAATTTTTATTAGACTTAAACTATTTTCTCCTCTGGTCAAAGTTGGTTGTTCTCTTATTCTTCCAGTTACGTATGTTTTCTCTCTTTTTACTCTGTTCATAATAGAAATCATCTTTTCTCATAGCCTCTTCAAGGGTATTTGGGTTATCAAACTCAATTTTGTCTTTTAAGCTAGTGGGAAGACAAGTTAAAAATATTTGTATTTTAGGTTTTTCATCAATTATATAAGGTACATATCTTAATCGGCTTAGAAATTTGCTACTTAACTATTTCATTGACATTGAACCCAGTTTTAGTTCATATAATTATTTGGCTCCTTCTTCGTAATACTGCTTAGATAAAAACTTCCTTTTAAAATACTTTTTAAAGACTCTCCAGGTTAAATACTCCTCCTTAAGGTTTTTGACTCTTTTTATGTCTTGCCACGAGATGTCAGCTTTTTTGGTTAAGTAGTAGATAGCCATCTGAGCTTTTAGTCTGTCAAAGTAATTATAAATATGGAAATATTTCTTCATTCCCGACAACCAAGACTCGACTTATTCACCCTTTTCTACTTCTTTGTTGAACATGGGTGGCTTAATCTTTTTAAATTCACCTGAAATCTCTTCACAATGTTTATACTTCATTTTCCTAGGTTTACAGTCACTTTCAGTACTTTCAGTTGTGTATTTATACCTTCCCCTATGTGACCTTGCAGTAACCTATGAAGAAGATTCACTATCAGAATATTTTTGTTTCTTTCCCTTATGTTTGTAGGATATTGTTTTAGAATCAGTTTCGTAAGCATTTCTTTTATCTTTTTCTCTGTTGTGTATTTTGTCTAGTAAAATATGATTTAGTTTCAAAATTCTTTCATTATCATGTTTTACAGTTTGCAGTTCATGTTTTAACTCTTTCACTATTTCTAGTAACTCTGAGGGTGGGTTATTGAGTTCCACATAGATGTTGTCTAGATTATTGTGCTGAGATCCATTTTCAGCAGATGCTTCAATGCCTTCCATTTTTTTCTTGCAAAACAAAGTTTTATGTTTTTGTACATAAATAAATTTAAAATATGATCAGTATATTTGTTTTCTTATTTGTATTTGAGTGAGCTAGTTAGGCCTAGTGTTTGGAAACTAGCTTTGATACCACTTGTAACATGTCCATAATTATAAAAATAATTTTTATTTATTTATTTATTTTAAAAATAAACCTGTAATTCCTAAGAAGATAAATCCATGAGTTGTTATATTCTGCGTTATCTAAAGTGACAAAAGTGACTTATGTTAGATTGTAAGACTCAGAAGACTATGTTTTTGTGTTTTCCACATCAAGTCCTTTTTACGACAATACTTGATGCGTTGTAAGGTATTAAAGCTACCACTTATTATCGCTAAGCTATTTTCTTTATTTTCTATCTGTTGAATTTGTCGTAAACACTGCTTTTGTTTTTCAATTCTTGACCCCACCTAAAACTAGGAAGAGGAGGGTCTGCGGTATTACTTAGCCTCTACAGCTAATGAAAATTTCTCATTTTTCCTTGTGCAGGTGAAAGATGACTAAGTTTGACTTCCTATCTAAGAGGAAAGTGTTATATTTTTATCAATTAGACAATATGATCTTAGGATCTTATCTGAGAGAATAAAATGCATAGCAATCAATCACAAGAGACAATAGACATAAATATTTATGCTCGGGGAAACCATAAAGGAAAAACCTCGCAGCTTCCTTAGAGATAGAATGAGCACCAATGGTAGCAGTAAAACCAAAAGATAGAAAGATGATCTCTAGCAGTTGTTCTCTCTCTCACTTGAGCGAGATTCTTCTCTCTCACCTATGCGATATAGCTAGGTGAGTTTGTGTTGCAAATAGAGAGGCTCACTCTCTATTTATACTAGTTTTCGACTTGACAATAACTTACCAGGGCCAACTTCTCTAGGAGAGTCTAATAACCCTAGTGCCCCTCAACTGTGGGGACTATTTGAGACATTTACCCAACATGCACACTTAATTTTTTCAATTTGGCCTTGTTAAACCATTATCCTAAGTTTTATTGACTTAATAGGCATCAGATGAGCACACTATGACATCAGCATGAGTACACCCATGCCTACCTTTAGTCAAGGATGCCAACTAAGCCTTCCCCTTCATTCAGGGAGGTTAACTGGGCTTCCTCCTTCAAACAGAGAGCATTTCGGGGGTGATCTAAGTGTCATAAATGCACCTAATTACTAAATTATTGTTACAATCAGTTAAGATAAGTGGTGAAGGAACCTCCATTCATTATATTGATTATTTTTATTAATATTTATGAACTGGAGTCAACTAGGGTGCCTCCAACCACCTATTATGACCAGTTTTACTTCAGTTAACCTCACGTGACATGTTTCTGAGCTACTTTCAGTTAGAATCATTCATCCATTGCACTCCGACTACAGTTAGGACTTAGTTGAGTCAATCTAGACTTGATCAGTGGGTTAACTAGGTGTGTTTAATGTGGCTTACAGTCAGTTAAGCTACACCCATTCATTCAATTCGAATGAACTCCTTGGGATTTTGAATTGTCTTGGCATTCATGCATATTGCATGATCATTTTATTGTATTACTCATTCTTTATTGATTATACAGAGCTGCTACTCATTTTGCAGCACCATTTTTCTAATTTTATGCATATTTGTTTGTATTCTTTGTGAGATTGTGTTTTCAGTTCCTAGAGAATTGTGACAAATTAATATGGTATCAGAACTCATGGCAGGACGAAGCTCATATCTCTCAAAAACATGGTTTTTGATAGATCTTGCATGAAAAATTGACCAAAAGCTCAAAATTCCAGCACTGCACCAGAAGCGAAGGCTTACCACTTAATACCCCAAGTAAAGGAATTGTTCATCAAGATTGCTTGATCAATTATGCTGGGTGTGATGAAAGCCTAAAATGTGCAGGCTGTCCAACCTTAGGGTGCCCCTTTTGTTGTGATTTGCAGGTTTTAATAGGTACAAGTTCGAATGGACTCATCAGTCCCTCTTCTCACCCCATTCACAAGCTATTCAGAATGGAAGTTGAAGATGATTGCATCTCTGAAGAGATGAGGTCTCTATGAGGTGTCTATTGGACTTGGAAAAGAGTCTTATGAGAATGAGAATGACTGGCTAAATGACGGTGATAGATATTTTGGAGCAATATGTCTGGCCCTTTCTCCTAGCTTGCACTACCTTATTGGTTCTGCTGAATACCCAAAGGATCTCTAGAAAAAATTGGACAGAACCTTTGGCAAACACAATGAGGATCATAATAGCACTTTGGAGATCACATCTAGCACCACAATATTTATTTGCTCTAAATTCTTGGCCTCTACTCTCTCTCATGAAGTTGTTCAAGATGAAGAAGAAGCAAAATCTTCTACATAGTCAATTCGAATTGAAGAAAGTCTCCTTGCATCCTGATGCTCTGGAAGTTTGTGAGATATATAATATCTCATCTCCTCATATGGATGAAATAGAAGAATACATTCAAATATTTGATATTGAATAAAAACACTGCTGCACTTCCATGCAAACATTCACCAGTGATTTTCCTTTGAAATTTGTGCAAAATTTGCCAGTAATTGCTTCCGGATGTGAAGAGAAATTAGATTTTTCTCCCTCTACTGTTGCTACTGGTGTGAAAATATGTAATACCTTGGATATTTTGGAAAAAATATCATATTACAAGAGTGATCTATTCTCTTCCCATGATCTATATCTTCTAGCAAATTCCTACAAGATTGCATGCACCAAAATTCATAATTTTGAAGAAGAAGAAAGTTGTGCATCCATCGTCTCGGTTAACCATAATTTTGGATCTCATATGAACCTTATTGTATCTGATATGATATTATTTGGATCGCATCTGATATTTCTTGGTTCAAAATTTCAAGTTCATAAACCTTCAGTACTTCTTGTAGCCGTTCTCATCAACGGTGTGAAGAAACAAGTACTGCAAGTCTCCTTCGAAACTACTGCTGGGGATTTGATTTCATTTCACAGTTTTGGATCTGTTGTGAACCTATTTGGATCTGATTTCATTTTTGATCTGATATTATTTGGTTCAAATTTTAAAATCCCAGAGCTTTCAGTACTACTTGAAGCTACTCTCACCAATTTCAGTGTGAAAAATCAAGTACCGCAATTCTTCTTCAAATTTGCTGTTGGGGATTTGGTGTTAGTTTCCTCTTATGAGGTTGCTGATATTTTATTTTTTGAATCATTAGATATTTCTGAAGCTATATCAGATTATGGAGCTCAAGCATTCACTCTCCACAGTCCCAGGGCTTCTCTACCTTTGGTCACATGCTCATCTCCTCACAGAGCTAGTAAAGAGGAAGACATTCTGCATCCACTTAGACACTTGATCCTAAGAGTTGGGGATGATTTTAACACTCATGGTTTGCTGTTCAAGGCTGAAAAATATCAATTTCTTGAGTGTTTCACACATGGTTCTAATCCTCAAGCACTTTTGCTCTCTTATTAGTTGATTTCAGTTGCTCTACATGAGTCCAATTTTCATCCTGCAGCTGTCTATGTTCCTGATTCATTTGAGCACATTCTTCTTCTTTAGAAAAGGAATACTCCTCCAAAAATATTCATTTATTTTGGATCCAGAGGCTCACATGCACAGTCTCAGGATGTTGCTGCATAGAAGAACCAAAAATTTCTTGATTTACTGCTTAGTTTGAGGGGGGGGGGGGTATTTTTTTCCATGAGGTTTTTCCTGTTTCCTTGGTTATATTAAGCAGTTACTTTATTGTACAGGGTGACCTATGGCCTTTGTTTCTAGGGCCCTAGAATTTCATGCATTTTTTTTACTCCTCCTGAGTATAGCTAAAGGGGGGGTGTTAGAGACATTTACCCAACATGCACACTTAATTTGGTCAATTTGGCCTTGTTAAACTACTATCCTAAGTTTTATTGACTTAATCGGCATCATATGAGCACACTATGACATTAGCATGAGCACACCCATGCCTAACTTTACTCAAGGAGGCCAACTAAGCCTTTTCCTTCATTCGGGGAGGTTAACTGGGCTTCCTCCTTCAAACAGATAGCATTCTGGGGGTGATCTGAGTGTCATAAATGCACCTAATTGCTAAATAGTTGTTACAATTAGTTAAGCTAAGTGGTGAAGGCACCTCCATTCATTATATTGATTATTTTTATTAATATTTATGAACTGGAGTCAGCTAGGGCGCCTCCAACCACCTCTGATGACCATTTTTACTTCAGTTAATCTCATCGGGGTTCATTGTAGTTAATGATGCAGTACCACTTGTTGGTTGGCATGCAATGGCATGTGTCTGAGCTACTTTCAGTTAGAATCAGTCATTCATTGCACTCCAAATATAGTTAGGAATCACTTGAGTCAATCTGGACTTGATCAGTGGGTTAACTAGGTCTGTTTACTGTGGCTTATGGTTAGTTAAGCTACACCCATTCATTCAATTCGAATGAACTCCTTGGGAATTTGAATTGTCCTAGAATTCACGCATCTTGCATGATAATTGTATTGTATTACTCATTCTTTGTTGATTATACATAGCTACTACTCATTTGCAGCACCATTTTGCCAATTTTATGCATATTTGTCTGTATTCTTTGTGAGACCGTGTTTTTAGTTCCTAGACCACTGTGACAAATTAATAGGGAATTTACCCCCCAATCAACAAAAGGAGGGTTAACCTCTATGAATTGACATGAATTTATTATATTAATGATTCTCCTGAGAATAACATCGGGGTACAATATAAGATATACAAGTGAATACATTCCGAAGTTACAAATACTTCAACACTCCCTCTTAACTAGGAAGGTATTCTCTTGACACAATTCATCAACACAAGTCTTCGTCACTGGATCAAAGTTGTATCATCACTGGATCATCATCAAAGCTGGATCATCATTAAAGTTGGATCATCTCTGGATCATCATCATCATCATCACTGCTTCCGCTATCTCGATCAAATGGTGCTATCTCTAAATTCTTCTTGTCATATAGAGTTTTACAGAGCCATCCCTTTTTCATGCTGGTTGTAGGCCTAGCCTCCATGTAGGTATTCATCAACAGAGCTAGGCCTTTTTCATGCTGGATGCACTACCTTGCCTTTGCAAGGACTTCCCCTATAGAGCGAGTCCTTTTTCATATTGGATACAACACCTTGCATCTTGCAAGGATTTCCTATATAGATCCAGTCCTTTTACATACTTGATGCAACACCTTGCCTCTACAAGTATTTTCACTACAGAGCCAGCCCTTTTCATGCAGAATGTAGGTCTCAACACTTATATTTGACCATGGGAGGCCCAGCTTACAACCATGTCAGAAAGGCTCAACGCTTACATCCATCGACATGGTAGGAAACACCATATACCATTCGAGGAAAGGCCTTGCACTTACATCTAACCATGGGAGGAACCAATCCTACCACCATGTCAGAAAGGCACAACACTTGCATCTGACCATGGGAGGAACCAATCCTACCAGCATGTCAGAAAGGCTCACGGACTCATCACTTCCCCTTGGAAGGAACGTCGATCTGGAGAACACCAAGATTCTCCCTGAAGTACTCAAACTTCACTCTAGCCATTTCTAGCATAGAATCACATCAGGGCTGATTACGTCCAAGGATATCCTACGAGCTTCTCCAGGACCGATTAGATCCAAGGAAAACCTACAGGACTATTTCCATTTGAGAAAACTACGAACTTCTCCAGGATTTTATGCTTAGACAACATGTCTCACCGAATATGCTAGAACTCCCTCTTTCAAGAGATATTGATCTAGATCACATACTGGAGCTTCACTTCTCCTCTTTGCATCAAAAAATGCAAGTCTGATCAATCAAATCAAATAGTAGATTTCAAAAGAAAACATACTACCTCCCAAATAGCCGAGCAAGTGGAAACATATTTTTCCTTGGATATACTCAATGCCATGCAGGAATGATTCCTGCTAAACCAAGAGATCACACCTGATCTCATACTAAAGCAACACCCCAAAGCACTCTTCCTATCAAGGGAACTTCCTACCCAATCTGAATCCACATAACCCTCTAGGTTAATCTTCTGATTCGCCTCATACTTGAGCCCATAATCAACTGTTCCCTTTAGGTAACTTAGAATATGATTTGCAACAATCAGGTGAACATGTCTCGGATCCATCAAGAACTGGATGAATGTCTTCATAACAAAGCAAATATATGGTCTCATATTTGTCAGGTACATCAAGGACCCAATCATCTGATGATACATTGTAGCATCAATTGACTCCAATGAAGCAACACTCAATAGATTCAGGTTTGATGCCATAGGTATGGTCATGGCCTTGCATTCCATCATCCTGAACCTCTTCAGGATCTCTACTACATAATTCCCTTGCCCTAGGGAGATTCCATTCGCATTCTGCCACACCTCCATGCCTAGCAAGCTTCTTCTTCTTACAACTTTAATGAATTCCTCTTTTCCTGTCAGGAACAATTCATCGACACTGTAACAGGAGCATCACTAGTCTTCTTCCTTCAACCTTGAAGCAAAGGTTGGAATCCTCTTTACTCTCAGTAAAGCATAAATCCATCAGTAATCTATCCATCCTATCGTACCATGTCGAACCTCAGGATCTTCTACAGTCACTCCCTCTAAAGCGGAGTATCACTCTCCCTCTGTTTTTCGTACTCTTTGCATTGAAACATTCTGTACTGGAGTTACAAGTAGCTTCCTTTGCTACTAATATTATATGTATCCATCTAGGGTCACTGGATACCAAGATCCTATATCTTGATCCTTTTCAAAAGTTCTTCTTGCACCCATCTATGAGATTGTCATCCTCTATAGGCTTTCATCTTCAACCTTGTAGCAAAGGTTAATATCTTCATTTCTCTAGGTGATCTGTAAGCTCCTCATGTATGTGTTATCCCATGGGTTCCTTTTGAGTTCATACAAGGACTTCTTTCTTTTGCACACATGATTCTTCCTTTCATGTGTCTTATCTTCCAGTGGCTTCAAATTTCTCTTCGTAGTTTATGCCTTCTTTTCATGGGAAGCCTCGTGCTACGAATATTTCCTTGTATCCCACGATGTTTCCAACTACTACATGTTGGATCTTGTATATCCATATGGAAGATACTACAGACTTCCCTTCAAGTCTTGATACCACATCCTAGACATCATTTTTCTTGAACTGGTGTACTCCCTCCCTTTCTTCTTGGCTATTTCTTCATAGCTGGAAGGTTCTGCATCAATGATGTTGATCAACAGTGTCACATAAATGCATTGTTTCTGAGACCTCTTTATTTCTTTGAAAGTATCATTATATAATTTTGCATCTTGTATTATTTCTCGAACTGTCGTCACTTTTTCTCTGGAGCAAGTCTCATCCTTCTTTTTTTGTAGTTGATTGTACACAATCTTTCCTACAAGTCAAATGCATTAGTTGTATGTCTAGAAACATTTCATAAGGCATATCCATAATGGAAAATTCTTATGCATACATATATAATCATGCAACTATTTTAGCCAATACAACATTCATCCATATCTCAAGGAAACTTTCTAGATGCCTTCCATCTCTACCATTACATCATTGAGATTGTGCACTAATCCAATATGTCAGCAAAGAGGTTTCATCCTAGATAAGTAGCAATGGAGAGTTGTATAGCACCATGGGATACTTACCCATCACATGCAAAATAGTAGTACCCTGTCATTAATGCAAACATCTTATCATGCATAACACATCAACTGAATATAAACAAATGCATAACCAAATAATATCATGAAATGACAATTGAGTACTTAGATTTATTCATTTCATGGGTAGACTTCTTCTTCAGCCTTTAGCTTTATCATCTTCTTCATTCATGACATCATCATTTCTTATCCAAATGCTAAGATGGATAAGAGGTTCTTCAAGAGTTGAGTCATTTATATTCCTCATCGCTTTGAGGGATCTACTTTGAATCATGAGAGATTGATCTTCAGTTTCTCTCATCTTCTCTTCTCTTATTATTAGTTGAGATTCTTCTTGTGTGCACTCTTTCCAGAGTCTGCTGAAGGTGATCACTTCCTTCTAGCACACATACCATGATACTAGGAGGCCATTCAAGGTGTTTATCACAATTTCTGTAGTCTCTACTTCTTCATCCACTGCTTCAAGTTGTTCTTTGATTTGAGAGACCCTTGTAAAGTATGACTGTATGGTTTTTGCATTATGGATCTTTACATTCTTCAACTAGTTTCTCAAAGTCGTATTTTGATTTATGTTCTTCCTTTCAAATAGATCGATTAAGGAATCAAACATCTCTTTAGGTGTCTTTAGGGAAGACACCTGTGGTATAAGGTGATCCTTGATAGAATCAACAATAATTCTCTTGGCCTTGACCAAGTTATTCTTGTGTAATGCCTTACCCTCATCTCCCTTTGGAACTGGAACCTCTCCACTTATGGAGGTGTCCAATTCATTTTCTTCAAGAACCAGTGAAATCCTATAATTCCATGATCGAAAGTTTTCATCTTCACCAAACTTGTCATTAAGCTGGTGTGATAGGTCATTTTGAAATGAGAACCTCAAATGTAAATAGAAAAATATTAGATCTTACTGATTTGAGGTGTCCATCTTGGTTTCGGATCTGGTTGATCTAGGGTTTGTCAGAGAAAACCCTAATTTGCAAGACTTGGAATATTTCATATATAATTGGATAGAAATATGCTCCTTCTTAAGGTGATCTGTCCAATGTACTCCTTTTCTGAAAATAGTGGAGGGAAGCTCCCAGAACAGGAATCCCTAGTTTTCCAAATTCTTCTGCAGAAATGCCTGATATTGTTTCTGCAATATTCTGAAATTAATACTCCTATGCGTCTGAAACTTCTCATTGAGGTAGCCTCATCTGTTCTCTTTCCAACACCGTAGGTTTGAACATAATTGGTTTCACCAATTGCGACTTATGGGCATTTTCCCAAGGTTACGTATTTCATGACTGTTCAGCATAGCGAACTTGTATAGACTTCCACGTGTAACTGTTTCACCTTCGGGGTTTAAAAATTTTACCACAAAAATTATAGTCAGTGCCATATCTGGAACATATTTATAAATTTCATTTGGACCTTCTTAGCCCGAGATATAGAAATTTTCCCTAGGTGTCCTGTTTAGGGATGAATCCTAGAAGAGGCTGGAACCCTGGTTTGGAGGAATCATATCTCCCAGAATATAGCAAATATGAGGCTGGAAGTTTTACACAGGGTACATCAGGAATTTATCTTCGGCTTGTGAAAATTTCTGCTTCTAATCCTTCTTTAATATCACGATATAGAGAATGTACCAAAATTCTCAGTTTTAGTATTTTAGGGTTTTTCAGGTCCAGGGGCAAATTAGGGTTTGACTTTCCCAGAGTTTTACCCAACCAAAAATTTCGACCTTGATCTCTAAATTTTGATTTTGAGGAGGAGAGAAATCCTATTCTGGGATCACTAAAAAATTCCACTTCTGTAAAAAGCCCTAATTGTCGTTCTAGTGGTAGGTCAAAAACTGAAAATGCCCAGAATCAAATTTCACTTCAATAGAAAGATGCGCCCTTCAATGGAGAGTCATCCTAGTGGATTGTGGGGGAGACCAAAAAATTAATAAGCCCTGTATTTTTCAGTTGCACAATGTCTTCTTCTCAGGTTAGGTCTGATACCATGTCAAGTTTTTATCAATTAGACAATATGATATTAGGATCTTATCTGAGAGAATAACATGCACAACAATCAATCACAAGAGACAATAAACACAAAGATTTATCCTCGAGGAAAATGTGAAGGAAAAAACCCACAGCTTCCTTAGAGATAGAATGAGCACCAATGGTAGCAGTAAAATCCAAAGTCAGAAAGATGATCTCCAACAGTTGTTCTCTCTCTCACTTAAGAGAGCTTCTTCACTCTCACCTATGCGATATAACTAGGTGAGTGTGTGTTGCAAATAGAGAGGTCACTCTCTATTTATACTATTTTCTGACTTGACAATAACTTACCAAGGATGAATTCTCTAGAAGAGTCTAATAACCCTAGTGCCCCTCAACTGTGGGGACTTTGCCCCCCGATCAATAAAAGGAGGGTTAACCTCTATGACTTTACATGAATTTATTATATTAATGATTCTCCCGATAGGAACATCTAGGTACAATGAAATACAAATGATTCTCTCGATAGGAACATTGGGGTACAATATAAGATATACAAGTGAATACATTTTGAAGTTACAAATACATCAATAGCAAGTCCTATGTTGGGGTATGCTAAGGGATTGAAAAGACCTAAAAAAAACTCTAAGTCCTGAATTGAACTTCCTGCAAGGACATTAAGACTTATCATAAGTTACCCAAAGTATCATACTTTGTAACAAACTTTATCAACTTGCAAAGCATGTAGAACCATGAAAAAGGGAACAAAGGTTGACTAAATCGAAACAAATGATGGTTGAAAATATTTGCAAGGGTTGTGGATTTAATGTTCTCACATGAAGGCCATGTGAAAGTCGTAGTTGTACCGGTTGGAAGCCAAAAGTCATAAGAAAAACATAGGGTTTTATAGCACCTCGATGAAAGTGTTTTCCTTCTCAATGACATTTTTTTTTGGTTTTCATTGTTCTCCATTTGACATATGCAAACTATGGGTGCTCGACTAGTTAGTTTTCCTTTTAAAACAAAAGGTGGAGGAGCCGAGGTTCTCGACCCTCGATACCTGTTAACTCTGCCCAACAACATACCACTTGTTGGAAAGGTTCTAAAACCTCGAAATGGTGACACTTGTGTTGCTTCGGTGGTGTTCTTGAACACAGAGATAAATGTGAGTTTTCTCCTCGACAGTTGTATTATTAGTTTTCTATCTGTTTATAAAACAATTTAAATCTTGTGTTTGACCTTCGTATTTGATATGTGTAGGAGGTTTCAAAAATATTTCTCTACAACCAATATATTTGGTAGGGTGTTGAGCTAGAGGGTTTCACCATTGGGTAATACCTGTTACATGTCCTCATGGCTCTGTGGCTTTAAAATGCATTTTCTCTAAGGCATAGTTTTGGGATTTTATCTCTCCGCCTGTTCTTTTCTGCGTGAAAGTGATAAACTTATTTGGTAAATCCGTGACGTGTTAATAAAGTATGGGATAACCCTCCATTTGTGAAGTCATAGTGACTATTCCACACTTGTTTAGTAACAAGGTTTTCTATTATATCTTTGACATCTTCAAAGAAATGTTAGTTCAGTTTGTTTAACTTGCAAGAAATCCGTGAGGGCTTTGAGGTTTAAATATCACCATTTTGTGTTTGGTTTATCATTATTGTAGATTTATTTTGAGAACATCAAATTATGAGCGTGGTAATTCTGTGCACTTTTGTAGTAGATGTGTAATGTATAAAAAAAGTTCTCTAATTCGATGGTTGGTTAAGCATATACTCAGTTGTGTTTGATTTTACAATTTTGTGGTTATTTTTACACATATAAGAAAGTGGCCATATGGATTTTATTAGACTGTAATGTGGCTGTGAGCCCTTTACCCTATCATATTCATTTATGAGATAGGCCATAAAGAAACTGTCAAAAGCTACTGTTGTTTATTCTTTTATTTTTAAGGTTTTATGAATGGAACGTAGCCCATGAGGCCTTTGCAGTCTTGAATACTATTTTGACTTTTACAGTATTGTTTTAATTAGATAATTAGTAGGCCGTGAGACCTTGGGTAATCTTGCAATTAATATGTTTATGGATTTTAGGCCATGAGGCCACTATTCTGCTACTAGAGAATAGTTTGGGTCGTGAGGCCACTGTCAAATGTTTTTATCTTTTTAAAAGGGTAATTTTTTTTTTTCGTTTTTAAGTGTCTGAGTTAAACCCTAAGGCTGTTGTAATTTCCTTCTGTAACTAATAGATTACAGATGATAATACTAGAACGGTCGACAACCTGCAATCCAATGCTGAGGCCTGTCGATAATCTCGATTTGGTATTCTATATTAAAGTTAAGTTTTGTTTACCCTAAGTTTTCAGTTTGTGAGGCTAGATCTTAGCCGTAGAATTGGTAAAGAACATATGTATATATACAAAATATGGTGTAAGGCTCTGGACCTAATCCTCATGGATTATTTATTAATTTCACTTGCATGTTTTATGTTTATTTTGATAAGACTTTATCATGAGCATATATGTATATACTCTATATATCCTCTAATACATATTAGAACCCTTGATATGTTTGAACACTATTTGGTTTAATTAAAGAAACTATAAAATTAGTTTACGAAACCATCTAAGAGTTTAATCCTTATTATGATTTATCAGTTTTATAAATATTTAGTTATAGATCTCTGTAATTAGATGTATATATTATAATAATATCTGTAATATTGTTTTATAGGTTTCTTCACTAGTGTTTACTGAATATAAATGTTATTTTCTTTTAAGACCTAGACTAACAGAGAATTACCGCTAATATTATCAATAAAGTAGATTAGGAAAACTGAGATAGAAGAACTATAGTTAAAATATCAAGAGAAGGAAAAAGCTCATCGTTTAAGCTAATACTAACTTAACAGAAAAACTTAGATTAATTTTAGTTTTCTTCTCTTAGAAAAATAAAGACTAATTTCCAGTAACTTTGTAGCTGATAACCCATCTATACATAGTTTTTTGATATGAAGTGCAGATCATAGATAAACAACTATCAATGAAAGAGTTGCAGTTACATAGTATACTTCTAAATATACAGACATAGAAATAAATCACAAATAAATAACATTAGTTAGATCCTGGATAATATGTAGAAGGGGAAAAACACCTAGCAGAGACTGTTCCACCCAACCTTCTCCTGAAGTAGCCAATATTACTTGCTTAGGACCCTTGAGCCTATTCAATGAACCACTAGGATGAAGATCATTGGATATTATCCCTCACAACAACTTTCTATAACTTAGCACTCAGTAGCAGACTTAACTCAACAATTCCACTTTAGTTATCCCCTCATCAAATTCCTTGTGTGCCTAAATTTTTAGTTTGCATCAGTCACAAGGTTCATTCACTTGAAATCAGAATTAGTGAGCCTCCTGCTCAATTTGATGGTATTTATAATATTTCCTAGGTCTTTGGGTCAGTTTTGGAATTAAATAAGCCACCAGCTCAATTTCCCCTCTCAAGGAACATGACCATAGTTTTAGGGATTATGCTTCCCGCAATAGCTAGAAAGTGAAATGCTAGTGCTGCCACTTGTCAACCAGCCTTCTACAGCTGCTCATTACTTCTAGTGGGTCAGTGAACACTCATTCAAAAATCTCTTTTGGATAGGTGTCTATTCTATTTAATTATTAAAATAAGTAATTCTTTAATTACAATCATCATTGACCAACTTGGTCATAAAGCTTTACAATTAATTTAACATGATGTTTTCTGAAATAAATGATAAATATTTATTTTTTAGTTCTAGGTGTATTACAAATTGGAACAAGATTTTTTCTTGCGAGAGATAAGTTACAACTTTTTTGAAACTTGCATATCAAAACAAACAAAAAAATCATAAATAATTTGACCACTCTAACCATAGAAGAACAAAGAAATTATGATGCAATTCATAATCAAATCATACACCATACAAAAAAAATTTATTCATATAATTTTAATCCAAAACATTTAAAAGCTTAAATAAAAAGAAAGGAAATTTTAAAAGAGTTAAAACAAATTTTGATTTTTCTTGCTTAAAAAAGAGACAAAATTAAAGATATAAATTTTAAAAAAATGAAAAAAATATTTCAGAAAATAAGTAAAAAACAAAAAAAATTATGTAAAAAAATAATGTTAAAGTTTATAAAAAACAAAGTGTAAAAGTAATTTTTTATAAACAAATGTTTTAAAGAAAACAAAATAATAATAAAAAAACAAAATCATCTGTGAGATGTAGAACAGTTGGTGGCGGGGTATGGTTAAGACACCCCCCCTAAGCTGAAAGGTCGCCGGTTCTAATCCCATCGGATAGAAAAAATCCAACCATGTTAAGGGTTGGTGCGGTCCAGGCTGGGTGCGATCTCTGGGTGATTTTGACGGCTTAGATGCCCTTGGTTCGTGGTTACTTAGCCAATAGCAACCCTGCTAGTTAGGGCGGTTCCACCACTTTGCCAACAAAAATAAAAATAAAAAACAAAATAAAAAGCAAACCTTACATCATGCCGTTCTCTTCCTAAGTAAAAATTAAGGTAGGGGAGGTGGTGGTGGAGTGGTGACATGATGGTGAAGTTGTAGTGTAAAATGAGGTAGGGAGTGGTGGGGCATAATGGTGCCACCCTTCCCTACTCTCTTTTACACTCCACCTTGATTAATGTTTGTCTATTTTGTTTTATTTGTTTTGTTGTTTCTTTTTGTTGTTTTGTTCCTTGATTAATGTTTGTCTATTTTGTTCTATTTGTTTGGTTGTTTTGTTTTGTGTTTTCATTTGTTATTTATTATTTTTGTTGTTTTGTTTAGTTTAGTTTAGTTTATTCGTTTAGTTTCCTTTTGTTTTTATTTTATTTTATTTTTGTTTATTTTATTTGTTTTTTTAGTTTATTTTTGTTTTTTAAAGCATTGAAGTTTAAAAAATCATTTTTATATTTTTGTTTTTAATTTTTTTTAAACATTAGTTTTTTATATTATTTTTGTTTGTTTGTTTTGTTTTTTAATATCTTTTATAATTTTTTGTTAAGGAAAACGCAGCTCCACCATTGATTCATTTTTCGGTGATCTTGAAAATATACATCTTGCAACTTCGACAAAAGATGAGACTTATGAATCTATTTTAATAAATGAAAATAGTGAAGGAAACTATAGTCAGATGTTGACATTATAATGCGGTGGTTAAAAAATTAAAATACAAAGAAAGGGATTTGAAAGGAGTGTCTGTAAAGATCTATCAAAAGCCACAAGCATTGTTTACAATTTATAAAATTTAGGTTTGGGTGAAATTTATAAAATTCGGGTTTAGGTAAAATTTATAATATTACATATAAAACCATATTTCAAGTTTTATTGTTTTTTATTCTTCATTATTATTATATTTTTAAAGTATGCTTCTTTACGCTATTTGACTAAACTATTTTTTTTGTTTTTGGTGATTAGGTCCAACAACAGCATGCTCCTTACATAAAGGAAGAGATTGCATGTCCATTGATAATGATCCACTGCAATGCAATTACATCAAGCAAAGAATTAATGTTATTCAAGTTCTTCTAGATAATTGCAAGAATTTGGTTTGAAGAAAGAAGAGTTTAGTCAAACACTTGCGGCGAAAATGTCAAAAGAGTCTCAACCCCCATTAGAAGGAATGTTTGGAAAGGAGCACTTTGTGCATCTTGCAGACAGAAGAATCAATAGAAGAGGACATTCATGTCCTTGAAGAAATCCAAACTCCATAAAATTCCAATTTCGATGAAGAATTCGGCCTGCATGATATTGTTGATTACTTTAATGTCTTGAAGAAAATGTTAAATTTGACAACTTTTTGATAAGATATATTAGTAATGTTTTGACTTTCAGACTTTATTTTAGAAATAAATTTCTATATATAAGGTTTTTAGTATGTCATTTACAAATATATGGTATATTTTTTTTTGAATTTATGTGAATCGACACCTTTTGGAAAATACTATGAAATTGTATCATTTTAATACAAAAAATATCTGAAAATACATTGACAACGATTTTAAATGTCTTTATTTTCTATATTTTTTTACAATTTTGTCAACAAAAATGTCTTATTTTGTCCATAAAAATGTCAAATTTTAAAGAAAAATTTGGAAAATACATGCCTTTCATTATAACTTGCTTCTAAATATATGCTATTTTGTTAAATTTCTAAAAAATACATTTGAAAATATAAATTAAAAATATTTTATGACAAAAAAGATTTCAAAGCCAAAAAAATAAACCTAATATGAAAGCTCATAAAGTGACTATGAACATAATAATAAAAACTAATGTAAAGAATCATTAATGTTACTATGAAGGAGGAATGTGAGGATATAAAACAAAACAACCAAGGAGGGAAATATTAAGAAGAAATAATAATACCATATATTGTATGATTTGATATGGTCAAAGCATATCACACTCAACACACTAAGTGTATTATAGTAGGGGTTAACACATGCATTTCCACGGAAATATATATTCTCTATAGAACAAAATTGTAGATAAGTAATACTTAGGTAAATGCCAGGTAAATAAATATCCTCCACGTAGCCCATTTCTTCTCTTTAAATTTTAAGTTAATGCACAACATCGAATGATACAAAAAACCATCATTCAATCTATTGGTAAGTATTTAGTATTGTGATATAGCACCCTTATACTACCTAGTCTAGATTCACTGTAAATAATTTTTTTAGTGAACTTATTTGATTATGGTGGGCTTGAAAAAATTTTCATATCCTCAAATTACAACATTTTAGGTCAACAATAATTCAAGTCTATCGATAACAAATTTATGTTAATTATATTAATATGCAAGAGTTGCATTATAAAATAAGAATATGAAGTTTAATTACTAAAGAGGTGAGGGGTGATTATACTCAATGACATATCTAGGAATATGGACTTGTGTTTCTTACCTTCACCCTTCTTATAATCACCATCACATGTAGATTCATCACCACCCTTCTTATAATAATCTCCTTTTTCATTTTTTTTTCTCCACCATTCTTATTCACTCCACCGACATCCTTCTTATCCCCACCACCACCACCTTTGTTCTTCTCCCCATCCTAATGATCACCATCCTTCTTATGTAGGACGATCTCCAAATAATTACTAGTCTTTTGTGGAGATATAATGGATTATAATTGTTATTATAATTAATGAATGTATAGATTAATTGTAAGGGTTGGATGAGTTTTATATATATTCTCGGTATAAAAAAACATATTATTAAAGAAAAGAAATTATATCCAAAAGAGTATGTGTGCATACTTTTACACAAGATTTGAGTCTTGCGACTAGTTTTGATAGGTCCTTGAATGACTTCATATACTGACTTTTTACATCAAAGATGAAACAAAAAACCATTTTTCAAAAATCCATCCAAACTGCTTATGTGTCCATGAACATGCATGGTATCAAAGAACCATTATCGGTTCTCTCGGAAGACTCATATATCCTCCAAAAAAAAGAAGGAAAATGTTGCATGAAGGCCCCTAAAGAAAGAAGACCAAAAAACCATCTATGTGTGGGTGTTTTTAGAGAAAAATTTAAACTGGATGTGGATCTATGAAGGGTTTGTGATAAAAATCATAATATTCTCCTGAGATAGTCTCGATTATCTTCTAGGTTCCCTATTCCAGTGATAGACCCTTTTTCGATAAACTGTTTTCTTTAGAGTTTCTTTCCCTGTACACATGACGACATGTTATGGAGTCAAAATTTGCCATAAGTATGCCAACTTATTCAAATAGAGGACTAAGATTTATTTTTTTGCATTTTTGAGTTTTGATCACCCAGTTGATAATAATCATTGAATCCCTGAAAATATGAATATTTTTGCAATTTTTTTCTAAGGAAAAACAGAGTAGCAGTTTTAATGCAAAGATTTCAAAAAAATTATTTGTTCCCTTTCCTAATCCCATTTGGATCTTGAAATGATGAGCGTGAGAAAGGAAAATGTGTACTCCCCCTCTACAAGTGAGGTCCTGAGAGGCTCCATTAAAGAAATCCCATGGAAGGGTGTAGTTTATATGTTCTTCAGTGATGGTACAAATCATTGGGGAATCCTTAGATTGTGGGAAATATGAAAGAATGTCAACCCCTTATTTTTCAATGCTATCTGGCATTGATGCATTGTCCTGAAAAATATTTGTGTTTCTAGAAAGCCAGATGCCCCAAATGTGAAGAAGGGGAAATGCTTTCAGAGAGGAAAAATTGTTAGATTTTTTCTAATATTTCCAAGCATCTTCCATACTTTGACCATGCCAGACCAGAGTTGTGCTAAGTAGGGATTGAGTAGTAGTCCAAAGTTGAGTAGTGAAAGGGAAGGATATGAATAATTGGGTTAAGTTTTCATCCCCATATTTGCATAATGTGCACTAGCTAGGGCCTTCCAAGGAGCATTTTTTTCATTCTATCATAGGTTGGAATTTTATTTTTCAGTGCACACCACATGAATAATTTTGATTTAAGAGAAATTGAGCATCCAAAAACCTTTCTTCCACCATGGGGGGTCTCCTTGATGAGAGATGGAACTTATATGTTGATACCTTGTCTTTGGGGTGTAGAGACCATGGGCCGCGTTAGCTCAGATGAGTTTGTCTAGGGAGTCGGTGAGATTGATATGGGATTCTTTGAGGGAATTCGTGTATCTGATCAAATAGACAGTTAGGTGGCCTAGAAGTTGTAGATATTGGATCCGCTATCTGATTGAGGTGGTAGTACCTTTTCTGGTTTAGGTGTTGGATGAGTTGTTGAGGGAGGATATGGTGAGTTTGACTTCCAACCCAAGGGTTCGCACCTATATGCAACTGAGAATCGTTACCTATTTTCCAGGTGAGCTCACTTTTTATAACAGGAAAAGAATTGCATATGGATTTCTAGATAATAGTTCTTGGGGAAGGATTTAGGAAGGAAGAGTTCTTAATCTAGTCAAGGACAGAATCAGGATCAATGTACTGTTTAGAGACAACCTAAATCCAGATACTTTGTGTGTAAATGAGTCTCCATCTTGCTTTTAGAGCTAGGGATTTTGCGAAAAACTAGTTATTTTTAAGGCCCCATTTGCCCAGAGATTTGGGCCTTGCAATCTCATCCCATTTCAGCCAAGGAGTACAAAACTCTTGTTCTTTCCAGACCAAAGAAGTATGGTCTAAATTTTCCTTGAATTTTATAAGATGGCCTTTGGATTCCAAGCAAGAGACATCCAATACTAATCTACCTTCCATAGAGATCCATTTGTTGCACCGATTATTGATCCTTCTTTCAACTTTTGCCAGCATCCAGTTCCAATCTTCCTTTTTTGTATTTGTTTGGTTTTAGCCTGAATCCCAAGTATTTTAAGCCATCCTCTAGAGGGGATATGGTGAAAGGAAAAATATTTGAGTAACTTTGTAGATCTTCTTCTTCCATGTTGAAGCAGGAGAGGGTGGATTTTTTCTCTTTTAGCCTAATTTGTGTGGCTGTGCTGAAAAGTTGCAAGATTTCTAATAACTTAATCGCATCCCTAATCAAGGCATCACATATGTCATCCATGAAGAGAAGATGAGTGATGTTTAGGTTGTTTTCCAATATGATCCCTAAGAAAAGGCCTCTTCTTTTTGCATCACTCAGGGCTCGGCTAAGACCTTCAATCACCAACAGAAAAAGTAGAAGTGAAAGTTCTTTCTCGATCCCTCTCTCCGAGGTAAATAAAGTGGAGGTTGTTCTATTTATGAGGACGACAAAAGAAGTTGTGGGGATGGAATAGAAAACCCGTTTTATAATGTTGTAATTAAATCCTAAATGGGTTAGGAGAAGTCTAATATAGATCCATCTTACTCTATCAAAAGCCTTCGAGAGGTCAATATTTAAAATTGCTCCTTTTAGCTTCTTGGTTTTTATGATGTGAATCCTTCCTTTTGCTACTCCTATAGTTTCATGAATATTCCTATTTTCAAGGAAGCCAATTTGTTCCAAAGATATAATATTTGAGAGCACCTTTTTAATTCTTTGAGCAATAATTTTTGCCACCACCTTATATGTAATGTTGCAGAGGGAGATAGGCTTGAAGTCTTCCAAGGAAACTTGGTTGTTTTTTTTCAGAATGAGTGCAATGAGGGTGGAATTGAGGGGAGGGTGCATATTCCCATTTACCTGAGATTCTTCTACCGGTTGGAGTAAATCGAGGCCTATTGTGTAATAAAGAGACTGAAAAATTTAATGGTCCATCCATGTGGCCCTCGGATCTTGTCCTTTTGGAAACTATGTAGGGTTTCTTTCAGCTCATCCTTAGAAATTCCTCCATAAGATCCAAGTTATCCTTTTCTGAATTTAGGCCTTGAAAAAATTGGGAGATTTGTATGACTTCCACAATCGTTGCCTGGTTTTCTACCTTGAAGAGCATTTCAAAGTGTGATTTATTGATCCCATCCAGGTATTAAAAGGAGGACCAAAACTCATTATTGATTTTTTTAAACTCCCATATGGTATTTTGAATTTTTCTTTGATTTGCAAAAGACTAGAAGAATTTGGTGTTGTCATCCCCACATTCCAGCCAGATGGCTCTACTGTTTAATCTCCAAACTTCCTCTCTTTCTTTCAGAAACTTTTTTTTTTGGATTCCAAGGAAAACAAATTTTCCTTGTCAACTTGAGTGTGAAGGCCACCTCCTTCTGAATTGTGGAATTTAGCTAGCTCCGCTTCAAACTGAATAAGAGCCTGATCCTCCGCTTCATTTTGAAGTTTGGCCCATTCTTTGACAAGAGGTTTTATTCGAGAGATATTTTGAGAAAAATGTATTGCAACATGGATCCCTTCTTCAGCCACATAAGGAATCCAATTTGTTTGGATTAGTCAAATTACTTCCTCATTTTTTAGCCATGCTACACAGAATTTGAAAGGGATGACTGGTTTCTTAGGACTATTCGATATTTCTATACAAATAGGGAGATGATTAGATTCTCCGCCAAAGTCAAGCCATTTTCTAAACATCAAGTTATTACTTAAAATACTTTATTTCAGCAAAGACCTATCGAACCTCTTTGTTATTCTGTTTTCCCCCGTTCTTCTGTTGTTCCAAGTAGGTTTTATCTTGATGGGATCTAATTCCACCAGCTGGGAGGCTTGTAGAAAATGAGCAAAGTAGGTTTCTAGAGTGTCCACCTTGCTATTAGCCCCCAAATTTATTAGGTCCTAAGAGTGAAGTTCAAATCCCCTCCTATAATGATATTTTCCTCTTTTAAGAAAGGAGATACCTGAAGCTTGTCCCAGAAATAAAATCTATTGTCATATGGACCGTAGAAGTTGAGAATGGTTAGTTTAATATTTTCCTCATCCAAAAACAAAAGCATACCCTTTCCAGGAGTGGATTCCTAGGAGTTTAGGCACTTTACAGTGAGTTGATTCCATCCTTGAGCCAATCCTCTTGAGTGGACTTTTGCGCTTTGAGCCAGAAAATTATAACTTCAAGAATTGGAGTTTAACATATTTGTGACCTCTATTTGTGACCCCATTATTTCATGTAAGAAAATCACATCCAGTTTTTGGACCAGAAGCATCCTATTTGGGGAAAGTTTTTTTCTGGGTACTTGTCAAACCCCTATAATTTTGTGAGAGGATATTCATTTGGGATCCCATTCCAGGGCCTACATTGCTCTAAGTTCCCTAAAAATTGTTTCCTATCTTCCATTTTCTTGGTACTTCAAATATTTCTGATGTGTAGAGGAGATGAAAGAGGGTCTCCCTTTTCCTTTGCATTTGAGGGGGGAAATAGGGTTTATCCCTAATCTAGTGTGTGTGGAGGAAAATTCAGCAAGTGTTGGGATGTCTCTTGATAGAAGGTGGAAACTAATTGTAAAGGACGAAGAGGGGGAGGTGGGAGTAGACCTTGATGTGAAGGATGAGTTTAGGGGGATAGGGATCGAGGAGGATGGAGGAGGGAAGGGTTTTACAGGATGACCTTGAGGAGAGATAAAAAGAGGGGGAAATGATAAATCTAAATATTTAATGTTTAAATAATTCAAAGAAATATCTAACAAATGATCGTTCAAGGGTGTTTTAGACTGCTTACCCGGAACAGTTCTCCAAGGCCTGCTGCAAAAAATGTTTTGAATCTTTACTTTGTTCCTCAATGAGATGTTCAGTAGAAGGTGGATGTTGAGAGGGTGATTCCTCCTGGCTGACCATTCTTTCCACCCTACGCCCCTAGTTTCTTCTGGTATCTTCCTTTTCCTCTTCAACCCTAGGGATCCATCTTTTCCTGGCTTGGTTCTTTGTAAAACCTAGCTGGCAATTTCTTAAAAGGTTTCATGTTGCATGGAATCGATGGCACCTAAAAGGTATTCCTTCATAGTCAATGGTTTGTCTTCTTATGTCATTTCTCCAAATGGATTTAGGTGCTCTCTCATATCTATTATGATATTGAGAGAAATAAGGATGTGTGCAACATATTTTGTTCATGTAGTCTGAAAGGAGAGATCTACTTCCAAGAAAACTCCCAATACATTTCCAATATATCGGAAAGAGTCCAAATTCCAAAATTCCCAAGGAATTTCGGGGAGATGTACCCATACCAGTTGGGTGTCCATTTTTTCATAGTTTGCATTGAAGAGCAGATTCCACTTTTTGAGCAGAATAGGAATGGATCCAAATCTCTAGTGTTTCCCAATAATTTCGGCAATATCCTCAGCACAATTGAATTTGAAGATGAACCATCCCTTGGTTAGGGCACTGGTTTCTGGTTCATAGTGTAGGATATCCAACCAGTTCTTTCTGACCCAATATGCTAAACCCTCTGGGCTAGGGTTTCAACCCCTAATTTTCCCTATCAGGGTCATCTCTTCCATGTTCCCCTCTTCTCCTATGGAGACGTTAACCCCACAGATAATATATAAGGGCTCTTTTGTAGAAGTTAGTTGCTTATTTCCACCCTTCTTGCTAGGGTTTCATTCTGAGGCATCCTTTTTGCCCCACGATCCCTTCCTGTTCTCACTGTGGCTTTTTTTTCGATTCAAAATTAGTTGGGTGCCCTTGAAGGTCCACCGGTTGTAGAAAAGAAACAATAAACCTTTCTGGACTGTGGGTTTCTTCCACCACGTTGTGTGCTAAAAGATACGTGGGTTCAAGGAGGGAGTCAATCCATCCTGCTTCTAGGAGATCAAAACCATTGAGAAGGGTCGTATTTAGAGGTGTCGGTGGATTCAAAGTGAAATTATTGTCGATTTTTGTATGGAGAATGGTAGAATCAGAGAGGTGAGTAAAACCTAAGCTAGTATCAAGGTGTGGAGAAAAAGAGTAAAATGGATTCCTTCAAGCTGCGAGTTAAGCATTCTAACAACCAACGATAACTATGGAACTTTCGCGGTGTGCCCTAGAGGACAGTCCAACAGCTGGCTGTTAGCTCCTGATGCCATTGTCTAGGATGAAATGGTTGAAGTCACAACTTTCTTGGATGTGGTGCGAGCCTTGTTGTGACAGTGAGAAATTCACCGCTTGTGGACAGTGAGGTGAAGACTGTTTACCCCTGCCACGAGTCCTTTGTGTAATCTACCAGCTCATCATCATCATATGCCATCTACCAACTGTGTTTTGTTGTGCAGGAAGAAACTCAGGGTTTTAGGGCCATTTGTTTTTAGGGGCTGCAACCGCAACCCCTCAGTGAGTGAGAGCTGCAAATCCGTACATCACCATCCCCAAATTTATGTTTTCGTTAGTGTCTTGAGTTGTGTGTGTGTGTGTGTGTGTGTGTGGTTGACTAGAAGGGCTTATGCAGGATCTGGAAGCCAATATGAGAAATTATTTATTTTTATTGCGATTGGTATATTTCAAAATAGAAATCATGTTGGGGACAACTATGGAATCTTTCTTTTAGTTGTGGGTTGTTATTCTAAGTTAATTCACTCTGTTTGTGTTATTGATAATGTTGAATGTGGTGATAGGAACCATTTCCAATTTACTTTTGAATAGTAAATATTTTAAGAATCACCCTTAAGTATATAAGTATAATAAAGGGGTTAACCCTGTAATACATAAAAAAATTTAAAGGTGATTTTATCAATAATATAATATGTATTATAATATTTTCAAGAATATTAATTGAAATATGAAATCTTCTAAATTCTTAATAAACCTTCATTGAATTATATACAATTGTAATGTCTTAGAGAACCTTTAATTGAGTCTCATTGCCACAATATCATGCATGTCAACCTAACAAAATTTTAAAAATGTAGATTAATGTAATTTCTATTGCAATGTTCTAACTATGGAGATTGCAATGTATGTCACCATTGAATAAGATATATCAAAACATTTTTCCAACCAACATCATTTATTATTTTGATAGTGTTCATTAAGATTATGTATCTATAAACATAAAAGATAATTCTATCCTTGCATGGAAAAACAATAACAATACAATATGATACGAGTAAAAAATGATAAAGACATTCCAAACAATATACAATGCAGTACCACGTTTCCAAAATCATACTTAAAAAGTAAAAAAAACCTTATAAGTAACTTCATCTATAAAGGATACCCTATAGAAGTATCATAATCATAAATGTCTTCTAGGTTAAAAGAATAGTTAGGCTTTAATATCTTGGACAACTAGTTGTTTTGGATCTTAGAAAAATACTTAATAAATTTGAATATTTTTAAAAAAACATCACAAAACATTTTATAGTGCTCAAACCTTTGTAATAAATTTATTGAAAATCCATTAAACTTTATTTTATATTGTAAAATATAAATGAGGAAAAATAACAAATTAAACCGTCTTTATATACTTAACTAGTAATGCCTCAAATGGTTACTAAACTACAAATACATACCACAAGAAAAAGAGCTCTCATAATCATGGAGCTTAGTCATCACCCACACTTCTTTCTTGCATGCATTTTTACAATTTATTTGATAGCTTTATAATCCAACTAGACCAAGGATTTACTAAAGCGAAAAGAATTTACAACTAAGTAAACAATTCCACTAATTTTAGGTTCTTCCTTGATTAAAAAGGAATGTTTTAACATATAGTTTAAAACTAATATGACTATTCGATGTTGGTTCCTAGGAATGGAGCTTTCACTAGAATGAAATAAAGTGGAGCCTTCACTAGAATGAGATAAAGTACGAAACACCAACTAACCAAATATCAACTTTGCATACTTGGTGTAAAGAATTATTAATATATAACAGTTCTAGGTATAATATACACTTTTTTTTCACATTTATTATGGACTATTGTTGTATTCACCAACTTGAAAGTCAATAATCTCATAAATCATGCAAACCCTTTACATTGTGGTTGATTTGCAATGTATAGATCCAAAGGCAATTTGGATGCCAAAAATATCATAAATCATGCAAACCCTTTACATTGTGGTTGACTTGCATTGTATAGATCAAAGGTAATTTGGATAGAGTTGCGTTGTTTATTTAGTCAACACATTGAATCAAAAGAAATAAAAGTATGCATTAAACAATGATTAAATGATTAAGATTAGAAACAGTTGAAATTTGATGGATGAATCGCCATTGATGACAACAAGAGAGCAAGAATATAAAGAAAACCTATTACTTAGTTTCATCATATGTAAAACTTTTAACTACAAAAATTGAGTCAAGCAAAGTTTTTCGAAGAAGAATACTATGATATGGCCCTAAGGAGGCATATGGGGTTAAATGCATATGTGAAGGGGTAAATGTGTATGTAATAGAGTTATCCTAATATATCCCATATATGCAATGAGTAAGAATAAGTATATATGTAGATCAATACAATCATTATAGAGGTATGAACATGTGATTTGGATGACGTTCCCTTATCATATAAAAAGTTATTGCGTAACTCATTTCTCTTATATATTTAAAGGTGTGATCCATATTTACATTTTATATACATTATGTATATTCTAATTTTAAAGATTGATCTAGAACAATATATTTCTTCAAACTTATTTACATTATACTCAATTATAATACAAAATTGTATTATTATTTTTATCTTTTATTTTGTTACAATACCATATATTAAATATTTTTTACAATTAAATAAATTTTACTCATCTTTATTGTAGATAAAGTCATTAATATAACTTGAGTGAGTTTAGAAATTTGTTTTTAAATTATTTCATTTCATATAAATGTTACACTAACATACATTAATTATTTTAATAATTAAATAAATTTTAGTCATTATATATAAACTCATTAATATTACTTAAATAATTAAATAAATTTTAATCATATTTATGGTAGATAAACTCATTCATATAACTTAAATTAATTATTTTAACAAATAAATAAATTTTAGTCATCTTTAATGTAGATAAACTCATTAATATAACTTTAATGTTCATGCTTAGTTTAGGAATTTGTTTTATGCCATTAGTGTAATGCAATTTACTGCCCCACATTCTTAAGAGTTTTATTTCATCTCCGCTACTTGAGTTGTGTAGTTTATTTCATCATAAGTTTAGGTATTATTAATGATGTTCTTATCTTCTTTAATAAAAAAGTTAAAAGATGTTATTATAGGGCAATCCTTATTTACTGGACAGACTTTCCTTCGGGAAGGGAGCTTGTCAAATGGATACCGTTGGATCTTTCATTGACGGTGTTTATTTGACAGATCCCCTCTCAAAAAAAAATCTATCCAGTATATAAGAGGCATCATTATAGTGGAGTCTATTTGTCGAATCAAGTTTGAAAGACTAATTAATAACTAAATAGTTTAAATAGGATGGGACGCGATGTACTTTTGAATGGAAAAATTGTACGTGTATGAGTTATAATTTATAACTAAGTGAATATTTATTATGTAACGTGGAGTTGGGAGGGTTATCATTTTGACAAAATGATTTATAACTTCATGTGATGTTTTATGGGGCTCATTTATAACTTAGATTTGATGGAGTATGATAACCATTTATATGTTGTTTTATGGGACTTATTTATGACAGATTTAGATTTGATGGAGTAGGATAACAATTTATTTAGATTAGTGTAAATTTAACAAGTTATAAAATTAGTAAAAAAGTGATTTTTAAGATAATATTAAAATGAGTAAAATAATTATATAGAATTTTTGTATTGAAATAAATTATAATAACTAGAATATTGATTTTTTTGAATGGTATATATGTTATAAGTTAATTATGATTAAAAAATTATAAAATTTGAATAAGATAAAATTGTCCTTTTCTAAATAGTTATTAATATTCTATAAATCAATAAAACAACTGAATGTTATTTTTTTGAATACATATTAGGTACATAAATATATGTTAATAAAATGGCATGGGAGAGACATTTCTTTATGTTTAATTTACAAAAAATTCCTAAATGGTTTTAAACTTTAGTAAACAATAATAATCTTTATATAGATTTGAAAAAAGTCACATATATTAATTAAATAGTACAAATGAAAGCACCATACTATAGATAAACAAATGAGAGCATCGAGATAAAATAAAACATTGCAAATATAGATTATATATCACCGCCCTCTTAACCATTCCCATAGTCACCATCATTGCACTAGGGACCTCACCACCCACACTAGCACCAACATCCATATCACTCGTCAAAATATTGGCCATAAAATCCTATAAAATAGTTGTTTTAGTAAAAATATTATGGTGACAATATATTCAAAATTTTAATTATGAATCATGTTACATATGCATTGTTAAAAGTATATCGTGTATTATAGGAGATTTTAGTTTTCACATCCATGGTATTGCATTGGTCACCATGAATGCCCATGTTCGTGCTTAAGAAACACGAGATTAATTTTTTTAAACAAAAATGATTATGGACTATATTAAGAGAACAGTGGTGTAGCCACTTGTGCAAATATAACAAGAAATCCAAATCTGGTGCCTTAGATCATAGGAAAAATGGCACATATTTTTACTTATCCAGTTTCTAGTTGTTTGACTGATTAAGAAGACTTCTAAATCTAGGATTAAGATCGAACATAAGCTATACAACATTAAGATAGTTCCAAAATTATTACAGAATTCAAAAAAATTCAAAGAGATAGAAAACCTGGGATTAATGCCCTTCACGACCATGATTTTGGGGATTTTGCTTCTGACGCATAGCAGGGCCTGCGTTCCTCTCCATTTCTAGCCTCGCCACTTGCAAATCCAACCTTTCAAACCTTATCTCCAGGTATGCTAAGTGTGCTAGTAGAGTCTGTTCTGTCCGCGAGAGGGAGTTAGTGGAGTATTCATGGATCTGAATTATGTCCTCATTTACCATTTCAAATCGACGCCCACCTTCCTCATCCATCCTCAACAAGATCTGCTTTTAAACCATAATTTTATTTTTAATGTAACAGAGTTCATCTTCCAGCGAGGGGGGTTGGTCCACTAGAGAAGCCGATTCAAAATTGGAAGCCATGATAGCGTCCAAGTATTCTAAGTTCCAGAGAACATCCAATCCTTTTTTCATCTGAGACCAACACACAGGACCGTAAGTCCATATCCCTGGGGCAAGTTATAACCAACGCAATTCCATAAAATTCTTCTTAATTACCCATAGTTCCCGAATTTTTGTCTGAGTTCATCATAAGAGTAGAGCGAGTGGGAGGGTGAGGCGAAGACCTTCAACACGGGAGAATCTGAACCGAGCTTCTCTCAAATCCACCTGAAGGCCCCCAAAGTGATGTCAAGTCCTTGTAATCTATCCTATCGACCTAGAAAAAGAGGATCACATTGTTATCAGCCAAAATGGCACTTCTCCGTCCGAGTACTGACATTCATCATGTCGGTACACAAAAGGAAAATTGGGATTGAAGTGACCAAAACACTATATATGTGCATGACCTTTGATGCATTATCCTAAAATAGCCTTATATATTTTTATTTTGATTTTTGGGTTGCATACGCGACTATGTGAATTGCAACTCGTGTGTCATATGTGAGTATGTGCATTACAACCTGCATATACCTTGCATACGTGAGTTCCCTTTGAGAAACCCGCATGTCATGCATTCCTTGCCTATATTAATACAATTCGACCTTAAAAAATATAAATCATGATTAGAAGAGATTAGTTAGGCCCTAATCCATAACTATCCCAACTGTCTCAACCATCCTAACCTTCGAAACCTCTCTATTTCCCAAAGTATAAATAGAGGCCTTGGGATGGGGCTAACCAATCAATTGTGGAAGAGCAAAGTTATGCTGGTGGTATACCTTCAGAGTCTTGGAGCAACAAAACTCAGAGTCCTCGGTTGCAGAGAAGTCCTTGTGTCAGAAGATGGGTTGTATTCTTACCTATTCATAGTTTGTTAATAAAGGAATTCTTCTTCCAATCTTATATTGTACTTGTCTCATGTATATTGGTTTAATGAATATGTCCAATTATATTATTAATATGCTTTTCTTCTAACCTCTGATTTATATATATATGAGATATTGCTTGAATAATTGGCTCTTTGCATGTGAACAGAAGCATCCCTAGAATTTTTGGAGAAGATTGGAGTGAGAGAAGACAAAGCTTGGATCAACCGTCATAAACTGAGTAAGCCAAGATATCTTCCTATTCTCATTCCATATTCTGTAAAAGAGGATTGTCTACAAGTCTAATAGTAAGTTGGTAACCCTAGACCCTAGGTTACAAGGGTGTAATGTCATGAACAACAGAACTGGCGACTCCACTAGGGAGTAGTCCAACT
Organism: Pseudotsuga menziesii; assembly: GCA_001517045.1. Classification (NCBI taxonomy): domain Eukaryota; kingdom Viridiplantae; phylum Streptophyta; class Pinopsida; order Pinales; family Pinaceae; genus Pseudotsuga; species Pseudotsuga menziesii. Next base: position 53,795 of record LPNX011097639.1, on the reverse strand, counting down.
TGCTATGGGTTTATCCTGTAGGTTCTTTGCCAGTCTTTGTTCTGTTTATGATTCTTAGTGTGGTATTTCTTATCTTGCTTTTTATTTACATTGTAGTGTGCCCAAAAACCTTTAATATTATTTTTCTTTGAAAAACTTTTAGTTGTATATGCAGGTTGCTATGATACACAGTCGCGTATAAGACCTTGTATACGTGGGTTTCTCTATAGGACAGTTGCGTATGGTATGCGGGTTTCCTGCATACACAGTCGCGTATATCTTGTAGAAACATAAAATTTGGGTAGGGTTTGCTTGTCCCTGTCTTCTTTAGTTTTTTGCTTGCTTGGAAGTTTTATATTAGTGGCATGACTTTGTGAGTCTAAAGTCTTGTGTGTCACACCGTTTGCTTGTCTTCAAGCCTTTGAGCTTTCTTTGTTTGAATTTTCTTTCATCTTGTGATTTGAAGTTGGTCCTCCTACTTGGTTTATAAGTTTAGTGCTTTGTGTCTGAGTCAGTGATCAAGGCTTTAGATACTTTATACTCCGTACTGCATTTTGTAGTGTCAGATTGTCACTCATTCTTTTGTCAATCTAGTGGAATGTTTGGGTTCAATAGTTTCTCCAAGTCAGGTTTTTTCCGAGTCTTCTTCTTGATTGGTTGAAGTTGGTTATTTTGGGTCCTTTATACTTCATCTCACTTATTAGATGCTCTGATTATTCAAATTTGCTCAAAAAATATTAATTTAGTTGCATTGTATTTTTTGAAGAATTTGAAAAAGTGAAGAAAAAACATTTTATACTTTTTCATTTAGTTGCGTTTAGTCGTTTTCTTTTCAGTATTTTTCAAATAAAATTTCAAAAATTATAAAAAGAAGTCTTAGTTTTATTGCACTTAGTTTTCAATTTCATTAGCTTATATTTGCAAAAAGAAAATAAATTTGGTTTAAGTAGTTGCAATTTACTTTGGAATTTGCTTTATACATCATTTTGCTTTTTCTTATCGAGTCTATAACATCATAGTCTTTCACGCCATTTACCTTCTGACTAAGAACAACCCTTAAAATGAATGATATAATTTAAAAAATTATTAGTAAGTTTTATTTTCAAAGGCTCATACACCAACTAGCTTAGGCTAGACTTGTGGAATAGGGAGTTTAAACTCTCCACAAGTGTTTAAATTAAGACGTAGTTGGCCAATCAATAGGTAAACCCTCTTCTATGTTGATTTTATCTGGGAAGCTCCTCTCAAATGGGAGTTAAGCATGAGGCCACTTGGAGGCTTGGACTGAGGAGATAACCCTCTGATTCCTTGTCAAAGTGTAGACCAAGGTTTTTGCGCATCTGGGGACTTCTATCAACACCACCCCCTGGCCTCATGCGGTGCAGGTGTTGACAGGGTTTCGGGCTTTGCTACCCTGCCCATGCATATGAACCAGGCTTGTGACTATCCCCATAGACTATCAATATAGTTGAGGAAACCTTTAGTCTCTTTGACATCTAGGGTTCATACACAGGTACACCGAAAGGCTATTTCTGGTTGACCTTGGATGGGCTTGGAAGGTAACCCTGGTAGAAGGTGTGGGAGGGCAGTGGGTGATTCCTTTGCTTGTGCCTAAGAACATCTACAAGGACACCAAGTAACTATCTCTCAACTTTCGTCTGGAAAGCATATCTTATACCCCTTGTGTCTGTTGTGGCTTTAGGAAATTTTGTAGTGATTGTTGTGTGGTTTGTTTGTGTTTAGCCAACCTTAGGGTGTGTGAAGAGTCAAATTTTCAATCGTGGAGGACCAACCCTCAGAAGGTCAAGAAGGTTGCAAAACCTTCCTCCATTTACTATAGTGGAGCCTCCATCGCCCCCTCAAAGGCGGAGATTAGACACAGACGGTTCCTTTGAACCGGTAGGAGTTAGTGAAGTTCTGGGTTAACCAGAACTTAGCACAAACCAGGTTGCTACAACCAAAGTAGAGATAGAAGATTTGCAGGATGATGAGTTTGCAAGAAACTTTAATTCACCTCTTACTAACCTAAATGATCCTATGATCGTCCAGGTTCGTCCTTTCAATTCACCTATGATTGGTGTTCATGTGAGCAAACTAATGTCTAGTGCAAGAGAGAGCCCTTCTACCCCCATTTCAGCTATTTCGGCTGAAGGAGTGCCACCTCCCCCGGTTGGTACCCCTAGAACAAATATACTTGTTTCTCCCTTAACTCTAGCTAGTCGGGTGGTTCAACCACCATCTTCCACAAATGTAGTAGGAACTTCTGGTGGGGTGGTTACTAGGATTCCCAGTGTACCTTTTGCTTCACCTTCTTTTGTACACACTGCTCAGAGTGGTCCTATTGGATCCTCTTCATTTGTCCAGGGTTTTCCTTGGAATGGGGGGCACATTCCCTCATCTAGTCCATATGTAGGCCTCACACCTGCATATGTAGGGATGCAATTTGGAAACACTAACCCTTATGGTCAAGGTTTTCAAACACCAGTTTCGGATCCTTTCACGAGCTCTCCTTTCTCGCTTTTTAGCAGAGGGATACTTGCTCCTGTTTTCAAAACTCCAGTTTCAACTAGAGTAGCTCAAACCACATACACTGCACCACATATGAATAACCCACTGTCTTATGGGTGGGATCCTTTTCAAAGTTGTCCAACTACTTCACAACCAATAGCTGGGGGAAACCTTGCCTTTACATTTGGGAACCAAGGGGAAAGTCCTTCTACTTCCCAAGATCGTACTTTTCAGGATCCGGTTAGGCCCAAACTTCCTTTCCTGGTAACTTTGAACTTGCCAGATTTGTCCAAGTTAATGAATGACCCAGTGAAACATGATGCCACTTGGCCACCTGTCCCTACCAAGTTACTCTCGGATATTCCAAAATTCTAAGGAAAAGTTTGTGAAGACCCAAAGGCTCATATCACCAACTTTCACTTATGGTGCTCTTCCAACTCACTGAACGATGACACCATTCGGTTGAGATTGTTCCAAAGAACTCTGACTAGTGTCACATCAAAGTGGTACATTGAACTTCCCTCTGTTGCATTTGTTAGTTTTTGGGACTTATCTAATGTGTTCCTTAACCATTTCCAACTTCTTGTCTAGTATGATGTCAGAACAGACTTATTGTCCACCTTTCGGCAGGACAAAGCCACTCACATTTTGGATCACATCCAAGAGTGGTGAAGGCGAAAGAGGCTCATTAAGGCCACTATCCCTCCCGAGTTTTTGTTAGAATGGTTCCTTAAGTCCTTATTGCCGTATATATATAAGGATGTATCCACTTCGGGAGTAACTAATGAGGAAGAGGCTATCCTTAAGGCCCAACAGTTAGATTTGATATATTCTCAGCCAGGGATTCTATATGAAATCATCCCTGATGCACCGAGGCCAACACATAGTGCTGAGAAACCTAAGCTTGGACCCCATGCCGATGGTGTGATTGGTTCAGTCAAATATCCCACTATAGAATCTTTGGCAAAACAACTCCATGAGTTATCCATTAAACAGTCTATAGAAAAGGCCTCAAAGGCTGCCCCCTCATCCCAAAATGCAAATGTTTTTACTCAATCCTCCCAAAAGGGAAATCAGTTGCCCGATGGAAAAGAGAAAAAGGGGAAGAAAGGTGAGGGAAACCAAAACAAGCCAAAACCCACAAATAATGCTTAAGGGGGGGGGGGGGGAATGGGAAGAAGAAGGTGAAATTTCCCTGTAAGTTGTGCCAGGATGATCACTTGACCCATCAATTCCCTCTTATGGATCAAGCTTAGAAGTTGCTCAAAAGTAAACAACCGGCTGTCCTAAAGGATCCTTTTCCCCAAGGACAAAATGGAGCTTCGACTTCTAATGTAGCAGGCACTGCTAATGCCCCTGACCAAAATTATATCAACATGGCTTGATCCTAGACATTAATCCAGACTAGAAACAAGAACTATGAGACGGAGGATCCTGAAAACGGTTAAGTCTATAGGTGAAACTTCTAACCCTCTCACAATTGAAAAACTTGTTGAAACTATGCCTAAGATACGAAAAGGTGTCTTCAAGAAAACATTGCACAATCCTAATGCTAGGGCTGCAGCCAATTACTCTATAGTATAAGATTTATCCCAAACCCCTTGTGCGATGTGAGCTTTGGAGGTGTTACAGAGTTTTCCAACCCAGTGAGATGGACTCTTAGCAGCCTTAGGTAGTATGGATTTGTCAAGCCTTATAACGAATTTTAATTTGTATGATGTCAAAATTATCTTGCCGTATCATGTGGCTTTGTCAATAGATGTCATCCATGGTAGAAAAACCATTGGAAGGTTAGTTGTTGAAGAAGGTGCTTCCACATGTGTCTTGTCCTTGTCTTGCTAGAAGGATCTTGGTTCTCCAGAGCTAGTTCCATCGAACAACCTACTTACTGCTTTCAACGGAAGGTCATTTTGTTCACATGGTATCCTACTAGCTTTTAAGATAAAGTTGGTAGGGAAGGAAGTGTCTATTGAAGTAGAGGTAATTTATTCACCATTGGATTATAACTTTCTTCTGGGGAGAATTTGGACTTATGCCATGTCTACAATTGCATCAACCGTTCTTTAGGTGGTAGTGTTTCCGCATGAAGGGACGTTGGTTATAGTAGACCAATTCAATTTCACTCAAAAGGGCCGCATGGAAACTAATGAGTCCACCATGCCATTGGTTGATCAAGTCAAACTTGCTTCATAGATCTTAGGGGCTAGAATGTATTCATTATTAATGGGCACATTCGATATCCTAACCCTGATTAATTATTTAGGTTCTACTAGTGTAGGGAAGTCTATTGCAATGGTTGGCAATAGAATGGATCCTTGGGTTCTTCCTTCCCATCATGATCTTGAAGTGCCCTTATCGGCAGTGGAAGTAGCTTATCAATCTATCATTAACACCATTGTTGATCCCATTTCGGTTCCTCCTATAGTCTCAGAGGAGCCGGAAGAATCCTATCTGCCTGCTTGGGCAGAAAACTCTTTGTATATGGAATACTGCTTAGACATGGTTTTTCCTTCGGACGAAGCAATTTTGGAAGCTATGAGCGGGAAAGATAAGATCTATGAATATCTTCATAATAGATCCTACTTTCTTCTAGAGTTAAGCAGGATTGAAAATCAAGAGTTCCATGTGAGACTGGAAGGTGATGCTGATATACCAATTAATCCCTTACCAAGGGAGGGAATCTTTGCCGAGGGGAATATGGAAAACATTTATCTTACTATTCCTATCAACATCTCTGTGAACCCAAACGTTATGGAAAATGTATATATTGGTGCAAACTACTCTCCAAATAAGATTGCTATATATACGACCTTGTTTAAGGAGTTTCATGACATGTTTTCCTGGTCATATGAGGAGATGTCAGACATAGATCCATCGATAGTCAAAAATGAAATATGAACCTATCCTGATGGCAAACTAGTTCGACAAAAACTTAGACATGTCAATCCATGTAAAGAGGAGCCGTTAAGGCTAAAGTTCAAAAGCTGCTGAAAGCTGGTTTTATTTACCCGATAGATTTGACGGAATGGTTATCCAAACCTGCTCCTGTCGATAAAAATCAAGGGACGATACATATCTGTACTGAATTTCACGATTTAAACAAAGCCTATCCTAAGGATAACTACCCCACACCATTCATAGATCAAATCATTGATGCTTGTGCGAGGAGTGAAGTCTTTTCATTTATGGATGGTTTCTCCGGGTATAATCAGATTCAAATCAAGCCGAAAGACCAACATAAAACAACTTTCATTTATCTGTGGGGTACATTTGTGTATAAGAAAATTCCTTTTGGATTAAAAAATGAAGGGGCTAACTTTCAGCAGGCAATGAATTTTTCCTTTCATGCCATCAAGCCTATTGTCGAACCCTACCTAGATGATCTGCCAATGCATTCTCGTAAGACGATCGGCCATCCAGATCAATTGCATTTAATTTTCGAATGATGCAGGCATTACAAAATACACGTGAATCCCCACAAGTGTGTTTTCTGTGTTGATTCAGCTGATAGGTTGCTTGGGTTCATTGTTTTTAACAAAGGTGTTCAGGTGGATCCTTTGAAAGTTGAGGCCATTGTAAATATGCCTCCTCCTTGTTCCATCAGGAAACTTTAGAGCTTGCAAGGAAAGCCTAACTTTCTTCGATGTTTTATCATGAATTATGCCAATATCATGAAAGTTTTCATGCGCTTGTTGAAGCAGGACACCCCATTTGTATGGGATGAAACCACACAAATTTAGTTCGAGGCATTAAAGAAAGATTTGTTGCCAGCACCTTTATTGCGTTCGCCAGATTACTCTCATGATTTTATATTGTATTTAGCCGCATTCGAGTCAACCATAGGAGTAGTGCTAGTCTAGGAGGATGATGAGCTCCAAGAGCATGTCGTCTACTATCTTAGCCATGCTTTAGCTGGCCCTGAACTTAGGTACTCCCAACATTGAAAAGTTGGTGTTAGTAGTTGTGTATGTTGTTTAGAGGTTACCTCACTACATATTACTAAGGAATACGAAAGTAGGGGTAGATGTTAATCCTTTCCAATATGTTTTGTCCCAATGTATAGTTGGAGGAAAATTTAACAAATGGATAGTCATTCTCCAAGAGTTTGACTTGGATTTTCAATCCTCCAAATCCAAAAAATACTTAGTTTTTGCAGAGCTTATTGCAGAATTTCCAGTTGAAGAAGATGTAGCCATTGAAGAAGACCCATTCCTAGATGAGCACATTTTCTTGATTTCCATCTCTGACCCTTGGTATGGAGATATACTCGTATATCTCTAGACTCTAAAGTGCCCTAAAACCTTTTCGCAGGAAGAATGACGTAAATTACGCACACATGTAAAAAATTACCTCATCATTGGAGATACTTTATATCGTAGAGGGGTAGACTCTATTTTGCGTCAGTGCCTCACCCATGAAGAGGCTGATATTTTCCTAAATGGTGCCCATAGCGAAGCATGTGGGGGTCATTTATTTGGGTTAGCAACGACCCAGAAGATCTTATGTGCTAGTTATTTCTAGCCCATGATCTTTAAATATTGTGTGGAAGTCATGAAGCGCCGTCATCCTTGTTAGCTTTACACCAGAAATATGTGGTTGCATCCTGCTCCATTATTTCTCGTCATTTCATTGGGCCCCTTCACCAAGTGGGGGATAGATTATGTGACGTGCAACCTAGTTTCGTCAGGGGGGCACAAATACATCATTGTTGCTGTGGATTACTTCACGAAGTGGGAAGAGGAAATTCCCACCTATAAGGCTGATGGGGAAACTGCATTTTTTTTCATTTTCAACCAGATTATCGCACACTTCGGTATTCCTAAAGAGATTTTCACTGACCATGGAATTCACTTCCAAAATAGTATGATGACTGAATTGGCTAGTATGCTAGGGTTTAAACAAGAACATTCATCTTCATTTTAGCTGCAAGCAAATGGTAAAGTCGAGGCAATCAATAAGACCTTGAAGACTATTCTCATGCGTACTATTAACGCAGCCCGGTAAAATTGGCACATCATGCTATATCCTACACTTTAGGCTTATCGAACCAATGTGAAAAATGCCATGGGATTCTATCCTTTCGAACTCGTTCATGGGGTGAAAGCAGTAACCCCAGTTTGTGAAATCTCATCTCTAAAAATTGCCATTCATGTGTTACCTAATACGACTGAGCTAGAGGAACGTTTTTAACACTTAGAAAATCTAGATGAACAGTGTAGAGATGCATTAACTACAAACGAGGCTCATAAAAATAGGGTGAAAAATCAATATGATAATTCAGTCAAACCCAGGATTTTTTCTGAAGGGGAGCTGGTCTTGCTCTGGGACCAAGAAAAAGAACCCATGGGGGTAGGGAAATTCAGGTCTATGTGGTTAGGACCCTATGTCGTGTCAAATTTTTTGAAGAAAGGAGCATATAAATTAACTTATTTCGAGGGGAATAAGCTACTTGAGCCTAGAAATGGGCTCTACTTGAAGAAGTACTATGATTAGGCTTAACACTTTTTCTTGTAATTTTCTTGTATGTAACTTTATGTACAATAGCTAAGTGGTTTGTGTTATTATACCATCTATTGGTTGTTACAGATGTCTTCTGAGTGGTTTGTAGGTTTTTCATATGGTGCTAGTCGTCACACTTGCAACCTGGATTCAGTCACATGGGTTATTTACTCACCCTCAGGACAACTAGTTGCCTCTGGAGCTGCTTGCCTAGGTCTTGCTACCAATAATGTGGCTGAATACAAGGACGTCATTGAGCTTTTATGTGATGCCTTGTCACGTGGTATCACCCAGTTGGAAGTTAGACTTGACTCTCAAATGGTGGTTTCCCAGCTTAATAGAGATTATCAGGTGTGAAACCCTATTTTATTACGTTAGTTTTTACAAGTTAGGTTATTGGAAAGAACTTTTGATTTGATCACATTTAATCATATTGCAAGAAATAAAAATTCATTAACTGATACATATGCGAATTATATCTTGGATTGGAACTTAACACATATTTCATAAAAATACACAATAGACACATTGTAAAACACATGTAAATAAACCGACAATATATATATATATATATATATATATGTGTGTGTGTGTGTGTGTGTGTGAATATCTGTCCATATAGGTAGGTCGATTTCTTGATCCTCAGATCCGGTCAAAACTGTAGAAATATACAAAAATTGGATCGTAATCCATAAAATTCCCCTAGGTCTAATCTTGACCACCCTGGTCATCCTGGTTATCCTCATCATCCTTTTCTCGGGCCTCCTCAGCTTCTTTAGCTGAAGCAGCCTCAGCGGCATCTATGTAGACAAGTACCACCATCTAATAGCCTTCTCATAAGGTGTATCCAGGTGGGTGGAATACCAACAACTAGTTCCTTCATAATGGCAGGGATCTGCTCAATACATAGAGTGGTCATCCTGGAAAGCTTCCCCTCAAATACCCTGATCAAACCCTTATCCTCTCCTACCACTGGTCGTACATACATTTGAGGATGCCCATCAGGGCAGACTGGTCCAATATCCACATTTTAAACATTAAAAGGATTAAAAACTCTTATACTTATGTATATATCTTTATGATTATTCATAAAAATTTAAAAACTTGAAAAAACCAAAATACTTGATGCTCCCCATGCTCCTCTAAGAGGGAGGACAAGGTCATTGTCACCTCGAAAATCCATCCCAGCATATGGAAACTGCTCCAGTGCTAGTAGTTGCCGTCCCCACCATAGGTAGAAGTCATCATCGTAGACACTCTAAATCGAGTCACCACCGCCCTAGCGAAGGAAAATTTCTCCCCACCTACTCAGTCTAGGATGATGGGGAGAGAAATCCGGTAGATGTACTGTAGGGCTAAGGGAGGGAACTCTCTCTCAAAAAAAGGCCACCAATATACTAGAATAACCAAATTTCTTCCGTTGGCCTTTCTTACAGTCAGAAATTTTTTCTTCAATAAGGGGATTACTCTCGAGCACCAGTCAAATATGGCTCCCTGTAGGCACTCCACAACGATTCTCATTTGGTTCCGAGTAGCAAGATGGAGTGATGATGATCCTGCAACCCTTACTATTGTGCTTACCAATACCTGTAATGGTAAGCTACGAATATGTGCAATAGGGATGCAAGTTCCCCTTTTCTGAGTATCGGGAGTGTAGTAAGTGTTGATATAGTCCTGAACACTTAGAAGGTCATCGCCTCTGCTGACACCCTCGAGGTTTACAGGTGTTCCCCGTCATGAAAAACCCACAATGAAATATATGTCTTCCAACACAATATTTGGAATCTCACCTTGTAGGTCAAATGCATCTAGATCATGATCCCAGTAGCTATTAAAAAACTCCAGCAAACGGACATTGGATCGCATAGGTGAGGTACACAAGAACTTTAGCAACCCACTTTGCCTCAATGCTTGCATCGTGGGGGCACTTCAGAGTGCATATTGGTCCATATTTTCATGTTCCCTTTTCCTCCACTCCAACACCATGTTTTATGTCCATAAATCCACCATAAAACATTAAAATTCATTAAAAAACTTTGATTTTGGCCCTAATTATATTTTCTATGTCACGCAGTATACGCGATTGTATTTTTTAGACATGTCGCGTATCATACGCGGGTTTCCTTCGGGAAAGTCGCGTATAAAATGCGTGTACATGACTGTGTAAGTCGCATACACGCGTATACAACGTGATCCCTTTAAAATTGGCTTAAAACATCAAATTTTTGCATAAAATAAAAAATTTGAATGGATGAAATGGAAGAGAATGAAGAGCTGATTTACCTGGCACTTCGGACTTGAAAATCGTCAACTCGTTTATCCACACTGAGCGATTGAATTTAGAGGTAAAAATTGCCTATATTGGGTAAAAATATGAAATGGTGATTTTGATTCTATTTTTGAACTATTTATAGAAATAATTTCAAAATGTGGTTTTTTTAGCCTATAGTTTTAATTTGTATAAAAAATCAAACTAATGCCATGTCATGTTTTCCTAATGCAACAAGTCCAAGGTTACTCAAAATTGTTTTTCACTCATATAGGATAGGATTTTTGTCATTTCTATGCATTTTTTCATCTATACCTAATCCGCCTTTACCCTAGGATCACTACTTTGATCACAGACTGTGGTTTTTAACCATTTTTACCTTGTCTATACCATTTTTCTTCTGTGGATAAGGTTTTCCTTCCATGAGAACCCTAGTTTAGAACACATTGATTGTCTTTTGGTACTCATGTTGCATTTGTTGTAGGTTTAGGGGACCTTTCTTAGCTATTTTTCACACCAAATTGAGCCTCATTTTGGTCTCTTTTTACAAGATATCCCCTTTATAAGGATCCCTGCCCTTATGGAGTTTCTTTAGGCCCAGGTCTAACTTCTTAAAATAAACTTGAGTACTGATTAAACATGTCCATTCAGGCTTGTTAAGAATATGTGAATGGGAATCCACACTGGTGGTAGGTTATCACTTTCTCGGACCATGTGGAATAATACGAGAAAATATCGCTCTCTTTTCTATGGAATGGAGAAGAGTATTCTTAGGCATAGGTTTATCATTTTTCTGAACCCGAGGGACTAAACATACGGAAAAGGAGTGCTCAGTATGAGCTTAGTTTTCTCCTTTTCGTGCTCTAGACCTAAACATGAAAAATATTCTAAGTGTACTTTAGGTATTTTTCATGCTCGTTAAACACTAACAACAAAGCATCGAGTTTACTGTTGTAAGACCCATTCCTCATAACCAAATGGATCTTTCCGAGTGATCTTGCTTTCCTTCACACTCATAAAACTCAAGCTATAAGCTACTCTTGAAGGAGCTTTGGGTAGGTGGTAATTTAACCTTTTTCAGACCTCCTTGACTAAGTACGAAAAATGTGCACCTTTTATTCTTTGAAAGATATTCTTTGGTATGTTTTATACTTTTCTATCCTTAGGAGACTAAATTGGATGAAAAAGGACCCCCCTGAAGTCTTCTTCAGAGTTTTTAGACTCTCTAAACATGAAAACACCAACGAGCATGTACTAGTTCGGGCTTGTAAAATCCACAAATCAATGACATTATCAAGCATTATTCTCTCCTCTCTTCAATCTTGTCAAAAATGAAGAGAGACCTAAGTTGAGTTTCTCGGACTTGTTAAAATTTAACAGGAAAGATAAGGAAGAAGTATTATTTTTGGGTTACAGACGGTGGCGGCATGTCCTCCTTGAACATAGCATTCTCTGAACTTTATGATACTCATATCTTAATGTACACTTTCAACTCAGCTGCCACTTTGAGTTTCTTACTCCTCCACTTGTCTTTTAGACATGTCACATATCATACGCGGGTTGATTTCGGGAAATTCGCACATAAAACACGTGTACGCGACTGTCTAAGTTGCATACCCGTGTATACAATGTGCCCTCCCTAAAACTGGCTTAAAACATTAAAATTTTGCATACAATTAAAATTTGTTTGGATGACATGAAAGAGCATGAAGAGCTGATTTACCTAGCACTTGCGGATTTGAAAATCGTCCACTAGTTTGTCCACAACGAGCGATTGAAGGCAAAGGTAAAATTTGTCTTTATTGGGTTAAAATATGAAATGGTGATTTTGATTTCTATTTTTGAACTATTTATAGAAATAATTTCAAAATGTGGGTTTTTAAGCTATAGTTTTTAATTTTAATCAAAATCAAACTAAAACCATGTCATGTTTTCCTAATGAAATAGGTCCAAGGTTACTCAAAGTTGTTTTTCACTCATATAGGGTAGGATTTTGGTCATTTATATGCATTTTTGCATTTATACCTAATCCACCTTAACCCTAGAAACACTACTTTGACCACAAACTATGGTATTTAACCATTAGTACCTTGTCTATACCATTGTTCTTCTGTGGATAGGGCTTTCCTTCCACGAGTACCCTAGCTTAGAACACATTGATTTTCTTTTGGTACTCATGCCGCATTTGTCATAGGTTTGGGGGAGCCTTCTTAGCTATTTTTCACACCAAATTGATCCTCATTTTGGTGTCTTTTTACAAGCTATCCCTTTTATGAGGTTCCCCACCCTTATGGAGTTTCTTTAGGCCTAGGTCTAACTCCTCAAAATAGACTTGACTACTGAGTAAACTTGTCCATTTAGGCTCATTAAGAATATGTGAATGGGCATCAACATTGGTGGTAGGTTATCACTTTCTCGGACCATGTGGAATAATATGAGAAAGGATCGCTCTCTTTTCTTCAGAATTGAGAAGAGTATTCTCATGTATAGATTTATCACTTTCTGTACCTGAGGGACTAAACTTACGGAAAAGGAGTGCCCAGTATGATCTCAGTTTTCTCTTTTTCGTGCTTTGGACCTAAACATGAAAAATATTTTGAGTGTACTTTATGTATTTGTCATGCTCATTAAACACTAAGAACAAAGCATAGAGTTTACTGTTATAAGCCCCATTCCTCGTAATCAAATGGATATTTTTGAGTGATCTTGCTTTCTTTCACACTCATAAAACTTAAGCTATATGCTTCTCTTGAAGGAGCATTGGGTAGGTGGTAATTTAGCCTTTTTTTCAGACCTCCCTGACTAAGTATGAAAAAAGTTTTCCTTCTCTTCTTCGAAAGTTAAGAGAGTTCTTCTGTGGTATGTTTTATACTTTTTCGACCTCAAGAGACTAAATTGGACGAAAAAGGACCTCCCTGGAGTCGTCTTCAGAGTTTTCACTCTCTAAACATGAAAAAACCAAACATGCATGTACTAGTTTGAGCTCGTAAAATCCAAAAATAAGTGACATTATGAAGCATTATTCCCTCTTCTCATCAAGCTTGTCAAAAATTAAGAGAGACCTGATTTGACTTTCCTTGACTCGTTAAAATTTAATAGGAAAGATAAGGAAGAAGTATTCTTTTTGGGTTACAGACGGTGGCAGCATGTCCTCCTTGAACATAGCACTCTCTAAACTTTCCGATACTTGTGTTAGTGTACACTTTCAGATCAGCTACCACTTTGCGTTTCTTACTCCTCCACTTGTCCTTTATACATAGGGAATTTGATCATGTCTCCTACATGACATATAAGTCTAGTTTCCCTATCTGTAAAGTTAAAATATTCCTTGGGTCATCTCTGTGCCATGCTCACTGTTCAAGGATTTATCCCTGCATCTGATTTATATCTTGATTCCATCATTATCCTATTTGATATCACTTGTGTCTACCTTCTCTTGTCTAGTTCCTAGTCACTCTTGTGATCCGTTGGAGGATCTATTGCCTTCCTCATCACAACATGGTTTCTCATCAGCACTTCCTATAGACAAAGAACTAGATTTTTGACGATGGTACCTTAGGATTCACTTTTATCATTGGTGAACTCCTTTGCTTCTGTTGTCAGTTTTCACCTATTGATTGAGAATTTGTTGAATGCTTTACATGTTCGACTTCAACATATCTATTTACATGGCCTGGATTGTACTGGTTCCTTTGGAATTTGACGAAGACCTTAGTTTTACATCTATAACCTAATTTGCGCAAGATTGTCTTGTGTTCACCTACACAGCTTCCATATTTTGAAGACTCATCATTGTATATTGTGTCTTCGATACACCTTTGTAATATACGTGGTCTTGTACCCATATCATATGATGTAATCAAATATTGTAAAGGAGCTAGTGTTCCAGTATATTGAACATGGCATCCTCAGATATGATGCTGTATATGAGATTGATATTATTTGTTTCAGGTACTTCCTCTGCTTCCTTGGACTTTTGAGTTCTCCAAGATAATGATTATAATGTATTTCGGCCATCGCTTCCCTTTGACCTCACACATTAGGGGGCATCTGTTATCATCCAAAATGGAACTTCTCCATCCAAGTACTGACATTCATCATGCCGGTACACAAAACGACAATTGAGATTGAAGTGGCCAAAACATTATATATGTGCATGACCTTTGATGCATTATCCTCAAACCATCCTTATATATTTTTATTCCGAGTTTTGGGTTGCATACACGACTATGTGCATTGCAACTCATGTGCCATACACGAGTATGTGCATTGCAACCCGCGTATACCTTGCATATGCGAGTTCCCTTTGAGTAATCTGCATGTCATATGCGCCTTGCCTATATTAATACTTGCCCATACCTCAATTAGACCTTAAAAAATATAAATCATGATTAGAAGAGATTAGTTGGGACCTAATCTATATCTATCCCAACTGTCTCAACCATCCTAACCTTCGAAGCCTCTCTATTTCCCAAAGTATAAATAGAGGCCTTGGGATGGGGCTAATCAATCAATTCTGGAAGAGAAAAGTTATGCCGGTGGTATACCTTCAAAGACTTGGAGCAGTAGAACTCAGAGTCCTCGGTTGTAGAGGTGTCCTTGTGTCAGAAGCTGGGTTGTATTCTTACTTATTCACCGTTTGTTAATAAATATATTTCTTATTCCAATCTTGTATTGTACTTGTCTCATGTATATTCATTTAATGAATATGTCCAATTATATTATTAATATTCTTTTCATCTAACCTCTGATTTCTAGATATATGAGATATTTCTTTAAGAATTGGATCTTTGCATGTGAACAGAAGCATCCCTACAAGCTTTGGCGAAGATTGGAGCAAGATAAGACCAAGCTTGGATCAACCGTCGTAAACTGGGTAAGCCAAGATATATTCCTATTCTCATTCCATATTCTATAAAAGCAGACTGTCTGCAAGACTAATAGTAAGTTGGTAACCCTAGACCCTAGGTTACAAGGGTGTAATGTCCTGAACAACACACATGTAGAGTGCCACGAGCCAGCATGAGGGAGACCTTTAGGGTTGTCGCCACTTTTCTAGGATATGTGAGGGGCCACTCAACGTCAATCCCATGGTCCTATGGTATAACAAAAGAGGATATTTGTTCATTAAGTTTGAGGGTCCCTTTTCCCAAATGGATTGCGATATTCACTGCCTTATCAGCATCTTCATTCAAACTTCTCATGATGTGATAAAAATCAATTCTGCAAAAGGATTTGACTAGCTTATGAAATCCTTATTATCTGGTGCATTCTCACCTAGGAAGGAAGGGTATTAGTAACCAGAGACTGAATGATTAGACGAGAGTCCCCCCAAAAAATTATTTCATTGATATCATGAGCAAGCACTTGATAAAGACCTTTCCAAAAGGAAAGTGCTTCAACTATATTATTTGTATCTTCTCCAATTCCCCATGAGTATGAGAATTCCAGCACTTAATCGAGGTAAAAAAGAACCCCTCCCCCTCCTGCCACCCCTATATTCCATTTATATGCTCCATTAAAGAATATGATATGAATTTGAAAGGTTCTCACCCATTTAGTGAAATCAGATTTCTCCATGCAGATTTCCCAAAATTCTAACTTAGGATCAGAGATATCATCAGTTTTAGGTAGATATGGAGAGAAAATATACAACCAAGCTTCTTCAAAGGGGGAGATGATACAATGATTAGTTTTAGTCCAGAGGAATTTGAGGAAATACCTCAATAGGGCTTTAACTTTGACAACAACTTGAGCAACAGAGGAAAACTTGTCGCTAAAAATACGAGAATTTCTTTCAAGCCAAAGTTTCTAGAGGATAAATTTGGGAAGATTCAACCAGCAATATTTAAGGAGGTCTTTCTTGAGGACAGAGAAAGGGAAAAGAGAGAGACAATTACTCAAAATAGAGGGAATATACAAAGGAATTTGAACTAAACTAGACCAAAGAGAAAGATTTTGATTCCAAACCTCTTCTGCAAAGGGACAAGAGAGGAGCAAGTGATTAGTTGATTCCTCCCGTGAAAGGCAGAAGGGACAACGAGAAGGGCCTTCCCAATATTTATTTCATATATTATCCCCTGTCAAAATGATATTGTGAGATAAAGTCTACATGAAAAATCTACTTTGGGAAGACTTTTAGCTTTCCAGACTCCTTTCCATAAAGTGGGATTGAAGGGAACATGGGGGACAGAGATGAGAATCTTATAACCAACAAGCATAGAATAAACACTAGAAAGAGAACCCCATCCATGAGTATCTTTTGTGCTCAACGCGATAGGGAAATTCCCTTGAAGTAGAGAGAGAAGCACTAATTTCTCATTGAGAAAATGAGGGGGAAATTTGGGATATTCCAATTTTTCCAATATTTAGAACCATTAGGTTCCCAAGAGGAGATATCCCAGAGGGTAGTAATGTTGTGAGAGTAAAGAAATACCTTGATTTGGAATGTTCCTGGGATAGAGTCGAGTGACAGACCCCCAAGAATGGAGTCTTCCCAAATTTGTTTTTTTTTTCATTTCCAGGAATCCAAGTGAGGGCAAGAGTAAAAAATCCCAAATCCTTTAGGAAGATAGTGAAAATTGGAAAACCTTCAGCGACTCTAGGGGGAGTATCCAGACATCTGGACAGAGTCCCTGAGAAATATTTTTTCCAAAGATCTTTCTTAATCCAATAAAACCTTCATGAAATCAAGTTCCAAAGGAGTTTGACCCCTAGATCCAGGTTTTGGAGTCGAAGATAATGAAGTTGAAGGCCTCCTTCTGAAATTGGTTTTGATATCCCCCCCATCTAACCAATGGGAGATTTTTCTCATTTTTTCTTCTTCCTTTCCATAGAAATATTATGAGAAGAGCCTCAATATTTGAGATAATTCCATGAGGAGCTAGTAAAATGGAGCTTTGATAAACATAGATACTTGACAGAACTCATTTAATGAGAATTACTTTCCCAACTGGGTTTAATCAAGAGGTTCCCCGAGAATTTATTCTAGATTTCATCTTGTCTATCAGGGGAAGCCAATGAGAATATTTTGGGGAATATTTGAATATATGAAATCCTAAATATTTGAAAGCGTCCCATTGAGTTATTCCTTTTATTTCCAAAATTCTAGATATTTCTAACATCTATTTTGCAGTACAGTTCCAACCATAAATTTTACTTTTTTTGTAATTGATTTTGTTTCCTGAAACTTCTTGATACAGATCAAGTTATTTTTTTAATTTTCTAGATGAATAAGTGCTTGCTCCACCCAAGATTAGGGCATCATCGATGGACAAAGAATGATTGATATCCTTGACTCCTCTAGATATATGAATACCCATTAAATCTTGTTGAAGTCAGCTCTGATCTAGATGAAAAATGACGAACGGATTTTGTATAGCATAGAGAATGGGTGAGATGGGGCAACCCTTTTGGAGTCCTCAAGAGGATTGAAAGAAACTAGATGCATGACCATTGACCAAAGGGGCCATCTAAGGGGATTCAATACATGATTTTACCCAAGTAATAAAAGAGGAGGTGAAACCAAAGCGTTGCATTACCTAAAGCAAGAAATCATGCCTTAATATGTCAAAAGCATTAGCTAAATCCAATTTGATAACCTTACTTTTTTTTACGGTGCAGAAGACTTGGAATGAATTGCTTCTTGAACCAGGATAATGTTGTCAGCAATTTGTCTCCATTTAATGAATCCTCCATGGTATTTAGGGATGATGGATGTGAGGATACCTTTTAGTTGATTGGACATGAATTTGGTGATAATTTTGTAGCCAATATTGCATCGAGAGATTGGCCTAAAATAGTTAAAGGATTTGGCCCCTTTTCCTTTAGGAATAAGTGAAAGAAAAGTTGAGTTAAAGCTACCTCCAATCTTGATACATACCTGATATTTTGGAACCAACTTGTGAAGATCGTTTTTGATATTCTTCCAACAGGATTGGAGGATCCTGAATATAAATCCATCCAAGCCCCAGGATTTATCTAGCTCCATTGTAGGTAGATATTTCTTTATTTATTTTTTGGATACTGGGGCAATAAGCGAATTATTTGTTGCTAAGCTAACCTTGGAAGGAATCATATTCAATACTTGAGGGGAGGTTTCTTTAGGAGGAGGAATTTCCTTTTTGTAAATTTCCTTGAAATGAAGATGAGCTTCTTGCTTGATTCCTTCAAAATCTTGGACTGCATGATCTTGAAATTGAATTTCCTTGATAGAGTTAAATTGCTTCCGACCATCTACTTGCTTATGGAAAAATATGGTATTTTTGTCGCCATCTTGAAGGCAGAGACTTATGTATTTTGTCTCCAATATTATTCCTCCATTCGGCAAGATGAGTGAAGGGAGTGCTGAAGTTGGGCTTCTTTCTCTAGACTTTTCAAGTAAACTATTTGTTCTTCCAACTGAAATTGGTGTTGTTCTAAGTTCTATTGGTATTCTAGCCACTGCTTGAGGGGAGACTTTAATTCCTTGACCCAAGCTTTGAGGGAAGATTTAAGTTTTTCGATTTTCTCTTCCCAAACATAAAGGCGTATCCAGATATCGGGGCCTTCCAGACTAAGAGGAGTAATTCAAAGAAGCCTTCCTGCTGGATCCATGTAGGGATGAAATGGAAAGGAATAGGGCCTATATTTCATTCTTTGGAGAGATCAAGGAGAATTAGTTTATGATCAGAGATACTAAAGGGGAGGATCAAAGAATCAACAATAAACCCTATAAAAAGAAGGGAATGTTGAACCAGGAATCTATCAAGTTGTGAAACAATATGTCCTCGGCCAATCCTTCTATTTAACCAAGTGAAATTTACATGGGAAGGTTTGAAGTCTTCCAAATCCTAGTCCATGATAATGTCTTCTACTAGTTGGCAAAGAGGATATCTTAAAAGTGACTCCCATTTTTTTCTCAAGGGGAAGGAGTGATGTTCATGTCCTCGTCAAGGATTAAATTCTCAGGTTGATGAATAATCAAGATTTTTTGGATAAGATTCCAACATTTTTTTATTTTTTTATTTGTTTTTGAAAAAATCATAGGTACGTAGATATTAAAAATACTTACCATGTGTCCCAAGTATTTATGATGAAGGATAGTGAGGATCCAATGAGTGCAAGAAATGGTGTGAACTAAAACAAATTTGGAAGAGTTCCATAATGTACAAAGATTCCTCTAGCACTAACCGCAACTCCTCCTTTTTTCTAGAAGAAGTTGTTGACTTGGAGAAATTCTTGTTCCTCCAATTTAGTCTACTGGACTAGCAAGATATCAGGAGTGGAAATGCGAATTAAATATTTCATGGCTTCTTCTTTCAGTCGAATCCAAAATTCCCTACAATTCCAAGAGACAACCTTCATTACTTACCTTTTGAGAAATAGGTGGCCTGACCTCTGGAGGCTTGACCTTGATGCCTTGTGAATCTAGTATTAAGCAAACCATCCAGTGTAGATTGAGAACCTTGCAACTTATCTTTATAATTCACTTCCTCTCTTCATTCCTTTGCTGATTTTATCCCTTTCTTATTCCTTTTCATAGCTATGAGTGAAGGGCCTAATTCTCCATCCTCTTGTTCCAATGATTTTTCCTCTATTCCTGGATCTTGGGTATCACTTTGAGATGTTGCTTCTTGCCCCTGATGGATCTTGTGTTTTGGTACTTTCTATTGATATTCCCTTTCATTATGAACTTGTATTTTTAGGGGAGAGGGGGCTTGCTGAAACTCCTTCGACAAAGTTTGATACTTCTATTAATCCTTCCAGCGCAGAGAAGCTATTTCCAGATTCGAACAGGGGTTTCTACAAATCTTCTTCCTTTCTAACTAGAGAAGGATTAGGGTTCCTTCCTTCCTTTCTAGCTGTCAGTTTAGGGTTTTCTTTCAGCCTGTTTGTTTGTTGTCAACCTTCTTACTTTTATTTTTCTTGTTGAGAAGGTGTATTTCTTGAACAATTCTTATGGAATTTACCATATTCATGACAATTTCTACATTTAAATGACAGTTGTTCATAATCCAATTTTTGAAAATGTTTCCAATATCCTACAATTAACATGATTGCTTCTGGAAGTCCGACCTTTAAATATTTCAATGCAAAGTCAGGAACAAGAGCACTGCTATTTATGGTTATCTTTGTCTATGTACTTCCCTAAACTATTCCCAATAGATTACAAAGAGGAGGAATTCCAACATTGGATCGAAAAGTTAGGAAGTTGAACCTACACCTGGACTGCTTTGGGAATGTCTATAGCTGGGTCGAAATCAGGGGTCTGTCGATTGAGATAGAGTCCCTTGGGTCACATGAAGTAAGGACGGCTTTGGGATATTAGATATTGTTCCTCTCTTGTGATGAACTCAAACACAAAAAAACCCTCTTCGTACATCATAACAGGTAACACTATTGGAGATCAGTGGACACCTGTTTTTTTGGATCTAGTTGTCTGTTGTTCACAGAGAGGGCCAGAGTCCTATAAAATAGCTAACTAATGCTTGGTCGAACAAAGACACAACAATATGCATGGTTTGATCCCAAAAAAAAGTAATGATTGAGACATCATTAGTTTTTTCACGAACTTTGGGGAGGATTAGCTATTGGATCCTTTCCTTGCACGGAGATGAGGCGCTTGAAGGCTTCGATGTCAGCAAGAAGAGGAGGGGGAGGTGGATGCTCGCCGCCTCTTGCATAACTCATTGTGATACCCTAGTGGAGAAACCTCGAATAGAAATATATGCGTTATCATGCAGAATATCAAAAAAAAAATCATATCAACATGAGATAAAATTATTATTAAAAAGCATGATTATCAATAAAAATTAAATGAATATTTTGATGTCAAACTATATACACCTATTTGTAATTATTTATTCTTGTATGACAAATGGGATCCACAATCTACATTAGGATGTGAAACTATTGCATCCCATCCACCTACCCATGTGACTGTGGCATTAACATCCACATCCACTTGGACCTATGTGTGATGAGATTAAATATAAACACTCAAATTAGTAAATACACATAATAATCAATGTTTCCAAAATTTATGTATAACTTGGATTTGATTATTGATTCACAAATTGTTCCTAAATTATTATAAATTAAGGTGGAATTTCTATATGTGCATCGATTCTATATGTGTAGATTCATGTTTAGGCTCAATTTCAAGACCACTAGAAAAATCCTTGACTTTACCTTGTAGGGTTAGGATGGGGACACGTGAAGAAAATTAGGTTAAAATATCCAATTGTAAATATGTAAGCACAAAAAAAATTATATTGAAATTTTTATGAAATTCAAACCATATACTAACCTAGTCTCTTCGATATGTTGTAAGTAGAAAATAATCCCTTAGACTAAAGTCAATCTCATCCAAATGATGTAGATATCTACATGTTATAAAAAAAACAAAGACTTGATTAACATATTGATTCTACATGCAATACCATGATCAATCAATGACTAAATAAATATTATTTAAATACAAATAATTGTATAAAATATACCTAACCTCTAGGATGTGTCCTTAATCTCTCATGAAACTAAACATTTGCATTATGGATTCTTATAATGTATAATAATATGTCTTTATGGGGTATAACTTTTGAAGTATGGTGATGTAGACCTACCCATTGCACATTAAGATGTCTCAAAATAGGTGGTACAAGTTTTATATATTGTAACTAAAACCACTTCACATCACATGGGACCTCAAGTATGATCCCATATGGTCCACCCTTATTCAATATATGATGTTATTTATATGTTATGTTTCCAGTTCCTTCATGCTACTAGATGAGGTTAAGGCCATTATAGACTCTTCATCGAAGTCCTATTCTAATAACGATGTTCCTCCACTTCCTCCATCAATAGTTCCAATACCTACATTATCACCCAACACTGCAAATGTATCTAATTCCTTTCCACCACCTCCTTCTCCACCTCCTACAATAGGTCCACCACCACCAATCCCTCCTCAAATAGAACCACCATTGCTATCTCCTCCTCCAATAGGCCCACCACCATCCATTGATGTACCATCCAACATTCCACTAGTCCCACCACCACCATCCCATTCTCCAATAGGAACACCACCATACACTAATGTAACTACATCCACTGATCCACTAATTCCACTGCCATATACTGATGCAATTCCATCCATTGATACACTAATCCCACCACCATCCACTGATCCACTAGTTCCACCACCGCCATCCTCTCATCTAGAAATCCCACCAACACAACCCCCTCCTACAATAGGCCCACCATGAACATCCCCTCCTATAAGAGACCCACCACCATTCACTAATGAAACATCTATTAGTACACCAACTACAACATACAGTGATGCACCAGGTGATTTACAAAATCTATTGTTATTGACGAGTTTAGATTTTGATGGAGAGACACATCAATTTCTAGTCTCTGCACTGTTATTTGGCATGGGTAGTGGTTTACCCTCTACCTCTTTGAGTGTACATGGACCTAATTAGTCTAAATATGATACCTGACCTAGCTAGTGTGTTTGATTGTTGAGATATGAGTCAACATCTATATTGATTATTGATATGTACATTTTATTTCAAATGTATATATTATTCATTTTCATAACATGTTCATGTTGATGTTATTTTATTTATAAGTTATGCATTTTCATATCATCTTCATATTGATGTTATAAATTTGATTAATATTTACCACTAAAACAATTGGAAACGTTGACATGGTTGGAATTATTATATAGCATTGATATATTTATCATTGTGGAATCATAAGGTCAACTAATATTGTTTACAATAGGATTTTGTTTTGTTTTGTTTTTGGTTGACCAGGGGGATGATGCATGATTTGGAAGGAAAGATGAGAAATGATTTATTTTTCTTGCAATCTGTACATGGAAAAATAGAAATCATGCTAGGGACAATTATGGGATCTTTAGACATACATAAATACAAACATACATGCATACGTTTGTTTTTTTTTTGTTTATCATAGGGGCTTATGAATGATTTGGAAGGCAAGATGATAAACAATTTATTTTTCTTGCAATTTGTATATGGAAAAATATAAATAACATTGGGGGGAATTATGGAATCTTTCTTTTAGTTGTGGGTTGTTATGCTTAGTTGATTCACTCTCATCATGTTATTGATGATGTTGAATCTAGTGATTGGAGCCATTGTTGAATTATTTCTGGACAACAAAAAATTAAGAATCACCCTTAAGTATATAAGTATAATAAATAGGTTAACCCTGTGACACATAAGAAAATTTGAAGGTGATTATATCAATAATATAATATGTATATATAGTATTTTCAAGAATATTGATTGAAATATAAAATATTATAAATTCTTAACGAACCTTACACTAAATTATATAAAATTGTAATGTCTTGGAGAACCTTTAATTGAATGGCATTGCCACAATATTATGCATGCCAATCTAACAAAATATTAAAAGTGCAAATTTATGTTATTTATGTTGCAATGTTCTAACTACGGATATTACAATATATGGCACCATTGAATAAGATATATAATAACATTTCCAAACAACATCATTTATTTTTGGATAGTGTTCATTAAGATTATGGATCTATAAACATAACAGATAATTCTATCCTTTAAGGGAAAAATAATGACAATACAATATGATACAAGTAAAAAATGATAAAACCATTCCAAACAATCTATAATGCAATACTACATTTCCAAAACCATAACTTAAAGGCTAAAACAAAAGCCTTAAAAAGTACATTCTATAAGGGATACCCTTTGGAAGTATCATAATCATAAATTTCTTGGAGGTTAAAAGAATAGTTAGGTTTTAATATATTGGACAACTGGTCCTTTTGGATCTTGGATCTTAGATAAATACCTACAAATTTTAATATTTTTACAAAAATGTCACTAAGCATTTTATCATAGTGCCCATGATAAATTCATTGAAAACCCACTAAACTTTATTTTGTAAAATATGAATCACTAAAAGTGATGAGGAAAAATACCAAATTAAAGTGTCTTTACATGCTTAACTAGTAACTCCTCAAATTATGACTAAACGATAAATGCATACCACAAGAGAAGAACTCCCCCAATCATGAAGCGTAGCCATCACCCACAGTTCTTTATTTCCATGCATTTTCACATTTCTTAGATGGCTCTTTGAATCCTACAAGACAAAAGATTTACCAAAGCTATAAAAAATAGAATTTATAACCAAGTAAACAGTTGCACTTTTTTTAGGAGCTTCCTTGATTGAAACTAATGTTTTAACAAAGTGTTTAAAATTAATATGACTACTCAATTTTGGTGCATAGGAATGGAGCCTTCCCAACAATGAAATAAAGTAGCTAACACCAACTAACCAAATATCAACTTTGTATACTTGGCGTAAAGATTTCATATATAACACTTGTAGGTATAATATACAGTTTTATTTCATATTCATTACTGTACTAGTGTTGTGTTCACCAACATGAAAACCAAAAATATGATAAATCATGCAAACCCTTCACATTGTGGTTGATTTGCAGTTTATAAATCCAAAGGAAATTTGGATGGAGTTGTCATTGTTTATTTAGTCAACAGATTGAATCATAAGAAATAAAATTATGCACCAAACAACTATCAGATGATTAATATTGGAAATAATTAAAATTTGATGGGTGGATCATCATCAAAGACAACACGAGAGAAACAATATAAAGAAAACCTATTACGTGGTTTCATCACAAGTAAAAATATTAACTACAAAAATTTGAGGACCATGTTTTTTGGAGGGTGCTATGATATGAAACTAAGAGAGGAACATATGGGTTCAAATGAATATGTGAGGGTGTAAATGGTTATGTAATAGGGCCATTCCTAATACGTATCTCATATGCTCAATGAATAGGTATATATGGAGATTAATATAGTCATTATGGAGGTATGAACATGTGATTTGGATAATGAATGTATTTGACTTATTGGAGGAGGTTCCATTTTTATATAAAGAGTTATTGTGTAACTCATTTTTATGCTGAAGGCATTTCATAATGGAGACACATTCTCAAAATATTCCTCGTCTCCCTAACCACTAACATTTTGACATGTGTCACAAGAGATTAGCGAATGGATAATGGATAGGTGTTGTGTCTCAGTTTCCCTGTCAAACATGTTCATTCAAAGGAAATCATTCCCATGTTGACCAAATGGCCTCTTGCTACACCTGCTGCTGTGCATGATGGATTGATTGTCCTTACATTTTTTTCATGTACGTATGCTGATCAATTTTGATTTTTTTAGTGCACTTCAGTTGGGTCCCCGATTTTGTAATCTCGATTCAAGAACTTCTGTCCCATAGACCGCAGGTGTCCTCTGTGTCACAGTCGGTGCTACATGTCAATGGATTGATAGACTTGATGGATTGATTTCTAGTTGCAGATACTTCTTCCTACTTGTTGTTTGTCATTTTTTTTTTTCTGACAGGTGGCTTGCGTCCATTCACTAAACGAATGGTCCTGGAAAATTTTTTGTACATGATTTCATTGTACTTTACTGCAGTTAATTTCTCTCAATTCAGAATAGCCCTTTCCAAGAGTTTACGCCCATAATTTTGCAAAAGTTTTAGTCCAATATCTTTTTTTGGTTTAGTTTAAGATTTTCTCGAGGGATTTTGTGGCTTTAGGCTCACAGTTTGTGCGATCAATTTGTTCATGGTTTCGTTTCACTACTGCTTCAGTGGATGGAATAGAATTTTCCCATTTCCCTTCATCCACATTAATGCTTCATCAATTAATTGTTGCTCCATTAATGAAAGAAATCTTGTCATTTGATTCAGACATGGGCCTATATCTTAATTTTTTCTCACCTTATGACGATCTCCAAGATCTTGTTACAATAATCAATTTACCGCATTTGCTGATGCATTGCCTTTGCTTTGCACATATAAACAGGCCTTCAGGTAACCACTATTTCTTATTGTTTTCCTTTGCTTATATTGATTTTGTTGTGCTTCATTTACACTAGAGAGTTTCCAATAGGGGTTTTCACACTTTGCTAAATTTGCAGGTATTCCTTCAGTCTACTTAAATGTTTTGAATATTCATTCAGTCTGCTTATGAGATGGAGAAACACCCTTGCTCTGTTTTAATTGAATGTGACTCCTTCTCTATTGCAAAAGGATTTTGACTTGTATTGGTTATGTGGCTTCACAATGGTGTAATATTCATGCTATGTCAATAAAAGGATAGATATAAATTTTTTGGCTAAATGAAAATGTTTCTTATGAGATGGTGAAACACACTTGCTCTATTTTAATTGACTGTGACTCCTACTCTATTCCAAAAGGACTATGACTTGTATTGGTTATGTGGCCTCATAATGGTGTAATACTCATACTATGTCAATAAAATTATAGGTATCCGTTTTTATGATGCAGTTGTTTTAGGTAAGGAACTCATTCTAAAGCTTCAAGGTCACTATAATAGTGGGCGCTTCTGCATTTTGCATTCTGCGAGAAGTTTTTGTCCTTTTTTTTTCATTTTTATGACTTTCGATTTCTGCATTGCGGAATGCAGAAACAGGAACTTTGATGTTTTTATTCGCAAAATTTTCTTCTTCTGCTTTCCACTATCTGAAGTACAGAATGTGGAATGAGGAGTTTCGATACGTTTTTAGGTCAAATATAAAAAACTTTGTCCACGATAATTTGACAAATTATGCATTCCAGAATTTTCATTTACTTTTTGTCAACTTCTGCTTTCCGCTATGCAGAATGCAAAAATCGGAAGTTACATGTTCACAATCAACTTTCTGTGCTTTCCGACTTCTGCTTTCTGCTGTGTAGAATGCGAAAGCCGGAAAAGTTTTTGTCATTTTTTTTCATTTTTCCGACTCGCGGAATGCGGAACTTCGATATGCTCTGAGGTAAAATATAAGAAACTTTGTCCATGATAATTTGACGAATATACATTTTCAACAATATAAAAATTTTGAAATTTACATTTAGTAAAATTTGCAGATTTAAATGTTCAACGATATAAAACTTTTGAAATTTATAATTATGTAATTTTTATATTATTCATTTTTTTTGCATAATAATATATATATATATATATATTTTTTAAGAAAACAAAGTTGATTCAACTGAAAAAGCAATTTAAATAAGTCTTTAAAATAAACTATAGAAACAATATTAAGAAAGAATAATAAGAGGACCATGTAAGTAGACCTTCTGTAGTGTTTCTACATTCTGCATTCCACATTCCCCTTTCCACAGTGTGGAATGCTTGAATCCATTTTTTTCAACTCATTGGGGAAATCTATTCTTGGCTTCTTCCTTCTGCCTATGCAGATTCCATAATTTTCATTTCTTCCTTGTCGATTTCTGCAATCCGCTGTGCAGAATGCGGAAATCAGAAGCTACATGTTCGCATTTAACATTTTGTTCTTTTCGACTTCCTCTTTTCACTATGCGGAATGCGAAAGTCGGAAAAGTATTTGGTGCTTTTTTTTTTTTCATTTTTCCGACTCTAGAATGCAGAATGCAAAACTTCGATATGTTTTTAGGTCAAATATAAAAATTTTTGTCCATGATAATTTGACGAATTTAAATTTTCAACAATATAAAACTTTTGAAATTTACAATTAGGAAAATTTGGCGGATTTAAATATTCAACAATATAAAACTTTGACCTATTTACAATTATGTAATTTTTATATTATTCATTTTTTTGCACAATAATTTATTAATTTTTTTTTTAAGAAAACAAAGTTGATTCAACTAAAAAAACAGGTTAAACAAGTCTTTAAAATAAATTATAAAAATAGTATTAAGAAAGTATAATAAGAGGTCTATATAGGTAGAGATTCTGTAGCGCTTCAACATTCTAAATTCCACATTCCACTTTCCACAGTGCGTAATGTGTGGATCCGTTTTTTTCAACTCATCGAGGAAATAATTTTCCCAGCTTTCGCCTTCACTTTTCTGCTTTTGAAATTTCGACTTTCCGACTTCTGCCTTCAAAACTTGCGATTTGGAAATCCATAGAACACCCATTTGCTTATTCGAGTTTCTGATTTCCAATTTTGGACTTCCCGACTTCCACTTTCCGAAAAACGTAATCGGAAATCCTACTTTCCTTACAACTTTCAGATATATTTTCCCTTTTTGACTTTCAACCTCCCGACCTCCCAACTTTCCGGAGAATTTTTTTCCCTTCTTTTATTTTTTCATTTTCCAACTTCTGGTTTTCGCATTGCGGAATGCGGAAATAGGAACTTTGATGTTTTTCTTCGTAAAAATTTCTTCTTCCGCTTTCTTCTTTCCGAAGTACAGAATGTGAAACCTCGATACGTTTTTAGGTAAAAAATAAGAAACTTTGTCCACGATAATTCGATGAATTTAAATTTTCAAAAATATAAAACTTTTGAAATTTACATTTAGGAAAATTTGGCAGATTTAAATGTTCAACAATATAAAACTTTTGAAATTTACAATTATGTAATTTTTTTTACTATTCATTTTTTTGCATAATAATTTTTTATTTTTTATTTTTTAAGAAAACAAAGTTGATTCAACTAAAAAAACAAGTTAAAAAATTCTTTAAAATAAATTATAAAAATAGTATTAATAAAATATAATAAGAGTTCTATGTAAGTAGAGCTTGTGTAGCGCTTCCGCATTTTGCATTTCGGGAACCGTTTTTTTCAACTCATTTTTTACATAGTTTACTGAAAACTAAAACATTAACGTATTAACAAAATTCGCTTTGATTCATTATTGAATATGAAAGAACTGATTTTTCATTGTAAAAAAATTAAACAGGAGTGCTTTATACACAATGATAATTTTGGACAAGCTAAAATAAAAAAAATACGGCATCAATCATCAATATTTTCATAATACAAGCAAGGTATCAAACAAGAGATGAAATGGAAAAATGTGAAATTGCTCATTGCTTCATATCCCAAACTCTGAAGCACCATTTACAAGTCAAAATGTTGGATAAGCCCTAGTAGTGTAGCAACATTAAATTATTTGTTTAGGCACAAATAGATTTTACATATTTTCTTATATTTGCAGTTGGTTGCATTCCACTTAGTTGTTTCTTTGGATAAATTGGCATGTGCTCATCCACCAATCCCATGTCACTTTAGAAACTATAGGATGGACGGGGGAGCTATGAAGCCCCTGCATCGACAGTAGAATATGAACTTATCTTCCCAACTCCTCCCATTCCATCCTTTGATATCACCATGTTGGCAATTATTTCTTCGACAGCCATGAGAGGAGAAATAATGATGCTCACTGGTCTAGTTTTTTATGCACATGAAAAATCTAGAATTGAGATCCAAATGATATTTTCCTGAGTAAGAGGCGCTATTTATTGACTAAGTCTTAATAATTTTTATTATGAGTTCAGGATTCCCATGATGTAGTATATCTATATCTTGGATCAATGTGATAAGTGTATGATTCCCTCATCTCGTGGAGGACATGAAAGGTCACTTTAACATACTGAAATATCACGTATTTCCCCCAAGACTCCAGAGGCCAGAGCACATCTAGACTCTTCGGCACATGGAGTAGTTTCCCTGTAGTTTTTTACTATGCCATTATAACCAGCCGGGTGATTGAGTTTCAACTATGAGTCTGATAAATCCTCAGACACATCATCATTGAGTGGAATTATGACAACACAAGTGGTCACACGACCTCTTTATCTGATTCCTTATGTGAATATGGAAACTACACCACCCCTTTCTGCTATAACTTCATCATACTAATCGTGGAAGTGATCATTAGCCTCACTTGTCATCAACCTTAAATTATTTCATGGTGTATGGACTTGACATTTGGCATTATTAGTGAGATTATTAAATGAAATAATCCAATGTGATATCATAATATTACAAATATAATATAATTAAAGTGTTATGTTTATGCTATTTATGTACAACATTAGTGATCATCTTCTTGATGAATCTCCTTTTTCTCGACTCTTGCTGATAGCCGTCTCAGCTGTTATCATTCCTCGCCGTAACAACTCCCACTTTATTTCATCCCCTCCAAGGATTAACAGGAGAAATCCTATGAGTCCGCCCCTCCGTTTCCAGAAAATGATTGTGGAAAAGATCAAATGTTATAAATGGGAGATTCCTAAATCAGTTCAAGCCAACATCTAGAATGCAAAGAGAGAGGCGGAGATGGAAGGAATTTTCTTGCGACCTTAGGAGATAAAAAATGAATTTGAGCATTTTATCCTCGATCTTGGCACCTCCAGAGGAAGGCTTTCTCTATATCAGAAATTCATGGAGTTGCAATGGTCGTAAAAGTTTATCGTAGGAAAAACTTTAGTGGAAAAAGATGAGTACGATGGAGAAATTCTTCTTTAGAAGGACAAAATCATGCTCATCCTACACAGGATTTTGGACAATCAGGATGAGTTCGCCAAGAGACTGGGCATGAAGCGTGAGCCTCATGAACAATTGTTTGATTGGCCATGTTATTCTTTCATGCTTTGTTTTAATCTTTAATTTTTTTTAAAACTAATACTGTTAATGGTTACTTTTTATGTTTTCATGGAAGAATATTTTCTGAGATCTATGAAGAAATCCCAATCATTCTGGTTCCGTCTTGTTTCCTTGTGAGGGAGGCTGCTAGTTTGATCTGCAAGCCTGTTTTCTGAGAAATGGGAGCGCTTGGTTTTTTATGTAAATGTCTATCTTTTGGCTATCGATGGCAACATAAGGACCTACTCATTTAAAATTTGATATTTTTATTGAATTATTCTAGCAAGAATTATATTATTTTTTGGCTTATATTTAATGATTCCTTTGAAAATAATGACGATTGAATTTGGATTTTGTCACCATCCACTACTTCCAATTCGTTCAAATTCAGATAACTTAGGATTACATCATTTATATCCATATTAATTTAAAGAGTAAAATCCCAAATCATGAGGTCCATATATCATCAATTGACAAATTTGGAGATTGCCTATGATGATTGAGAATGTAGTTGGGCTCTTCATTAAAGATTTCAGTCACAAATTTTGTCTTAACATATTTATCTAATACATTACATAGATTTTCACTAGGAAATATGCCAATATGTCAATTGACGTGAATGAATGGATTAGAATTGAGCAAGTCAGTAATTTTTAAAATATTTTTTTAAGTACATTTGTAATTTTTCATTTAAAAATGCTTGGCCTAAATAGTTTAAACACTTTCACAATTTCCATAAATAAGTTTAAGACTTTTTTAAAGAACTCCATTTAAATTTGTTTAATTGAGTGTAGGACACCACTCTTTATACTATATATAGTTCTAGATATAATAAGGGTGGTTAGAATCAGTAAGATATAATCTCCTTCGAAGCATATAAAAAACATAATAATATAAATAAAAAATGGACATCATTATGAAAACTCGAAATCTAATGAGCGGGGAGACTATTAGTTCTAAATGTATAACAAGATTAGTAGTAAAAATACAAACCAAACTCCATCAAACCGAGAAAATTCATTTTCCAATTAAATAAAGTTCTCAGAGTATCTATTTTTTTTACGATTTGTTACAAAAAAATTACGGAAGTCAGAAAGAAATTGATTTAGACCAGAAACATTTTGAAGTTCCACATCCTGTTTTACACAGAAAGCTGATACAAAAAACAATTACCAAAATAAAAATCAATGTTCCCATTTTTGCATTCCGCACAATGGAAACCGGAAATCGAAAAATAATAAAAATTAAATATGATACAACACATTTTCCATTTTTTGATTAAATATATTTTTTCTAAATTTTTTTAAATTACCCATTTTTTCAAGATTTAGAATGAGTTGAATTAATTTCTTGTGAAGTTTGAACATTTAAGTACAGGTTGAATGGATGGGTGAAATAAAAATGAATATATATCAATGAGAAATAGGTCTTCCGCACTCTTAGACCTTCTCGATTTCTAATTTTTGGTTTTGAT
This sequence comes from Pseudotsuga menziesii, assembly GCA_001517045.1. Taxonomy (NCBI): domain Eukaryota; kingdom Viridiplantae; phylum Streptophyta; class Pinopsida; order Pinales; family Pinaceae; genus Pseudotsuga; species Pseudotsuga menziesii. The sequence continues at coordinate 21,583 of LPNX011097639.1, read as the reverse complement.
TGCAGAAGTCGACTCCTCAGCTTACGAAAGAGGTTTCCTGCACTTTCGTGCTTGTTTGGTTTCCGATTTCTGGTTCGGGATGCAGAAGTCGGCTTCTGTATTTTTTAAACTTCCAATTCTTCACTTTCCCGAGTTCCATAGATTGAGTCAAAAGTTGTTTCCATAGACTTTTGCAGGTTGCTTCTGTGACCAAGCGACTGCTTAAAATCTACAAATAAATGGCAATTCAATAGCAGGAATTGGCATTCAAAATAATTCTCTTGCATTCCTCCACAACAATCATTTGAAATAAAGAACAACCAAGGAAGCATATGGAAAAAAACTAAAACTAATTTTTTCATGAGAATTTTGTAGAAACAGTTGTTGAAAATGTAATTATTGCAATTTTTAAACAAGATTTTAATAAAAAATACAAAAATCGGGAATACGAAATATGTTTAATTATTATATGATATTATGAAGAAGAAAAAACGATTATAGTTAAGAATGAAAAATTTATTGCAAACAAAGTCATGAATTAAATATACTTATTCATGATTCTCGACTTCCGCTTTCCGCAGTGCGGAACACGGAAATCAGAAGTTACAAGTTTGTAATAAAACTTTCTGTATTTTGGACTTCTGCTTTTCATAGTGAAGAATGAGAAAATCAGAAAAATATTTGTCTCATATTTTTTTATTATCTTATTTCCTGATTTCTGCTTTCCATATTGCAGAATGTGGAAAGTGAAAGTCAAGAATCATGAATAAGTATGTTTAATTCGTAACTTTGTTTGCAATACTTTTTTCATTTTTAATTGTATTCATTTTTTCTTCTTTTTCATGCATTTTTTTTCTTCTGATTTTTAATATATTCCTATCAGGTTGTTATTAAACACTATTACTTGTTGAATTTATCATACACCATAACTATCCCTTCTTTGAATTTTTTTTATGATTTTGAATACAATATAAATTTTCTAAACCATTTTAAATTACCCATTTTTTCAAGATTTACAATGAGTTGAATTTACTTTCTCATGAAGTTTGAGCATTTAAGTACACATTGAATGGATGGGTAAAATAAAAATGAATATATCTCAATGAGAAATAGGTCTTCCGCACTCTCAGACCTTCCCGATTTATGATTTTCGGTTTGGATTGTGGAAGTCGGCTCCTCGACTTACAAAACAAGGTTCCCACACTTTCACTCTTTTCCAGTTTTCAATTTTCGGTTCAAGATGCAGAAGTTGGCTTCTGGACTTTTGAAACTTCCAATTCTTCACTTTTCTAGGTGCCACACCATCGATCAAATGAACTGTAGAAAATCATGTTGTTGTTTTTTAATGCAAGAATTTTTTTATCAAAACAATCAATAATATAGAGAAAAAAAAACTTTGAATCAAAAGCTATTGCTATATACCCGTTGTTGGTGGGTATAAATATTAATTTATGAAAGACTCAATATTTTTACCTCTTGGATGAAACAAAATTGTAGAAGGCCTTAAGTTCTTTTTATAATTATTAAATTTGTGCGGATGAGCATAGCGTGGAAATAGGAAAATTTGGAACTCAGGGAGATGCAAAGTCCGGAAAGTGGAAAGCAGAGAGTGGTAGCACAAGGAAAGGATAAAGAGAGAGTTAATATTTTTGATATCCAAGATTCAGTATGAAAGAGAATAGTGCGAAAATAAAAAAATTCAGAACTCGGGGAGAAATAAAAGTCTGGAATCCGGAAAGCGGAGAGCAGAAGCACAAGGAAAAGCTAAAGAGAAAGTTAATATATACGATATCCAAGATCAGATGTGGTTACAGTAATTTGAAAATAGAGGTTAATTTTCCAAATATTCATTAAAGTATTATATCACTGCTTAATCAAGAAGTTGATTGCTAATGCTATAAATAACTGAAACAAACATAACATTTTCATGATATTAAGTTTGTAATAGTATATTATCACATTGGATTATTTCATTCAAGAGGCTCAATGTTAGACTGTCATTATACATACATTTATGAAGAAACAAGATTTATATATCCGAAGCAAACCTGGTTTCAAAATTAAAATGATTTAAAATATGCACCAAGGAATTAATATCCATGGAATATGTTATATTTCCTTATAAACAAAATGAAATATTGAACTGTGATTATATGTAAATTTATCAAGAACAACATTTATGGATCCAAAGCGAACATGCTTTCAAAAGAATAAAAAAATTGAATATATATCACGGAAATGGAATCCATGGTATGTTATATTTTCACTGAGGTCTAGAGTATTTTAGTACAACAGATATTTTCAATCAACCAAGAAATAAAAACTTAGTATCAAGTAATACATCGAACCATTCAAGTAATACTTGATGCGTTTGTCATTCATGTATGTTTCCGGATGCTTGTAGTCATCCTCTACCTTGGTTGGATCCTTCCTCCTGGCCATGCCATTGGAACACATGTTTGGACTCGTCATCACCTTCATTAGAATTAGCAATTTGTAGCAAGCATGGTGATGACGTAAACCTCTGATCTCCTCTCCACAAGTTTGAGCATTTGTTTCGACTGACCACTTCTACGAATGGATACTATGCACTGTGAAAATTAACTCCACAACCTTATCTAGAGGCTTCGGTGGGATATCCGACAGACCGAGAACTCTTGACACTGCTTCCACAGTAGTCCTGTGTTTTTTTAGGAAAATATTGCTCTTACTGACATCACAATGTCTTCCTAATGTAATTAACATCACTACCCCAATGGCTAGACCTGCATTTGTATGAAAAAACTTCCCAAGTAGAATAGTAATTATAGACATCGTCCTTATTCACCAGCATTCACTCACTCTGTATCTTCGAATGATTGTTACTATGGAATTATAACGAGCCGAGAGGTTGAGTTTCAACTATGAGTCTGTCAAATCCTCACACATCATCATCATCCAGTGCTATTATGGAAACATGAACAGTCATGCGACCTATTGATATGATTCCTTATGCAAAGATGCCAACTACACCGTCCCTTTCTACTATGATGTCATCATATTAATCGCGGAAGTGACTGTTAGTCTCACTTGTCATCAGCCTCAAGTTATCTCATGGTGTGTGGACTTGACATTTGTCACTTCATCGATTTGTTCTTATGATGGTATCGATATGCCCTTGACGCACTCTAGAAAACAAATATTTCAATTATGAGATGCGATCTATGCCGTCCATTTTCATTTAATATAAACCTTCATTTCCAACGGCATGGTCGGATATATAAATGTTGTTATTCATAAATTTATATTTAATGACAGTTCAACATTTTATTTTAATTTTAACAAATATTTTTTTAAGTACATTTGTAATTTTTCATTTAACAATGTTTGGCAATTTGTAAACACTTTCACAATTTCTATAAATAAGCTTAAGAATTTTTTAAAGAACTGTGTTTAAATTTGTTTAATTGAGTGTAAGATACTACTGTTTATACTATATATAGTTCTGGATATAATAAGGGTGGTTAGAATTATTAAGATATAATCTCCTTCGAAGCATATCAAACACATAATAATAAAAATAAAAAATGGACATCATTATGAAAACTCAAAATCTAATGAGTGGGGAGACCTCAAAAGTTGAAACAGACTATGTAGCCAAAATCTCGATGACAAAAAAAATCTAGACCGTGGATCTAGCGAAAAACAAATAGATAAGATCAAGGTGCACAAATAAAAACTTTTGAAAAAAATTTGAGAAATTTTAGACTTACTGTTTCCGACTTCCGCATTCCACTTTGCAGAAAGTGAAAATCGAAAATAAATTTATTTGGACAAAAAACATATCTAAGTTCTGCATCCCACTTTCTGTACTGCGGAAAATGGAAAGCGGTTGCGAACAAAAATTATGAAAATCTAAAATCGAAGTTTGGATTTCCGCATTCTGCACCACTAAAAGTGGAAATCGGGAAATAAAAACATTAAAATATGAGACAAATACTTTTCCTATTTACGCATTTCGCACTTCGGAAAGCGGAAGTCGAAAAAACATAATTTTTTATTACGAACTTGTAATTTTTGATTTCCGTGTTCCGCACTGTGGAAAGCGAAAGTCTCACATGATTTTGGGTATAATGTCCATTTCCCCATTTCTTTCTTCTGAAGTTCAGAACTTGAAAATCATAAATCACAAAATTTTGGACCTCATCACTCCTGCATTCTATTTTGCTGCCTCAATCTTAGTCGTCCATGCATACTAGAGCTACGACCCATATCATTTGTTCATTTGGTTTTGGGATTTTAATTTGTTCAAAGTTACGATTTGCAGACAAAATAAAACAACCCTTCATGGAAAAAAACCCTTCAGGGACAAAATAATAAAGACCCCAACAAAAGACGGATTTTGGGTGCACGAATTTTGCGGGTATGGAAGGGACGATTTCAAAGTTTTGCCTTCTTGTTTTTATCTACAATTGCAATTACAAATTTGCAGGGAAGTGGAACATTTGGGGGAGGATACGAGACTCATGCCCTCATTAAAAGTTATGGATACAGAGTGAATTCCAGTTTAGTTCTAACTACAGATTCTAGACCCAGACCCAAAGAGCATGTTGGTTCACTTTATCGATTATGGACGATGGGGTTTATACACCCAGAACTAAGGAGACTAGATCCGCTTATGAGGCCCTTCTCAATACGATACATCAGTATTTTTGGGATCAACCACATGATATCTTAAGAGAGGCCATAGATGAAGTGTTATCAGTTTTGAAGAATGAAAAAATAAAAGACCCAGATAAGAAAAAGGAGATTGAAAATATTCTTAATACAATAACTGCGCAACATTTCTCCTAGCTTGTTTCGATCAATAAATTGATAACCGATTTCCAGGAAGCTGGTGGAGAGTATGGGGAAGGAATAGGGGGAGTAGCAGGGGAATCCATTGATGATGACATTGGGGTTGTGAGGAGGAAGAGGATGATGATGACAATAATTTGGATGAGGTGTTGGAAGAGTGTCATGATGCAGAGAATGATGATGATAGGAAGGAGGGGCACGAGACGGATGCTATGCATATTGGTGGTGTTGATTATGATGATGACATGGAAGAAATATATGTAGGATTGAATGTCCATGACATCATTTATTATTGGTTTCAATGGAATATTTCACAGTCTAGAAGCTTGCTGTGAAGGTTTTGAAGATACTAGCAGAAGAGGGCGATGCTCGGGATGTCGTAAACAAACTTGTGATGCTTTTATTTTTTGAGATATTTGATCTCTTCTTCCATTTTGTATGTATTAAAAAATCAATAAATTAAAATGTGATTCTACACTGGAGATGCTACACAGGAGATTTAAGATTATGACATGTTTGATAAAGCCTAGGGTCTTAATCTATGCTTGAAATTCATTTCTCTTCTTCAAAATATTCCTCACCACTAGCTCCTTCCCATTTGGGAGAGCGACATTGTATAATTTTCTGGATGCACTAGATCCAATCACATTCTTCTATCTCAAGCTCTCGATAATGCAAGACATGTTTCAATAAAGCTGGCTTTTGTCAAAAAATTTCTTTTTCCAATTCAATTCTTTCCCTCTTCGCTTTTCCATAAACAAATTTCTCAATTTAAATTTGGTATTGAAACAGAGTTTCTTGAGGTTGGTTAAGATGTCGAATCCTAGAGGAATCTCTCCAGAAAACTGGTTAGACGCCAAGTTCGGATGCAGAAACTCACCCAATTCATTGATGTGATCACGTGGAAAACTTTCCCTAGACATGTTCGATGACAAAATCCTTCCGCCTTCCGACCTCCTCCTTTCATCTTCCTCCTTCAGAACTGGGAACTTGGAAACATATCGATTGACGGAGTTCTTCAACTGTAGTTTCACCTTGTTCCTTATTCTTTTGAAACTTAGAAGTCGGAAAACTATCAAATGATGGAAACTCTATCCATGATTCTGTCTTCCGTATTTCGCCTTTTTGATGTATTTGTAACTTTGAAATGTATTCACTTGTAAATATTATACTGAATTTCATTGTACCCCAATGTTCCTATTGAAAGAATAATTAATATAATAAATTCATGTAAATTCATGGAGGTTAACCCTCTATTGTAAGTCAGGGCAATAGTCCCCACATTCGAGGCGTACTAGGGTTATTAGACTCTCCTAGTGAGGTTGGCCTTGGTAAGTAATTGTCAAGTGGAAAACTAGTATAAATAGAGAGTGAGACTCTCTATTTGGAACACATAGAATCACTCAAATATAGCACATGAGTGAGAGATGAGGAGCTCACACAAGTTAGAGAGATAACAACTGTTGAAGATAATGTTTTTGTTTTTGGGTTTTACTTTTGCTATTGGTGCTCATTCTATCTCTGAGGAAGTTGCAGGGTTTTCTCCTTTATAGTTTCCCTGAGGAAAAATCTTTGTGTCTCTTGTAATTATTGTTGTGTAGGTTATTCTCTCAGATAAGATCCTAGATCATATTGATTAAATGATAAAAATATAACATGGTATCAGAGCTAACCTGAGAAGAAGACACTGTGTAGCTGCAGAAGCTAGGGATTATTACTTTTTGGGTCTCTCTACACATATCATCAGCAAAATGAGGGCTAGGTTGACTCTCCATTAAAGGGCGCATCTTTCTGTTGAAGCATAATCTGATTTTCATCACTTTTAGTTTTTAACCTACCACTATAGCAGGAAATTAGGGATTTTTATAGAAGATGAATTTTTAAGTGAACCCAGCATAGGATTTCTCTCCTCATCAAAATAAAATTTTAGAGACCATGATAAAAGTTTTTGGTTGGGTATAACTCTGGGAAAGTCAAACCCTAATTTTCCATGGAACTAGAAAACCAACACTGCAGAAAATCAGCTCCAGATCCAGTTCTGGTATCTCAAATTCGTAAGATCTAAATATTTTGTATTTCCATTTGAGGTTCTCATTTAAATATGTCTAATCAGACCAAGCTTGATGAAAATATTGAGGGAGCTGATAAATTTCGAGCATGGAAGTATAGGATCTCATTGGTTCTTGAAGAAAATGAATTGGACTCTTACATAAGTGGAGAGGTTCCAGTTCTAGAGGGAGATGAGGCTAAGGCCTTACACAAGAAGAACTTGGTCAAGGCCAAGATAATTATTGTTGATTCTACCAAGGATCACCTTATACCACAAGTGTCTTCCCTAAAGACACCTAAAGAGATGTTTGATTCCTTGACCAAGCTATTCGAAGGAAAGAACATAGATCAGAAGATGACTTTGAGAAACCAGTTGAAGAATGCAAAGATCCAGAATGCAGAGACCATACAGTCATACTTTATAAGGGTCTCTCAAATCAAGGAACAACTTGAAGCAGTATAAGAAGCAGAAATTGTGATGACCACCTTGAATGGTCTCCTTATGTCATGTGTTTCCTTCATTCAAGGGATTTGTGCTAGAAGAAAGCTAATCACCTTCAGTAGGCTATTGGAGGAATGCTCACAAGAAAAAGCTCGAATAGTAGCTCGAGAAGAAAATATGGGAAATGAAGATCAAGCTCTCAAAGTACACACCAAGAAAATAAGAAGGGACTATCATCATCCCAAAGGTAAGCATTCTCACTAGAAATATAACCCTAGAAGATCCAAGAGAGATATATCTAAATACAAATGCTTTACATGGAATGAGAGAGGACATTTTGCTAGAGATTGTCCTATAAATAAGGGTGGTTCTCACAAGAAGAAGGACAATAAGAGAAGATATCATGATCACACTACAAAGGATGATGAACCTCCCAGAAAGAGATTCAAACAAGAAAGTAAATATTCTTCAAGTGATGAAGGGTATGTCTTGATTGCTGCCATCAGAGGAATTGTCACACATGGAAGCAATGATTGGCTCATAGATAGTGGGGATTCCAAGCACATGATGGGATTCAAAGAATATTTTTTGAATCTATCCAAACATGAATCACCCCATAAAGTGAAACTTGAGGATGACTACTAGTATCCCATAAAGGATAGTTGTTGTTCAGGAATAAACACCCTTGTAACCTAGGGTCTGGGGTTACCAACATACTTCTAAAACTTGCATATAATCAGCTTTAAAGTACAGAAAGGAAATAGGAAGAAATGTTGGACTCTCTTGATTACCGACAGTTGATCCAATCTTTGTCTTCTGCCGCTCTGCTTCTCTCCAAATCTTTCAGGGATGCACCTCCTTCACCTGTAAAGAGTAAATTATCCAAGTACAATATTATACATGTATATATGACAGGTTACATAAACAACATATATAGTGCTTAATCAAATATATTCATCAACCATGATACATGAAAGACACTCAACACAAATTTGGAAGAATAATTCTCTTTATTAACAATCAGTGAATGAGATAAGTGTACAACCCAACGCCTGAAACAAGGACTCCTATTCAACCAAAGAACTCTGAATTATGCTACTCCAAATACTTCTGAAGATATACCACCAACATAACTTTGATTTCCAAGATTCATTCTCTTAATGCCCTCTCCAAGGCCTCTATTTATACTTTGGAAAATAGAGCAGTTTCGAAGGGTGAGGAGGTTGAGACAGTTGAGATGGTTGATTATTAAGGCTCAACTAATCTGCATTAATTGTGTTTTATATTTTTTAATGTCGAATGGATGTGTATGCTACTATTGATATAGGCAACCCGCATATGACACACGAGTTTCTTTAAGGGAAACCCGCATACATATCTGTATGTGGGTTGCAATGAGAATAGTCGCATACAGTACGCGGGTTGTCAACAGATATAGTCACATATGTACATGAATTTCAATGGAGATATTCCTGTACATCAATCAACACATAGAAAATTAAAATGACAAGCTGGTCAAAGGGTAAATGCATCTCATGTCATGCCCATCTATATTGTTTAGGAAAACTTCAATCCTATAGCGTCCTTTTGTGTACCAACATATGGAAAGTCGACACTCAGATGGAAAAGTGCCATTTGGGTTGATAACAGATGCCCCCTAATGTGTGAGGTCAGAGGGAAGCGATGGCCGAAATACATTATAATCATCCTCTTTGGAGAACACAGAAGTCCAATGGAGAAGATGTAGTACCTGAAACAAATACATAATAATGTCATATACAAAGTCATATTTGAGGATGCTATGTTCAATATATTGGAACACTAGCTCCTTTACAATATTTGAGTACATCATATAGTACGGGTACAAGACCACATATATTACAAAGGTGGATCGAAGCCATAATATACAATAATGATGAGTCTTCAAAGATCTGGAAGTTGTGTGAATAGGTACAACGTAATCTTGCGCAACTTAGTCCATAGAAAGGAAACTAAGGTCTTCATAAACAATCCCAAAGAACCAGTACAATCCAAGCCATGTGAATAGATGTTATTGAAGTTGAACATGGAGTGGATTCAATAGATTGTCAATCAATAGGTGATAATTAACAACTAAAGAAAAGGAGTTCACCAATAAAGAGAGTGAATCCTGAGGTACAATCATCAAAACTCTAGGTCTTCGTCGTCAAGAAGTGTTGATGCGGAACCATACTGTGATAAGGAAGGCAATAGATCCTCCAACGGATCACAAGAGTGACTAGGAACTGGATAAAGAAAGGGAGACACAAGTGATAACAGATACGACAATGATGGGATTAGGATATAGATCAGATACTGGTTTAAGTCCTTGAACAATGAGCACGACACAGAGAGGACCCAAGGAAGATTTTTAACTTTATAGATAGAACAACTAAACTTATCTGCCATGTAGGAGACATGATCAAATTGCCCAGGAAGTGTTGACAAGAGGAGGAGTAAGAAACTCAAATTAATAGCTAAACTAAAAGTGAACATTGAGACATGAGTATCAAAAAAAATATGACATGCTGCCACTAACTGAAAACCAAAAGAAAACTGCTTTCTTACCTTCCCTGTTAAATTTTAACGAGTCCAGGAAAGTCAACTTGGATCTCTCTTCATTTTTTGACAAGCTTGAAGAGAAGAAGGAATAATGCTTGATAGTGTCACTGATTCATGGATTTTATGAGCCCGAACTAGTACATGCTCAGTTGGTGTTTTCATATTTAGAGAGGCTGAAAAATCTGAAGAAGACTCCAGGGGGGTCCTTTTTTGTCCAATTTAGTCTCCTGAGGCCGGAAAAGTATAAAAAATACCACAGAAGAACTCTCTTAACTTCCGTAGAAGAAAAGGGGAACCTTTTTTGTACTTAGTCAGGGAGGTCTGAAAAAGGTTAAATTACCACCTACCCAACGCTCCTTCAAGAGAAACATATAGCTTGAGTTTCACGAGTGTGAAGGAAAGCAAGATCACTCGGAAAGATCCATTTGAGTACGAGAAATGGGGCTTACAACAATAAACTTGATTCTTTGTTCTTAGTGTTTAACGAGCATGAAAAAAACAAAAAGTACACTCGAAATATTTTTCATGTTTAGGTCCAGAGCATGAAAAAGAGAAATCTGAGCTCATACTGAGTGTTCCTTTTCCGTAAATTTAGTCCCTCAGGTCCGGAAAAGTGATAAACTTGTACCTAAGAATACTCTTCTCAATTCCATAGAAAAGAGAGTGATCCTTTCTTGTATTATTCCACATGGTCCAAGAAAGAGATAACCTACCACCAATGTGGATGCCCATTCACGTATTCTTAACGAGTTTGAACATGACAAGTTAACTCATAGTCAAGTGTGTTTTTAAGGAGTTAGACCTGGTCCTAAAGAAACTCCATAAGGGCGGGGAGTCCTATAAAGGGATAGCTTGTAAAAAGAGACCAAAATGAGGCTCAATTTGGTGTGAAAAATAGATAAAAATGTTCCCCTATACCTAAGACAGCTGCAACATGAGTATCGAAAGACAAAATAGGTTCTAAATGGGGATACTCATGAGAGGAAAGCCCTATCCATGGAAGAACAATGGTAAAGACAAGGAGCCAATGGTAAAAAATACCATAATCCGTGGTTAAGATGTTAATTGCTAAGTTTAAGATGAAGTAGGTATAGATGCAGAATGCATGTGAAACGATAAAAAAACCATCCTATATGAGCAAAAAACACCTTAAAACGATGATAAATATGTTACAAGGCAAAAAGATATGATATTAGTTTTATAAATTATTAGCTATAGGGAAAAAAACCCACTTGAAAAATAATTTTTCTATAAATAGTTCAAAACTTAAATAAAAACTCACCATTTGGATTTTTAGCCATAAAAGACAAGTTTTCACCTCTACCTTCAATTGCTCAGTGTGGACAATCCGGTGGACCATTTCCAAATCCACAAGTGTCAGGTAATACTACACTCCATGCTCTTCAATTTGATCCAATAAATTATCAAAATTAGGCCCTAATTGCGTGTTTTTAAGCGTCCTCAACAAAGCAACGTTGTGTACATGGGTTTACTATATTGAAAGTCGCATACACACGTTCTGTACGCGGGTTTCCCGAAAGACAGTCGCGTACGCTGCGTGCGGTGGAAAGGAAGCATATAGGGTCAAAATTTAAAATTTTTATATGAAATTAAAGGTTTGCAATTGCTTGTTTACTAGGTTGAAAGATGGTGCTTGAGTGGAGGGAGAGTGAACACGAAGATATGGACCAAGAAGCACTCCAAGATGACCCCACCATGAATGTTTTATGTTCAAGTGGGTTGTTAAAGTTTTTCTATACCTCACCTATGCGAGCCAAGGTCCACCTCTTAGAGTTCCTGATAAATTATTGGGATCATGAGTTGGTCATGTTTGACCTTCAAAGTGAGTCCTTAAAAATTACTTCAGAGGATGTTTATTTCATTGCCGATCTATCGCAACGGGGAGCTCCAGTAAACTTGGAAGGCACTAGCATAGGCGGTGATCCTCTAAGTGTCCAAAACTATATTGATATATACTGTGCACCAGGCACACAAAAGAGGGGTAGCTACATCCCTATTGTGCATATACGTGTTCTTCCTCTACAGGTATTGACAAGTACTATAGTGAGGGTTGTAGGGTCATCTTCACTTTACCTTACAACACGGAACTAGATGATACTAGCAATGGATTGTATGCAGGGGGTCCTATATGACTGGTGCTCATGAGTGATCCCGATTATGAGAAAACAATTCTCTGACTGCAAGAGAGGAAGGAGGAAGAATTTTGGATATTCTAGCATACTAGTAGCCTTCTTCTTTGAGAGAGTGTCGAGATTAAGCCCTGCAGTACCCTTTCCAGTTTGTTCTCCTCATCAGCCTAGGCTGAGTAGATGGGGAGATATATTCCTCTGCCAGGGAGGTGGTGTCTCAGTGCAGAGTGTCTATGATGACAACTTCTACTTTTGGTGGGAGCGACAATTGCCAGCACTAGAGCAGTTTCCATATGTTGGAATGGACTTTTGTGGTGATATAGACCTCGTCCTCCCTCCAAGAGGATCATGGGGAGAGTTAGGTAATTTTTTTTATTTTCAAATTTTCAAATTTTTATGAATTTTAAAATATAGAGATATATACATATGTATAAGAGTTCTAATCCTTTTAAAAATGTCAAAATGCAGATATTGGACCAGTCTACCCTGAAGGGAATCCACGCATGTATGTGCATCTTGTATTGGGAGAAGACCAGGGGTTGATTAGTGTTCTGGAGGGAAAGCTGGCAAGGCTTACCCAGAGAGTACCCACCTTACAGATTGCGCGCATCTTGGCCATCATGCAAGAGTTCGTGGTTGGTGTACCACCTGTCTGGATACGCCTTCTGAGGCAGGTAGCTAGATCAGTATTGGTATACATAGATGCTGTTGAGGCTGCTGAAGCTGAGGAGGCTGAAGAAGCCAGAGTACAGGGTGACCGAGGGGACCAGGGTGGTCGAAGTGACCAAGGTGGTCCAGCTTAGATCTAGGAGCAGTTTGATGGACTTAGATCCGTATTTTGTATATTTTTTGTATATTATACAGTTATGACTGGATCTGAGGATCAGAGACTCGACCTATCTATATGAAAAGATATTCACACACACACACACACACACACATATATTTTGTCGATTTATTTACAAATTTTTTAATGTGTTTTCTGTATACTTTTATGGAAAATGTGTTAAATGTCAATCCAAGATGTAATTAACGTATGCATCAGTTAATGAATTTTGATTCCTTGGAATATGATTGAATGTAATGAACTCAAAACGTCTTTCCAATAACCTAACTTGCATAAACTGATGCAATAGAATAGGGTTCCGCACCTGATAAGCCCGATTGAGCTGGGAAACAACCAGTTGAGAGTCCAGTCGGACTTCCAGCTGGGTGATACCACGTGACAAATGTTGGAATATAATCCGTTGGGATTATACGCTATTGTAAATATTAGGAATATGAAGAGACTCTTGGATGTGTGATCCGAAGAGTCATATTAGATGTATAAATAAAGGCATTCTATGAAGAAATAATAAGAATTCAGGAGTTATTCCACCTGACAGTGGTATTAGAGCTATTCATAACTCCTGCATGTATAGTCTGCATTCTGCTTCTATCTGCACCCTGGGCTTTCCTCAGTCTACAGATTGCATGCATTGGTGCATGCGTTGGATTCTCTATCGTTCATGAGTGATGTGATAGTATCTCTCTGAGCTGAATGAGTCACCCTCCTCCTCTTGCATATTGTTTTTTAGGCTTTTCCTTTGTGGAGACTACACGTTTGATGCGTAAATATTGTTGCGTCGTTTCCTTAGTGGAGAGATTGTTAGAGCTGTGCTTCAGCTTGTGGTGTGTGGGCGTTCTCCTTTGAAGTGTGTGAGCACCCTCCAGCTACTGCATGTTCTCCTTTGAAGTGCGAGAGCACTCTCCAACAGGAACCCTAGCTCCTTGTGAAGTCTGTGTAAAAAAATTGCGGTCATAATCTGATGCGTTATTCTGCAACGAGTCTAATTTGAGCAAGTAAAGGCTAGTGTTTTGCAAAATTGAAGACTGGAGCTGCGGGCTCCCTTTGCTCCACTGTTGCATTTTTTGTGAAGGAGTTGTATTGAAACCCTAATTTTTCAACATTGAACTCTTTGGTGCTCTTTGGTGTTGTGTTGGAGACTCGCGCATATCGTGAGTGAAGAGTACTGTATTTCGTGTATCGTGTATCGTGAAGTGAATATTGTTGCTCTGAGTTGAGGACAATTGTTGCATTGTGTTTGGGTTGAAGCTGCATGATACAAGAAGTGAAATCTCCATTGATACAACTGTGTGGATAAAGCTCCAATGATGTTGGCATTGACTGCATGATACAAAAGAGTTGCAGCCTCCATTTAAAATCGCTGCGACCTCCATTTGAAGAGCTCCACCACATTTGAAGAGTTGTGGCCTCCATCATCCCAACAGAATTGCGATCCAACGTAACTGTGTTTTTAATGTGTGGATTTCATTGAGTTTTGGTATCGATATTACTGCATTTAAGTGAAGCTTGAATGAATGAAGGTTTTGTAGTGTGCCATCACGAATTTGGAAGTGGAGGATATCTGCTGCGTCCAATTCTTTGTTGAGTTGAAAGAGCTGAGATGACTGTTGACTGTTGGTTGCAATAATAGATGAGATCGTTGACTGGTGCTGTTCAAAACCCTATATTTTGTGTGGAGTGCATCCTAATTTTTTTATGGAGATGCATTGAAGCTACTGCATGGAGAGCATTCTAATCCTGTGTTTCTTTTAGAGCTGTGCCTCTCCCTCACCATCACCTGTGTGAGGACTGTACATCTGCGTAACCAGTAGTATCTCAGGTATCTATGTGACAATTCACAAACAATGGTATTTCCTTTGGTGTATTGCTGAGCAGTTCTTCTAGTGCTAAAAATTTGTTTATGAACTTATTGACAGCATATTTTCTGGTTATTGTTTTTCTATTATCTCATTCTCTTTGTCATATTAAGTTCATTATTGTAAATTACACTAGCATAGACATTGACATTGTTGTAAAGCTTGAGGAAGGTGGCAGAGACTTAGACCTGCACCTTTACTCTTTCTTCTTTTTCTCCTATTGTTTTAGTTGCAAGATTCAATCAAAGAATATGCAATCTATAGCATCCGTATTTGGTGCCACTCTCATTGGAAAATACACTTATCCAGAATGGTGGAGGAAGATCAAATATGCCTTCATCTATAATGACCTTTGGGACGGTATTTGCGAAGGCACCACAATAGAGACAGAAGATGGAAGGCCCATAACCAGAGACACATGACCTCTAGAATCCGAGAAAGAGAAGGACATTTGGAAAACAAAAGACAAGAAAGATTTAGTGGTAATCACTGCCACAGTGAGTGAAGAGGTGAGCCAGTACATATTGCCTTCAAAGTCATGTTTTGGAGCACTAAAAACGTTAAAAGATCTGTATGATTCACACTCTGAAATGGAATTTATTCAATTAATGCTAAAACTATTCAGTTTAGAAGTAAAAGACAATGATCCCATGTTACTTGCCTCTGAAATCAAAGCTATCATGCACAAGATTCAAGCCACTGGTATGAAACCAGATCTTCCCCTTGCAGCATTTGTAAAATCTTTGTATCCTTCTCACTCCAACTATCTTGAGTCCTTGCAAGCAAGTGACAAGTTCAAATCACTGACATTTGACACCCTGGTAGAGAAGATAGCTGTCAGAGAGAAAGATTTTGGTAAGAAGACAACTGAACATTATGGAGAATCACTTGCTTTGCTCAAAAAGCAAAGAACCACACCAAAGACCAATCCAATGATCATCCCAAAGGAGAAAGCAGCAAGAGAGGTAGAGGAAGAAGAAACTTCAGAGGTAGAGGAGGCAGAAACAACTCCAACAAAAGATCAGATTTGAAGTGCAAGCGTTGTGGAAAGATTGGACACACAACAGATCAGTGTTGGGCTTCATGGGACTCCATCAAAGACAGACATAACCAAAAGAAAGATGACAATAAGAACCAAGATGCTAGTAAATATTCAGATTCTTCTCATTGTATTGTTGCACATTGTAATCTTGGTATTAATGAAATGACTTCACTTTCATCTTACATAGATTGTTGGCTACTTGATACTGGTGCAACATCACACATGAATTTTAGAAAAGACTGTTTTGAAGAACTTAATGAAACAATAAATGGAATAGTTTACTTTGCAGATAAGTCAAGTCTTAAACCAAAGGGAATGGGCACCATTCGGCTGAAGATGCCTGGATTCGTTGATTTCTTGTTGAAGAATGTTCTTTATCTTCCAGAGTTGCAGAGAAACCTGCTGTCCTTGGTGCAAATTTGATAGCAAGGCCATTCCATCCACATGTTTGATGGAATCATAGAAATAAGAAAGTCCTCTGACAACCAAGTCATCATGACTGGATACGAAGATGGGAAGCTGCTGAAGCTAAAGGGTTCATCTGCAAGGGTTCAGAACTATGCCTACCTCTCTCAGCTTGGAGAAGGTAATTTGTCATCAAGTTTATTGTGGCATGCAAGATTTGGTCATCTGAATTATAACAGTGTTCGTTTGTTGAGAAAGAATGGTGTATTTGGTTTTCCCACCATTCCCAAAGAGAAGAGCAAATGTGATGCATGTATATTAGGGAAACACAGTAAGCTGCCATTCCATGAATCTAATTTCAGAGCAAGTAGGAAATTAGAATTAGTGCATTCTGATTTATGTGGCCCAATGCCAACTCCTTCTGCCAATGGGAATAGGTATTTTATGACCTTTGTTGATGACTACTCAAGAATGTGCTGGATTTACTCATTAAAGACAAAATCAGAAGCATTTCAAACATTCAAGGACTTTCATGCATTGATAGAAAAATAAGCACAATCTAAAATTGGTACACTTCATACTGACAATGGGAAAGAATACACTTCAAATGCTGTTGAATATTATCTTCACCAACATGGAATTGCACATCAGACTATAGTTCCCTACAATCCTCAACAAAACGGTGTAGCAGAAAGAATGAATAGAACCATAATGAATATGGTATGCTCAATGATGTTTTTTAAGAATGTAAAACTAATGTTTTGGGGTGATGCAGTGAAATGTGCAGCCTATTTGAGAAACAGAAGTCCCTTAAATGCTCTTGATAACAAGACTCCACATGAAATGTGGTTTGTCCATCTCCCTTCAGTCAGGAATCTCATAGTTTTTGGTTCCACCTGTTATGCCTTGATTCCAAAGGAGCAAAGAAACAAGCTTGGTGCTCGAAGCATAAAATGCATTTTCCTGGGGTATGAAGAAAACTCCAAGGCATACCGTCTGTATGATGAGGTAAACAAGAAGTTTGTTATTTCCAGAGATGTCATTTTTCTTGAGACTAATAAAAATGACCAGTCCATTGAGAGACAGCTTGATCATTTGGAAAAATATCCTCATCCAAATAAATATTCTGAAAATGAATATGAAATTCCAAACCTTGAAGGGGGGATTCCTATTCTGGATCAACCTTTGGAATTTCCATATGAAGCACCAAATCCCCCGCATGAAGAAGTTCCTGCTACTTCACCTAAACAAGAGATTCAACTGGATGATGTGATTGAGAGACTTGGAAGACTCAACCTTGAAGGAAATGAAGCACCACCAGTTGATCAACTAGGACCATCACGGAAGATTCCTAAATGGGCCACAAACACACTTGAAAGTGTCCATCCGGATGAAGTTTGAAAGACGGGAACGAGAAGTTCAAAAAGACATGAAGATGGAGGAGAAGCAGATAATTCAGGTGATGACATGGATGTATCATTTGATTGTGAATTTAATTTATCTGCTAACTTTGAACCAACTTCCTTTGAAGAAGCTTCTACTCAAGTTGAGTGGAAAGAAGCTATGCAGAATGAGTATGATGCACTCATGAAGAATGGAACTTGGAAGCTGGTTGACCCTCCAGTTGGAACCAAACCAATTGGCTGCAAGTGGGTGTACAAGAAGAGATACAGATAAGATGGCTCACTTGACAAGCATAAAGCGAGGTTTGTAGCAAAAGGCTATGCACAGAAGGAAGGAATTGACTATGAAGAAATATTTTCTCCTACAACAAAATGGGCTACCATCCGTACCTTACTCTCTTTAGCTGCTCAGAATGGGTGGAAATTTCATCAGATGGATGTGAAGACTGCTTTCTTGAATGGAGACTTGAAAGAGAATGTCTTCATGTCTCAGCTAGAAGGCTTTGTTGTGAAAGGAAAAGAACAAAAGGTGTGCAAGCTTGTCAAATCCTTGTATGGCCTAAAACAAGCGCCTCGCGCATGGTATGAAAAATTAACCGAGCATCTTTTGAAGTCAAATTTCGAACATTTTGATCTTGATGATGCAACACTGCTTATAAAGAAAGTTGGAAGATTTGTTGTGTATCTTGTGGTGTATGTAGATGATCTTTTGATGACAGGTAACAATGAGAGCTATATAGAATCCATAAAGAAAGATTTGAAAAAGATATTTGAAATGACAGATATGGGACATCTCCACTATTACTTAGGAATTGAAGTCACTCAACATCCTAAGTACATATTCCTATCTCAGAAAAAATATGTTGGAGAACTACTAGAAAAATTTTGCATGACAGAATGCAACCCTATCTCTACTCCAATGGAACAGAAAATGAAGCTCACATCAAGCGAAGGAAAAGAATTTTAGGATGCAACCAAGTATCGAAAACTTGTAGGAAGACTTATATACCTTACAACAACTAGACCAGATATTTATTATGTTGTTGGCATACTTTCAAGGTTCATGCATAAACCTTGTGAAGGACACTGGTCAGCTGCAAAAAGAGTTCTAAGATACTTGAAGGGGACTCAAGACGTTGGACTCAAGTACTCTAAGGTGGATGACTTCAAACTTATTGGGTACTCAGACTCAGATTTTGATGGCGATAAGGAGACAGGAGTATCAACTTCTGGATACACTATGAGTCTTGGATCAGCAGCTGTCTCATGGAGATCACACAAACAGTCAGTTCCGGCAGATTCAACAACAGAAGCAGAATATTTGGCTGTATCTGAAGCAACGAAAGAAATAGTATGGCTCAGGAAGATACTTGAAGATTTGCAAGAAAAGCAAGAGAAATCCACTTCATTATTGATCGACAATACTTCTGCAATCAAGCTGGCTAAGAATCCTAGATTCGATGATCGAACCAAACACATCAACACAAAGTATCATTTGATTCGACATCATGTAGAGGCCAAGACAGTCCATCTTCTACATTGTTTCACAAATGATCAAGTTGCAGACATCTTTACCAAAGCGCTTGGATGAGAAAAGTTTGAAAGATTCAGAAACATGCTCGGACTTACTAACACCCCTTCGGATTAAGGGGGGGATTGTTGGAATATAATCTGTTGGGATTATACGTTATTGTAAATATTAGGAATATGAAGAGACTCTCGGATGTGTGATACCAAGAGTCATCTTATATGTATAAATAAAGGCATTCTATGAAGAAATAATAAGAATTTGGGAGTTATTCCACCCGAAAACAAAGCATCCCATAGAATCTCAATGACGGCCCTATATTCATCCACATTATTGGAAGCAGGACCTAAGCAAGCACCTCCCGAGGAAACTAACTGTCTTGAGGGCGAATAAATTGCCCATGCAGCCAAAGCTAAATTACAAGTGTGGCGACTGGCGCCATCAACAAAACCTATGAACCTCTCAGAAGACATTTGAAACAACCAACAGATGGTATAAAAAACACAAACCGAAAAACTAGTGTACATAAAAATACATACAATAAAATATAAAAAAAAGTGCTAAGCCTAAGAATAGTACTTTTTCAGGTAGAGCCCATTTCTAGGCTCAGCCAGCTTATTCCCATTGAAATATATCAATTCATATGCGCCTTTCTTTAACACTTTTGACATGATATAAGGTCCTAACCACATAGACCTGAACTTTCCTGCCCCCAGGGGTTCTTTGTCTTGGTCCCAGAGAAAAACAAGTTCCCCCTCAGAGAAAATTTGAGGCTTGACCGATTTATCATATTGGATTTTGACCCTATTTTTATGATCTTAGTTTGCTGTTAGTGCATCTCTACACTGTTCATCAAGGTGTTCTAAATGTAATAAACGTTCTTCAAGCTCAGTCCTATCCGGTAAAACATGAATATCAATTTTTAAAGATGGGATTTCACATTCAATCGTGGTAACAGCTTCCACTCCATGGACGAGTTGGAAGGGGGAGAAACCCATAGCAATTTTAACATTGGTTCAATACGCCCAAAGAGCAGGATATAACATGATATGCCAGTTTGAACGGGCTACATTAATAGTATGTTTGAGGATAGTTTTCAAAGTTTTATTAAAATCCTTGACCTAACCATTGGCTTGAGGATAGAACAAGGATGAATGTTCTTATCTAAATCCTAGCATAGTGGTTAGTTCCGTCATCATGCTATTTTGAAAATGACTGCCATGGTTGGTGAAAATCACCTTGGGTATACCAAATCGTGCTATAATTTGATTGAACATGAAAATTTTTTCAGTTTCCCTGTCAGCTATAAAGGTGGGCATTGCCTCTGCCCATTTTGTAAAATAATCCATATTGACAATGATATATTGTGCCGCCTAGCTGAGGCTGGGTTACACGTCATGTAATCAATCCCCCACTTCATGAAGGGGCCCACTGAGACGACGGGAAATAACAGAGTGGGATGTGACCGCATTTTTCTGGTATAAAGCTGACAAGGATGCCAATGCTTCACTACTTCCACACAATCTTTAAAGATTGTGGGCCAGAAATAACCAACACGTAATATTTTCTGGGCCGTTGCTAACCCAGATAAATGACCCCCACACGCTCCACTATGGGAATCATTTAGGACAATATCCACTTCCTTGTGGGTCAGACATCGACGCAAAATAGAATCTACCCCCTACGATATAAATTATCTCCTATGATGAGGTAGTTCTTGGCATGTAGGCGTAGTTTACGTCGTTCTTCCCACGAGAAAGTTGCAGGATACTTCAAAGTATTGAGATAGACAAGTATATCTCCATACTAGGGATCACAGGTGGAAATAAAAAAGATGTGCTCATCTGGGAATGAGTCTTCTTCAATAGCTACATCTTCATCTACTGGAAATTCTACAATAAGATCAACAAAAACTAAGGATTTTTTGGATTTGGTGGACTGAAAATCCAAGTCAAAATCTTGGAGAATAACTATCCATTTGTTGAATTTGCCTCCAACTATCCATCGGGACAAAACATGTTGAAAAGGATTAACATTTACCACTACCGTTGTAGTCCTTAGTAAGATGTAGTGACGTAACCTCTGAACAGCATAAGCAGTTGCTAAGGCCAATTTCTTGACATGGGAGTACCTCAGTTCAGGTTTGGCTAAAGCACAGATAAGATAGTAAATGACATGCTCTTGGAGCTTATCGTCCTCATGGACTAGGACTACCCCTATGGTCGTCTCAGACGCGACCAGATACAATATAAAATCCCTAGAGTAATCTGGCGGATGCAATAATGGTGCCGACAACAAAGTTTTTTTTTAAGCCTCAAATGTGAGTTGTGCAGTTTCATCCCATACAAATGGGGTGTGTTAACACTAAAAAATGGTTAACTACCTCATCTACCCCATTTCATGGCTCATTCGTCCATTTACCTACCATATTTCCCTGAAAATCCCACTAAAAGCCTCCAAAAGGCC
>LPNX011097637.1:102405-127743 GCA_001517045.1 Pseudotsuga menziesii | reverse complement strand
TCAATTTTAAAATTATAAAATACAAAATATTCTTTTATATAATAATTTTAAATAATAAATATAGTTTACATATTCCATGAATGGCTAAGGTTAACATTCTATTCATAATTAACATCAGTTCAAATAAAAAAATTTATATTTTAGTATTTGAAAAGATATTTCTGGTAATATAAATAACAAATTAGTTTAATTGCTTAGTTAAGAGAAAAAGTATCACTGTAAATGATCTCATCATTATGCATTTTGACAAATCATAGAATAATCACTAATAACGCATTTTGACAAATCATAGAATAATCACTAGTAGCGTTTTCCATGTTAAACAAATTCTATAATTATGAAAATCATATACGAATGTTTGCTTTGATTAAATAGAAAAAAAACATAATGGAATTTAAATAGATACTTCATCATCCTAAATAGATTCAAAATGGCCTAATCATGAAACAATGAATGATTGATGTTCAGTCAATCAAGACCATTTAGCTAAGTGGTACTGACTTATGCCTAGAACTGTAAGCTAATAATTAATATGAAATAGATAACTCTATTATATAAACCCAATCCCTTATATTAATAATGTGAAATAGATATTTTAGACCTGCAAAAATAGATATTTTATGTCTGAAAGGGATAAATATGACCCGCTAAGCACAATGAAAAGTTTAAATTATAATATTAATGTATTTTTTTGAATTTATGATGGCCCATAACAGAAGTGAAAATTAATAAACAATATTTTTCTCTCATATCACTCTGGATTAGTCTCAATATTGTACATTTGATATGATTTATTGTATATTTAGCACGAATAATCTGAAAATTATTGTATATTTAGCACCAATAATCTGAAAATTTATAGCATATGTTTCTTTATTTTAAAGTTTGTTTTCATTATTGCTTGAGAAACTAAAAAATACAACATAAAAGAAACAACAAATCCCTCTTTCATTTAATCTATCTTTGTTTTTTAAGTGGAAAGTCACATTGGAAACTATATAAAGTACACAGAAATAGAAATAGAAAATCTCTCCCTTACAATAAAAGATAAAATAAATGAAAAATCAATCTAAAAAAACTGAAAACCAAAAAACTGCAACTAAGACAAATTAAAAATAATGAACGATATCATTATTGAAAGATTAAAAATAAAATAAAAAAAGAACATAGTATGATTGTTTCAAAAAAAATCAATGTCATTATTTCTATAGTATTATGTGCATTCTTTCAACAACTAAATTGTCAAAATATAAACTATTACCAAAATATTAGAGTAATGGCATATTTTGTTTTAAACCACGGTCCATATATTGTAACTTTATAATTTGAAAACTCAAAAATAGATTCTTTTACTTTGTAATGTGAAATAGATAACTCTATTTATAAATTCTTATACATTAGAAAATTTATCATATAAAAAATAGATCTGAACTTTATTATATAAAACCAGAATTTGATTTTACATTGTTTTTGTCAATCTTCTATTGTATCCTTATATAAACCCAGAAATAGATTTTAATACATTAGAACACTTTTCATATAAAAAATAGATCTGAAATTTATTATATAAAACCGGAATTCTCTGAACTTTATTAAATAAAAACCAAAATTTGACTTTTTTGTCAATCTTCTATTGTATCCTTATATAAACCCAGAAGTAGATTCTAATACATTAGAAAACTTCTCATATAAAAAATTAAAAAATAGATCTGAAATTTATTATATAAAACTGGAATATTCTGAACTTTATTAAATAAAAACCAGAATTTGACTCTACATTACCTTCCTATCCTTCTACTATTATCAGAAAACAACCCTCTATTATCCAAAAACAAAACCTTGCAGTAAAATTAGTCTAGTATACAACTAGGCCCGGTGATTGGTTATTTGCGTAAGTTTTAACGGCCGATGGTCTATATCAAACAAATAACCTAGGTAAAATTTGCCATATATACTTTCATACCAATACCTTTTGCAATGACTGACAATATAAACTGGAATATTTGAGAGAGCTAGCCATGACAAGAACAAGGCACAAAAAAATAGCCAAAAAAACGTTCGGCAAGTGAGGAGCACGTGGTCCTCCTTCCTCCTCCTCCCTTTTTGGCTGAAAATCACCCCAGGCAATAATGGGATGGAATATTTGAGAGAGCTAGCCATGACTTGAACAAGGCACAAAAAAGAGCCAAAAAAAAACCTCGGCTAAAGCGCCCAGTGAGGATCATCATGTAGAGAGCATGTGTCTGTGGTTCTCCTTCCTCCTACTTCCTTTTTGGCTGAAAATCGCTCCCGGCATTAATGGGATAGTCTAAATCTCTGGTTCTCTGGCAATAATGGCAATCAGAATATAAAAACTTCATCTCATCTTTTTAGAGTTAAATCTCTCTGTTTCATTGTTTTTTTATCAAGCTCTCACCACATTTCTATTTCCTCATCATTTGTACAGTGACAGAAAAATCAACCATTAATCTTTAATTATGCAACTTAACACTTGATTTGTATTGAATGCTATCCTGAGGCTAAATACTTTTAGAAATTTTAATATTACAATTAAAAAAATAATATATTGCCAAACATTTTTTAAACTTATTTAGTAATTTATTACCATAAGTGTAATATATATATTTGGAAACATTTTTTTTAATATTCAATATATATATTTAAATACAATTTATAAATATATGTTTTTACTATATACCAAAATATGATAAAGACAGCTTTTACTAAAAACTTAAAACTTATAGTATAGAAACTTACTACTTTTAATTTATTTATAATAGTAAACTTGCAAAATAATTTAATATTTGTTATTAATATTTTATGAAAATATTATTTAAATTTTTGTTGTATATAATTTACCTTTTATTTATTACTTATATAAATCTTGAAAATTATTTAATAAAAACCAATTAATATTAAATAAAAAACAAAAAACATCATTAATTATATAAATTAATTTATAATAATCTGAACATAATAAATGATATAATATAACTATCTCAATAATATCACTATTTAAAAACATTAAAATACAAATAATATTATATTATGATATATAAAATGTTTAATTTGAATTACAATGTTAAAATTATATTATATTATAATATTTAATTTTTTAATGTAAATTATAATATAACAATAGAATATTTATATAAAAGATATTATAATATATGTTCATATAAATAATATTATAATATATATACATATTTAATTTACGTTATAATATATTATAATTTATTTATAATATATAAAAAATACTATAAAATGTGTAGATTCACCATTTGTGTTGGATAAGTTCTTAAAAAAATGTTTATACAAATATAAATTAACATTAATATATAATAGAAAACATTCTATTAAAAAAATTGCTAACTTTAAGCATGAGCATATATTAAGAAACCTTCTATTCAAAAATTTGTTACAAAATACCTCCACTCAAACTCCCATTCCTATGTTTAATTTATTTTTTTTGCTTCGGTAAATATATTAATATTCTTCCCGAAGCTAATTTCTTATGAGTTTTCAAATTGAAAGTTTTTTCTTTTGCCTCAAAGTGAGACACATTAACATGCTTTTACCCCCTAGATACAACACACATTATATGCACGATTCTTCTCACCACACTATTTATAAAGAAAAAAAATCATACAAAAAGAATATATTCAACATAAATAACACATAAGGATATGTCATGATTAGGTCTATAATCTCATAAAGGGGTAGTCATTTGTTTTTGATGTGGCTATTTTGTAGTGTTACCTCAAACCTCCTTCACATTGTTTCACAAGTTCAGGGGCTCATATAGATCATCAATATAATGAAAATGAAAATACAATTTCATGTTTTTGTGTTGTGTTTAATGCCATTATAGAAAATAGATGGTGGGAGGAAGTGCAAGGGATTTTTTCGTTTAAGTGGTCAAGTGCATTTAACACTATATGTGAACACATTGGAATACATGAAACTAGCATTGGGCACACAAAAGGCTGTACGACACATAGTTAGAGAAGGAACGCCTTGTATGAGGACACTTGGATAGTGGATCATAGTGGAAGAGGGACTGTTATACTAACATATTGTTGGAGAGCACACCATTTGGAGGAGGAACATTGAGCCCAAGATCATGAGTGGATGGTGTTTCACTTTAGGCGTTGGATAAATCCTAGTTTGACAAATGCACATCCTTTTATTGTAAAGTGCTCCATGTGGGGTTGCCTTGTTGGTTACTTGTATGGACACATGGTCTTATCTATATATATATATATATATATATATATATATATAAAAGACCATATATATATATCTGTGTGTGTGTGTGTGTGTGTGTGTGTAAAGGAGGAGAGACCTCTTGTATTCATTCATTATAATTGTACTTTTCTTTGTACTTGTCTTCGATGTTAGGTTTCGTGAGGAAACCCTAGGGTCTAGACACTAGGGTTCATGAGGAAAGCCCAAGTGAAGATAAGGGGAGAGAAAGATGTCTTGGATATGTTTCAAGAGATTTCTCCCTTGTGATGTTAGGGATCTGTCTTGTCATGATTAGGGTATAAGACATGGGGAGTGGAACTAACACATTCCATGATTTTGAAACCTTGTTCATTCAAGAGTTAAGGAGTTCTTGTGGTCTTGATGATCCATGGAGGTCTTGGTGCTTGCGATGATGCAAAAGTGGAAGACCTAGGGTTTAAGGATTCAAATACTATGATGGACATGTAGGAGGCCAAAACTAAAGTTGTCTTCCAATTACTTGTGTGAGGGGAGATGGATAGCATTTGCAAACCCTAAGGAGGATAACCATGCCAAAGTAGATAGCTTGTGTGATACAAGCTTCTTATTGAAAATTAGAAGGTCTTCTTGTTAATTCTTTCTTGTTGGAGATTTTTGGTGGTGGCTGGAGTTTGCATGGTTTCCCTAGCTAGAGTTTGTACCAACTTTTTGAGAAAAAAATGGTTACCCTTTGCAGTTCACTTGTTTCCACGAATATTTGCTGTGCAGAAGACGACAAGCCTAGAAGCGTATACTTATGGTGCTGCGTATGCATCCAGATCACATATCGATATTCAGATTATCGTCCTTTTGTCTGTTACTTCCATCCAACACCGAGTGGAATCCCTTTTTTGGTGGCATCTGATCGAGGTCTGTGAAAAGAATGGAAAAGAATTAGCAAAGCATTCAATGCATGCAGGGCCCATCTTGAACTTCCGCTCAGCGCAGTGATTGAGAAAAATGCGAAGTGATAGATTTCTTTTTAATGAACAAAGCCTTTTTTTTTGTTTCAATTTATTTCTGGTCTATTCTTTTCGAAGCATTCACCAGTTGTAGCTAGTGTTCAGAGTACCAGTATAGCATTATTCATACTCAAAGAAAAAGCACTTAATTCTCTGTGGAAGAACTGAGTGATTCTCCCTCTTTCTGCTTGGGAATTTGGGAGATTTGTTTGGGAGATTCGAACTTTGAAGTTCTTCATATATATATATATACAGTGGTTTTTTAAAGTTACGTCATGTTAAGTGTAATATAGATTATATTATAAATATTTTTACTTTAAAGCTTAAATTTTTTTTTGGGTGTCATGAAAATTTAGATAATAAATAATTTAAGTATTGTAAGGAAGTAATTAATTTTAATATTTAAAATTAAAATTCATTTTCTTAACTAACATAAATATAAATAAAGTTTTTCAAATTTTTTAAACATAAAAATAAAAACTTTAAAACAAATTAAATAGTTAAATAGTTTAGTTTTTATTTTATTTTTCTTTTTTATAATATTATAGTAATTATTAAAACATGAGTAAATATTATATAATTTTACTAGATAGATAAAAATAATTAATGAAAGGTTTTTAGTTTTTCCTTCTTATAGTAATTGTTAAAACATGGATACAGATTATATAATTTTATTAGATAGATAAAAATAAATAAAATGTTTTTAGTTTTTCCTTGTTATAGTAATTGTTAAAACATGGATACAGATTATATAATTTTATTAGATAGATACAAATAACTAATGAAAGGTTTTTAGTTTTCCTTCTTATAGTAATTGTTAAAATATGGATATAGATTATATAATTTTTTTGTTAAAATATGGATATAGATTATATAATTTTTTTTAGGTAGATAACGATAACTAATTTTAATATTTTATTATCAACAAACCTTTCCTTTCTTATAGTAATTGTTAAAACATGGATACAAATTATAAAATTATAGTAATTGTTAAAACATGGATAAAATTATATAATTTTATCAAGTAGATAAAGATAACTAATTTTAACATTTTATTATCAATAAAATGTAAACAAAGTGCATAAAAAATAATTTTTACATTATTATTTTTATTTAAAAATTGAAAAAATAAATTTTAAAAATAGATATTTAAATTTTACAAATATTTTATTTTACAAATAAAAATAAATATTTAAAAAATAAATAATTTTATTTATAATATGGTGATGGTGGTGGTTAAATTTCCGTGAGACAAAACTTTGATTTATCACACCTAAAGAAAAGAATTATTTAGTTTGTTTTAAAATTGTATTTCTATGCTCAAAGAGCCTCTAGAGAAGAGTCCCGAGCTCACTATAATTTTGACAAGTTAAAAGGCTAAGAATTATTTAGTTTGTTTTAAAATTGTATTTCTATGCTCAAAGAGCTTGGAGAGAAGCGTCCCGAGCTCACTATAATTTTGACAAGTTAAAAGGCTAGGAATGTTGGTATTGCAACAAAGATTATAGAACTAAGATCTAATGTGGGTGTACTTGCAGGGAACTCTAAGAGGAAGTGATTTTCATCCTCAATGTTTATATTCTCACAAAGATGGCACATCCTTTCCACCCATGGTATTTTCCAATGACCTGTTTCACTATGGAGCTCATGAGAGTTCGTTCTTATCTTGACTATATTAGTTTTTTTCTTTGAACTAGCAAATCAAATATAAATATGACAAAAAAAATCTATTACAGGCTAAAATATTTTGAATGGGTTTGGGAAACTTCTTAGCAATTTAAAAACCCAAACATTTGAGTTGGACTCATTTTGAAAGTAGTAATAATTTTTTTGAACTTTTATTTATATATATATATAAAATTTGCATATCTTTGATCATAGAGTCAATTATCCACTATAATGATTATAAAACCCCATATATATACATATATATATATATATATATATAAAGTCAATTATAAGTCATATCATAAAATTAATCTATTTTAATATAACAAAACTAATTATATAAATAATATCTAATAAAATAAAAAATTATTATTATTATAGTAAGAAGTACATTATGGTATAAATAATATTAGCAAACACACAATTCAATATATTCCTTCGATTTTTGATACTTACAAAACAAAACCAAGTACCAAAAATCACACAGGCAATTACAACAGACACAGTTGCAAGTTACATATATGATGGTTAAATTGAGGAATGTGCTATACCTGAAATGATGTGGATCTTGTACTGCAATTTTCTTCTGTTGAAGCAGTTGCACACTTACTAGTTTTTGATATGCAATAACCTGTAATACAATTTGTACAATATGCACAATCCCTCCCAAACAAGCTCAATACTGTCATTCAACAGGCAAACAATCTTCCAACAATTTTTTTTTGCAACAGTTTGCAAAAATTACTTTGCAGCAACACAATTTTGTAGTTGTCAATTGGATTCTGCAACAACTTACAATTTAATACAACAACAATCAATTACATTCAATTCTATAGAACTTAATTAATTCCGCATCAAACAAATTCAATTCTGCAGTTGTAGTAATAGGCCGCAAACTCAATTTTTTGAGTAAGCACTGACAATGGTCTCTGCAAATTTTGTACAATGTTGTCTTGCAACAAAAATAGTATCAATGATTTAGTCATACAAGGAGGCAAAAATTGAAATTGCTCTCAACACAACTTTTTACTTTCAAAATACTAATTCACATCACCGCCTTCATGAACAGACAAAACACTAGCAATAAAAAGAGAAAATAAGGTATTAACTCCTATGCAAGGTAGACTTCGGTCTTCAATTTCCCGAGGTTCAATGATTAACGACATTAACCAAAAACGAGGTTTGTACAAATGTTTAGTTTGCATCATTTAAACATGGTTTTGAATAATCAACAATAGTTCTTTGAGGCATATTGGAAAAAGGTGTATGATTTTCCATGAATGAGAAATCTCCACCAATCCATACCATTCTTCCAGCTTTGCAACAAATATCAACTCCTACGCTGCAACAATTTCTTTTCATAGGAGTCCTTAATAGAAATATCAATAGTCTTCAACTCATGACGAGTCCCAAATTGCAGAAATTACATACACGACAATAGTCTACTTCATTAAACATGCTTCAAACATTCGTACATATGTCGCAACTTCATTATTCTCAATTCAGATTGATCGACAGCTCCTGGAATCCTTCAAATGGGAGAGATAATATGTATCAACCATATACACATCCAACACACTATTTACCACAAGTTGCAATTTCAATTCTTGTGAGGAATAACACCCATTCCAGCAGCATCTTCCAACGTTCTTATCCTTCAGGAAACAAGAGGAATGGAGTCATAACTTTTCAACTGAGCAAAGTCAATAAAGTTTCTCAGTGCAGAGAAGTTTAGTTTTATTCCAGGAATAAACCACCAGCACAGTCTTCAAGTGAGCAATAACATCAAAGGAGGAAAGCTTCAAGCATCATAGAGTTCCTAGCTAAATGTAGTCACCGAGGAGGTCGCATCATCTTCAATATTCACTTATCTCCGTGTAGTATACTTTGTAGCAACAATAACTCCCCACACCATTCACATGGTGGCTATACATTCACTTTCAGAAATTAGTATACGGTTCACAAAGCTTCACATTCCACACATTTCAATAGAGCAAAACAAAGCATATATGCTTCAAGGAGCACTTCAAAGTACACTATTCATTAAGGAGAAAAAATTAGAGTGGGCTTCAAACTTCATGCAGAGTTCGTGCATAAAAAAATCACATAGTATTTGGAGAATTCTCTACGGTGGTCACAACTGTAGGCACATTCTTCCACGTAGAAAGATTGCACTTGAAAATAACACTCGTAGTTCCCAAGAGATCAATGAATAAAATGTGAGTCTTGGGATACTATAAGGTGTCTCTTGAAGATGGGATGAACTATCCAGCCCGAAACTTCGAGTAATTTCTGCATTTTTTCACTTGTAAATATGAGTCTTTGTTAATAGTGGTTCACCCTTCACCAACCATTTTCACTGGCCGAGTCTCTCTTTCTTTCCTTTCTTAAAAATTTATGTTGGCAGCTCCACAAAACTTATATGAAACAACTATTCAACACCACTCAAATCCTTTATTTGATCAGCTCTTCCATAACAAACATGATGCATCGACTTGGAGTCATAAATTCTGGGAGGTCACAACATACATAAAAGTCTCCACACACAACCAATGCATTGGAGGAGAAACAAGTCTCCACCAACTCTCTGGCAAGTTTATCTAGCATTTACGTTCATGCTGGATAAGCCAGTTGGCGTGGGTCCCTTCGGGTCTAAGGAGTCGTCCATTGACGATTTTTTTTTTAAACTTTCCGATTTTCGACTGCCTTGTCTATTCTCTTCCGTCCATTCTGGCCCATTCCGTTTAACCTCCATCACCCATCATCCGCCGTCCTACTGCCACCGCCGCCCACGACGTAAATTCCTGCATTAATGCTTGTCTACCAACCCGAGCTTTTTCAAACCACGACATATCACGCTTCCTGGTTCCTGGATCAGTTTTCAAACCACCATCAATCCAACTCCCTTGTTTCGATCCCTGGTGTGGAAAGCTTCAAATCGCTCAACCTGCGCTTTTCAAACCACGACATATCCCGCTTCCCCATTCCTAGATTAGTTTTCAAACCACCATCAATCTAGCTCCCCTATTTCGATCCTTGTTGTGGAAAGCTTCAAATCGCATAAGCTGCTGTGGGTTGCACCTGTTCCTGGATCCCTACCAGTGTGGAAAGTTGTTGATGCTCATAAGCTGGTCTGGGTTACATATGCTAGTGACAGAGCTCAGACATTGATAACCAGACGCCACAATTTGTAAGGTACCATTTTAAAAGAAGCAGGCTAATCTTATAAGTTCAACTATGTTTTCATGAATACTAAGTTAAATGTAGCGCTAAGGTTATGTTCTTTATAAGTTGAGTGATTTCATGCATGATGTCATGCATTACAATCTATAGCTTGCGTAGGGAATTTTTATAAACATGAATTATAATGAAAGCTTCAATCCATTTCCAATCATTTATTTCAATGCATCTTCATTTTAAGAGTTTGATTCATATACAGTTACGATATTGATGTACTGTTAAGATGTGGATGCCTGAACCCTGAGCATTACAACTATCATGAAATCGGTTGCCTATTTTACGGAGCAAGAATCATACCTCGACCGACAGATTTATTGTAATTCATTTCATTTCCCTGATTTCAATTTTAAACTAAGAGCTAAAATACATATAATTGAAGCTTATGTTATTGAGAGCGAACATTTCTCTAGGTGTTGCACATATGAGTGACAAAAACCCATTGAAATCATTTTTCTTAATGAAGAGGGTTTTAAATCTAGTGAAATCAATTTCTTAAAGGGAGGAGGGTTTGAAATCCATTGAAATCACTTTTTAAGTCCATCATCTAGAACATTGGAAGCTCTGGAAAGAACAAAACCTAACCGACACTCATTGCAAGGCTAATGAAAATAATAGAAATGGCTGGAACTAAAGGAAGGACTAGGGTTGCATGTCGTATGAAATTAATAGAAATGGTTGAAGCTAAAGATATTTTGCAAATAAAAATTACCTATAATTGATGCTTGTGATATTGAGAAAACATTTCTCTGTCAGTGTTGCAAAGCTGAGTAACAAAATAGTACCAACCTCAAATTCAACACACAGGGAGTCTCTACAAATACATCGAAATCTCAGATCAAAACGAAACAAAGAAATATTTAAACAAAACAAATAAATATTTTCTGGAAAGCTCAGATCTAAGGAAAACATAGCTATCATTCGCAACGCTCTAGAAATGAACAACATCAAATGTGATTGCTAAAATGTATCTAGTATGGGATTGTAGGTCTTTGGAGAATAGAGTAAAGATTGATTTCTTACATAAAATGTATGTTTTTAGGGTTACATGCCATATGAAACAATAGGGAGTAAACATTGACAAAAGGGCCATTTCTGAAGCGCTCCCCCTTCTAACAGAGGAAGTGTTTGATAGCTTCCAATTCCTTCCAAATGCTTTTAGCAAAATAAAGGAGCCTTCAATCCTGACTGAGGGAAGGGTAATGAGGGACTGAAAATTAAGGCCTTGCCAACCTTTCTTCCCATAAGGATCCCCATGCCAACTTCCAAATCTGCCAAGTTCGTAGATATTGAAAGAACACTAGCAAAATTTTTTGAATCTGGCATTGCACCTGTTAATTGCATTTCTTGAAAAATATTCAACACCTCTTTGCAATCTCCATTCTGTGTAAATCCTGAAATAATGGCATTCCATGACACCACAGTTCTTCGATTCATGCCATTGAAGAGTTCCATGGCCTCATGAACAAACCCATTATGTAGAAGAGGCTTTGAAACCCATCTGAAGAGGATTTGAGGCCTTGAACCCATTATGTATTTATAAGTGAAGTAATCCTTATATTATCTAAAATCTTGTAACAAATTTTTACTGCATTGATCTGAATTTTCTCTTGCACTGATTGCAGATCCTTGTTTTCACCTTTTAGATGGGTTCGAAATGGCACCAACTTCTAGCTCTTGTGGTGTAGGATCCTGGAAAAAAAAATCTTCTTCTGATTTGAAATGGAATATAGTTGGAGGTAATTATGTTGCATGGATCAAATCAGACATAGTTAAAGAGCTAGTTACTGGGGAGTGCAAAACCCATTGTATCCAACAAACTTTCGAAAAAGTTACAACAGTAAAACATAAAAAGAAAAAAAAATGATGGAAATCAAATTTGTAGAATTGACATCACCTTAGAATATACAATGTGAGTTTTTTGTTGTTGTTGTTATCGGTTCTTGGAAATTGGTTGAGATAAAAGAATTAGTTGCAACATGAACAATTGATGCTTTAATCTATTGTGAATTCTGAAGTGTTAATATCTTGTTGTGGCTTGTAGATTTTGGTGTACATATAGGCCAGATGACCACCGAGAGATTGACAAACAACCTGTTAATATATCCAAAGTGCCTACACATGGTAAGGGGAGTATTTCAGGTCATAAGCATCTGAGATGTGGTTGTCTTTGTTATTTCAGCATCCACATACTCAAGAAGCCCCCGAAATGCTTCCTAATCACTTATAGTGAGATGAATCATATGGATAATCGGGGTAAACCTTGCCATGGACAAGAGGTTGTTGATTTTGTAGGCACAAGGCCATACCATGCACCTCATATTAGCAAAGAACTATGTCAATGGGTAGAAAGATGTTTGCTTGTGGGGATGTCTAATGAATGTGTACATCAAAAACATCATGAATTAGTGCATGGTAAAGTATCCTCTTTTGAAATAGAGTTTGATCGAAATGATTTTCTTTCACGTGATGACATTGGCAATATAGAGAGAAAATTGAAACATTCCCAATATATGTTTGACAAAAATGATGCCCAAAGTGTGCGTATATGGCAAGCTGCAAACCCTGATAAAGTCTTCTACTACTTTGAGTTTGACAAAACCGTAGATGATGAGAGTCACACAGCATTCATTGCAGGCATCTAACTACCATTACAACTGGAATGGATGAGGAAATATGGTCATGATAGGATATTAGCAATGGACTCTACATTTGGAACAAATTGTTTCAAGGTATCTTTATATATCATGTATGTACTTTTTCTTCTGTCATTTGTTATTTATAATATGATTCAATCATGTAGTGATGTCATATTTATTTGTGTGTAGTTCCAACTTTATACATTATTGGCATTTGATCCCCAACATAATGGTGTTCCTATGGCATGGGTCATCATGTCAAGATCTATGAGCTCACCAAATGGATGGAAAAACTACTTCTTAAAGTACGCATGGGTATGTTGGAATGGAAATTGAATGCAATCATGGTAGATGATGCAGCGACGAAGAGTGGTGCAATTAGGTACATATACTAGTAGGGTGTTTTTTCCCCTTTTCTCGAAATAAAATGTTTCACACAATATTAAAGACACATTATACAAATAGGAATATATTGTTAACATTGTGTAACATATTTATCCAATAGGGAGACATTTCAATGTGAAGTCTACTTATCCAATTGGCATGTCAGAAGGGCATGGCTAAAAAATCTTGTCATGAAAGTTAAGGATGACACTACAAGATGTTTGATGTTT
This sequence comes from Pseudotsuga menziesii, assembly GCA_001517045.1. Lineage (NCBI taxonomy): Eukaryota > Viridiplantae > Streptophyta > Pinopsida > Pinales > Pinaceae > Pseudotsuga > Pseudotsuga menziesii. The sequence goes on along the minus strand of LPNX011097637.1, from coordinate 114,357 downwards.
AAGCGTTTAGGTGACATTATGCACAACCACAAAAATAAAGATTCTACTCTTGAGGAGGCCAATAGGTTTATGAATTAATTCAAAGAAGAAAATGCCTTTGTTGAGTACTTTCGAGCATGATGGTTGGACATAATAGGTTTGGGTTCATACTATAATATCTAGAGATTTTTATTTAATGAATAGCCTATGGATAATCCTCAACTGCTATGCAATATTTTATATAGTTTTATATTTCACATACTTTTAGATTTCAAATTTCATGTTTTCACAATAAATTCAATTTTCTCTAGCTATTTATTTCACTCTTATCCTATGTGTTTAGCCTACTAGCATGTTATATATTTATTAGCTTATGTTCTTTGATGTTTATCAGGAATGTGGGAAAAATGTTATCGTACTTTAAAGCATGCTGGACAAGAAACAAATGGGGCCATCGAGTCATACCATTCACACTTGAAAAGGGTATTTTTAAGGTCAATACGATCAGTTTCCCATCGTCGAGTAGATTGGTTGGTGCATCAATTGATAACAATGGTCCACCTTTTTTATTGGTGGCGTGAATGCAGAAACGAACATGGTTTCCTCATAAATAATAGAGTGGATAAAATAGAAGCTCAATCCTGGCTAAGAGCACAATCTAATCTAGATGACAACATTACACTGCACCACTTAGATCCTTCTATGGCATGGGTGCAAAGCCAACATGCTGATATGAAAAGATATATGGTATGGGTATCAGGTCCAAACTTTGCTATGTACGATTGCAACTAGGAAAAAAATGGATATTTGTGCAAACATGTCATTAAGGTTACCATGATGAGGGACAAAAACAGGTCGGAACAAGAAGAGCTAGAAATAAGAATCGATGAAACAACTTCATATCAGGTTATTTGAGTATTTCATAATGCATATTTAGATCATTAGCAATGTTTTAGATCTTAAATAGTGGTTGTTGTGGCCTAATATGTTGCAATATTTTGTTACCAAATTGCTAAAATTGATGGTTTTGGAATTGCAAATGACTTGGATATTCCTGCCATGGTAGTCATTTCATAACTTGGTTCATAATATAGTTTTCTATTACTCTTTTACTATTGACGTGAATTTTTCTTTATTTGTTTTCAGTTATACAATAATGTTAATGGTTCGATGGCTACTTCTAACAATGTAAATCAAATTCATGATCAAGGAAGTGTGTCGTAACATATTCGAGACATTTTTGAGTCAATTATGCAGTTTCCTAGTGAAGAATCACATCTCCGCTTCCTAGAGAAACACATGGAAGATGTTGCCAATGAGTTCAAAGAAACATTGGTATCAAGTAGTTTAGGGTTGGACCATCCTACTGGTCCATATTTTTGACAAGTGGAAGATGGATTTGGGCATACCATACAACGTCAAAAAGATTTCTTGGAAAGGATGGTCACTCATAACCGCTCATACATATCATCTAGTTCTGCATACTTTCCTCCCCCAACACATGGGAATAAAAAGAGACAAAAATTTGATGATGTCCTCGATAGAGCTACCAAATGAGACAATGAAAGAAGTCCAAATAAGTGAAGGTGAGAATTACAAATATGAAAATTTGGTTATTCTAAAATTTTTAAGCTTGAAACATGCATGACTCTAGAATTTCATCACTATGAAAAGACTTTAATGCTTTTATGGTTTGTAATTCTAGATAAAATTAATAAAATTTATATCATTTCCATATTTCCTTGCATCTTTTTCAGGTGGCTTTGAAGCTTGGATATCAGAGCATGAAGAGAATTGGCATTAATAAAGGAATAAGTTGTTGCATTGAAAATGAGTTGTAGTTTGCCAAAGATAAGAGAACGTCACTTCTTACACAAGTTGTTTTGGACAATACAATTTTAAAAAATGTGTATAAATTGATAACACTGTCAAGAAGACAAAACCACTTTCTTGAGCTCAATGCAATCAAGTGTTAAATCATATTTAAATTCCAAATGTCTATAGTGTGTATTCCTCAAGCAGTTCAAATGGAATTTATTTCTTGATTGCAAAAGACAATGTTTTCAATAATTCACTGTCAATGCATAACCACCATTTATGTATCAATTTCCAGCTATTCAAAAAGAGGTTATGGCACTCCTCAAACGTAACTTCTAGTTTACAATTCAATAGAAATCAAGTTGTTTAATTTTTTTTTCTTTTGATATTTTTGTAAATCCCTTAAAACTTGTTGGTCCAATGGGGAAATCATCTCCATTGGAAGAGTTTCAACAATATCTATTCATATATGCAATAAACATCTCCCACTACAGAATTTGAGGCCAAAATTCGACGGCTACCATGTCTGAAATTCGACACTAACCTGTCAAGTATTCGACACATACACTTTCTTTTTGCCATCGGTGGCGTAACGTCGGATCTCTGACAGTCGACTAATAAGGGTCAAATCTCCGACAGACCGTTGTGTCACATATTCGACTGTTATTCCTTCCAAAGTGCCAACCAAAACTACATAAACCGTTAGAAATCTGACGTCCTCCGACCCCTGAAGCATCGACCGTCCGACGGACAAAAGTGTCTGAGAAATGGTGGTGTCATCGGTTTTTAATTTAGATAGTGTCAGTACTTGTATGCACTCTGACACTAGAAGAGTTGACCTTCCAACGTAGTCTGACACTTTACCGTCGGTCGTCCGATGGGAGGAAGCATCGGAGTCATGGCACGACCGTTGGATGGGTTGACCGGAGTGTTGAAAGAACGTCGAAAAAGCGATGCCTGTTGATGGATTTAAAAAAAAAATCCAAATATTTCACTTACGTCCACATGGTTTCATCCTATAATTTGACTACTGAAGGAAGCCTGGTAGCAAACTAGAGGATTCTATGTCAAGTATATATTTCATCTTTGCACATATAGTTATCACAACTACTTTACTCTTAACTTTACTTTTCACAAAATAGAAAACCCAATATCCTCAAGAGAAGCACCCTCCTTTCTATTTATGGAATAAGGAAGAGAGTAATTACAAGCAAACCCTATACTAAGTCTACAAGTGGACCACTTAACAAGACAAAGTCCAATCTAACCAATCCACGAACACTTGAAGAGAATGTTCCTTTACTAGAGACATTAAATGTGCTAAGGGTAGGTGATTACAACAGAAATTCACGGTAGTGTGAACCACATGTACAAAGGTCACGTAATCCCATGCCCGCATGTTCGAACTTACCCACTTAGAAATGGCCTATGTGACTTGGCTTTCGAGAGAGTCGGAGAAAGGTTGCTTGCAATCAAGTTTTCCTAGTTGAACATAATGCAGTGCTTCCCTAGGTGAGACTATTAGTTGGAAAGTGGAATGAAGCAGTCCCCATACATTGTCTGTGTCCCTAACCTCCATTTTGAGTTGACTAAAGTTCTAAAGGGTGGTATTTTATAACATGATTAAGATGAAATGGGTCTAAAGAATTGTGTTTATCCTTCATATGCATTGTGCTAATTGTATAAGTATCTGCATAAGTTTATCCCTGTATAAGAAAGAGTTCTCATGCAAAGAGTGCTTTACATCCCCAATCTTAATAAGTGATGATGGAGGACACTGAACCTATAGAGTCTCTAAACAAAGGGGACCAAAGGAAACAGCTAGGATAAAAAAATAATAGAAATAAACTTGCTGACCAAGAGGCATTCTATACTTTTAGAATAGTCTAGCTTTGCTCAAGGAAGGGATATAGAATAAGATTGAATCCTACAAATACATAACCACTTCATATAGCAAAGAGACAAAGAAACAACAGAGTATGTTACCTTAAATCAATATTAATAACGCACAATAGATATTTAACTTCACTCTTGTAAATTCCAAACAACCAGTAGAATAGTCTAGCAAAATTCCAGGGGATAAATACTTGTTTTCAGAATTATAGTCTTAGGGTAAACAGTAAATGGAAAATATACCTCATTTGGCACATTTGCTACTTTGAAATTTCCTTCAAATTCTAGTTTTGGAGTGTACTCCAAGTCTTCAATGCCCCACCCCTACACACTCAGGAAACAAATGAAAAGGAATTGGAAAACTAAAGAAGAGCAACAATGTTCATAACAATCAATGCAACATCAATCTGCAAACAATAAAAATCCCAAAACATAGCTGAAATAAATCCCAAAACAAAGGATAGGCTGACCAATGGGCATAAAACAAGGTTTTTACCTCTTGATTTTTAATAAGATAGCCTTGCCCATCCACCATGTGTGAAATCATCATTATCATGTCATATTCGGCATCAGGGAACTTGAAAGGAAGCTTGGTTGTCTCTATATCAAAAGCACACACATGAAATTCAGCTCGTTGAAGAAGATCTACCCTATTTTCCAAGGTAACCTTTGAAGATTCCACTTTAACAGTGTACCACTGTCCACATCTTACATCTGCAGGATTGCAAAATCCAAAACAAGTAAAGAATGAATGTTAGTTTTTCAGTATATAAAAACTCTTGCTGCAAAGGATGTTGAATGTGGACTTGTGATGTAGAGACAAGCCATTCTTTGTTCAAAAGCATATTCCAAACATTGAATGTGGACTTATGATGTAGAGACAAGCCATTATTTGTTCAAAAGCATCTTGAAAACATAAAATGAAGACATGAGTGTGTTGTGAAAATAAATGCATCCTGCTACAATTGACCAAGTATTCAAACAATCTATCTCCGAAGCTATCATGCCCAACCATTTATATAAATGTGTTATATAACATCTATCATTTAATAATTCAATTCAAGTAACTGAGTTCTTTAAAATACTCAAGCAACATTAAATGACACTCAATTGTTTAATCTAATCAAGGAATTTAAAATATAATGATATAACATAAATTATGTAAGCAAAAAATTATAATTAGTAAGAATATATCACCTGATAAAACATGGATAACCAAAAATACTATGTATATAAGGCCATCAGTCTAATCAAAACTCCATTTCTTGCCTCTTAACTATGGAAATGTTTCTCAACGCTATCTGCAACAAGTTCCAATGGAGGAGTCAAATAGCAATAGTGAAAATCACACAGTAAAAATTATATAGAAATATATGTTTTTTAATGTATTCTTCCTTACCATTCATTGAGCTCCTCTCTATTTCGGGAATAATTTAATATTCTCTACAAACAGGACCAACCACGTGAAGGTGGAAGCTCTTATGGCCCCTCCCCCCCCTCACATCACTCTCAACTCCCCAAACCCAATGCATATACTTGCAGATAACAATTTATTTAACTATTTCACAATGCAAATAACAATGCATCTACAATGCAAATTATTTCACTCAATAGTTGAAAAATGCTTTCATTAAATCATTCTTTATAACATTCATTAAACCATTCAATCATTCAACATCTGAAAAAAACATTCATTAACTCATTCATTAAAACATTAATTTAGTCAATGGCAGAAAAAAGAGATCAGTAAACAATTCAACAAAGCATTCATTCATAAAACAGAGGAAAAAACATTAACTTTTTTTTTTATAAATAAGAATTATTGAAAATTTGTTTAGTCACTTCCTTTTTACTTTTCTTCTCTTTAAATATTTAGTTAGAGTCACATGTTCAGGAATCTGATCATCGGTATCCCTGCTAGACTGCTCAGAAGGTTGAACTTCAGGCGAGGGGCGATGAATTTCTACAACAATGTCAAAATCTTTCATTAATATATTTATATTTTGATAAATATGAGTAATTCATTAAAAAAACATTATGATTGTGTGTTTTTACTTGCCATGTGCACATCAACATGTTCATCATTATCTCGTACTGGCCCAACCTGTTCCGTGTTATGATCTGCAGCTACATTCTCTGTAGTTGAATTGTGTAGAATTAGAATTAGTGTTCATCATCTGCAATGGTCTATAAAAAATAGTAGCACATTAATAAATTCATTACCAAGATGAGAAGCATGATATTCGTTTGGTTGGTCATGTTATTCATCCTCGACATGAACGGGATTGTTACTTTCCTGCACAAAAAGGAATAAATAATTTACGTTAGTTTATTTATAAAGAACAAATTGCATGAGCATTAATAAATTATCATTAAACTATACAGTTTTCACATACCTAGGCACCAGGTGGATCAGCAGAAGATCCTACAGTATTCACAGACAAGCTTCTCCGGCGTTCAACAACGACGTCAAAGCCATGTTTGAAGCTAAGCTTCATGTAATCCGCACTGGGCAATTCTTTGAACAAGTTGGCCTTCATATTTGCATGATGTCATTAATTTTAAAGCCTTTTTTCAGAACAAAACAACAATAATAATCCGTATGATATTTGGATGCGGATTCAGGTTTTGCGATACTTACATATCAGGCCGCCAAGTTGGAGTAACCACCAGGCCCAAGCTTGTGTTGGCCAATTTTTTCAATTCTTGCCTTTGTGGCCTTAGATGTGTCTGAGAACCTAATTAAGTTTTTAAATACATTAGTCTATGTACAAAAATTGATATAAAACCTATTAATAATAAGGCTTACCACTACATTTTGGAATGAATTGCATACCTCCCTATTCCACCTGGTGGTATCTTTCCTGATTTTCTCAGGCCCTTCTCTTTTCCATCTTCCACCAGGGATTTCTACTCCATAGATGGAATCATTGGAGGGTGCTCATACCTAGGTTTTTTTTCTAGGTGAACCCTATATTGGTCTCAGACAATCTTTAGATGTTTTCCAGCGTTCTGTAGTACCTTCGATGTATCGAAGGTATCTTTTCCGAACAGACTAACCAAGTGATTAGTCAGATCATCATTTAAAGCTTTTGGCTGCTTGTTCCACATTGTGCGGATGGTGGGCCCAAAGATCTCCAAGGCCAAATCATATAGATGTTTATAAAATATATCATTTCCTGCAAAACATTATTGCCATCATTAGTGAACATAGAAAATATTATCAGTATATTAGACACAAATTATAAAAAATAAATTGAATAATCTATAATGACCTAGAATCCTCTCTATCTTTATTGGAACCAATTCTTCATTCACCAAAAATGTACACTTCATTGAACCAGTTCTAGTCACACGAGAAGATCCAATAAATGCTTCCACATCTTTATCTAGCCCTGCATCCACCCCTTCTTCTACAACATCTATTGTGGATGGGGCACCATCGGCTACACCTTCCGTTGCCCTCGGTGGTGTCGCAGAGCGTGTTACCGATTGTTCAGTAGACAATATGGGATCAGTATGTGGTGTACGTGGAGTGGTTTGGTCACTCGGACCAACATTTCCTTGAACACCATTGATAATCTCCATAGCACACTGTAAATTAAACCCGTTGTATTATAAGTTCAACAGCATATAAAATCAAATATTATAAAGTTTTTATAAATGAATTTACATTTTTATTCGATAACTTACATCCAGTTGTTTACGTTGCTGTAACAACAATTGAAGCCTTTGTTCAAGCTCTTCTGTTAGTGGAACTCCCAATGTCAGATGAACCAGTTCCTCATTTTGTTTTTCCCTTGTCCTTTGTAGCACCCTCAACGGGTCTGCAGACTCTCTAATTTCACTATCTCTTATCAACCGAGAGACCTCATTCTGTAAAGAGTTTTGAGACGTCGTTTTATCAACGGAATCCCCTGTCTGCAATTGAAATATATAAAAAATTTCTTAGTCTTTGAAAATATAGTGTGCGCAAATAATTATATTAGGGATTACATATAGAATTACCTGACGCCTAGCCGAGGGCGTGGTCTGATCAACAGATGGGGATTTACCTCGATCAACCACCTGCAAAAAAAGTAGAGAACATTATCACAATGAACACAATATGTATAAGCTAACAAATACAGAACAAAAACAAAAATAAACACTATGCTACATGTTTTATATGTGTAAATTTTTGAATTATTTAGAATGTGGAATTACATTTATGTTAAATGGTTGCCTCGAGTCTCCAGTTGTCTGATAAACAGCTAGGGAGTTTCCCCAGTCAATCTGAAAAAAAGGTAGACAACATTACCATCATGAACACAACCATACAAATGAAAGAATACATAACAAAATAAACATAATGCGTCACAATAGACATGTTTACGATTTTAAAGTATTTGAAATGGAGAATTACATTCATGTTTGGCTATTGCCCTGATGCTGTAGTCAGCTAATCAATAACCGGTTGGCTTCCCTGATCAACACTCTGTTAGGAAAATCGATAATATTATATAAATGAACCTAATATACTAATGAAAATACATAACAACGTATCTATATGTCCATCCTAAAATTTAATATTACATTGGAAATATTGATGTATACCTGCTGCCTTGACTCGGGTCGACAAACATCTACAGAGATGGAGGTGCCCCTGAGAGAACCCTGCATCAAAAAAATATGAAAAGTTACATAAGGAAACATGAAATTAAGTAGATAATTCCAATTATATGCTAACAAAAATTCCTATAGGCGTTAAAATAATTAATAAAAGGACTTATAAATTGTTTGTTGTACCACAACCATACTAACATTATTTGTATCTACACGGATCAAATTGTAATCAATAAACAGTTCTTCGCCAGCAGCTATTGATTTAATTGCACATACAAAGACACGGTTTCCTTCACGCGACTCGAATATGCAGTTGGGTTTCTTTAATGTAGACCCTGGTTGTGTACTATTTATAAACCCCGCAATATTACCGGTTTTTTTTGGCCTTCCGTCCATGTAGATAGTTGCTCCTTTATTTTGAGCTTTGTCTTTGAGTTGTATATAATTTGCTGACAACCCATATCTACGCATACTTTGTGTATATTGGACCAGGTGCATCCAATCATTGTAGTTGTAATAGGGTCCAGCATACTCCATCAATTCAGTACATCTACCGTACCCAACTGTTATGCCATCTATGCAAAACAAGCCCAATCCATGCAATGAGGACGATGCAATTCTATATATCCTCTCATTCACACAAAAATCAGTGTTTACTTTAGGAATATCGCTAGGCACCCATTTTTTCACTAGGTGTTGGTACCTTAAGGGCACGTCGATGTCTCCCACTGTCTCATCATCATAGAAACATGGCCCCCCTCCTTGGAGAAAAAAATTCATGCGTTTGTCGAATTTTCTTCTGATCTTCTGACATCTAGTTGATCTAGCCCATGTAGACCTACTTGATGTCTCACTTTCCTCTAGCCTTCCCAAACTCCCTTCGCTCGAGGAAGACAGGTCTAACAAATACCTGTTTGGTTCTACCTGCACCGTAGCATAGCAAAATACCAGCAAAAAAACGTGGAAAGACTTATAAGAAAAACAACTTGGAAAGACTTGTAAGCCAATAACTTGTTAAACAAAAAGCTTAATGTCAAGAATGAGTTTGGTTGATAGCTAGGTGTGGGCATTTGGTAGCCCTAAAAATTCTAATGTATGCCCCTCTTTGGGTTACATACAAGTCTCCATTCTAACTTATTGCTTGCATTGCCTTTTGCTAACATGAATTGGGTAGGCTTCATAAGCTTCAAATGTATGCTTGTGGCCATTGTACTTTATCCTTTCAACGTTGTCAATCTTGAGACAATATGTTATGCATATGCATCACATATAACACTACAATTTATGCCAATATATGTCTATACAAAACCTGGAGGTTCTCCTTTAATGGACTATCTCCTTCAAAGAACATATATCCTTTAAGTGGTTTTTAGTTTTCCCATGAATGATTTTGTGATGTTGTAGATGATTTTAGTTTTAGAGTGGATATCTTAACCTCTGTGCTACTCTGAAGTGCATAAGCTAGTACTTCAGAGGCATATTTCCCAGTAGTGGTGAAGAGCGGACATTTCCAGATCTGACTACTTGGCACGTTAAATATATTTATATCAGTTTGTAATATTTGTTGATTTATTCCTTTTAGCTTGTTTTGATGATGCTTGTTTTCCCATATTAATTTTCAACCCTAATGCAATGCTAACTTGTTTTCCCATACTAATTTTCAAACCTAAGGAATACAATTGATCAGCTTCATAGGAATACTAGACAAACATTCAAAGGTAACACCTCTAATCTAGGAATCTTGACTACATCCACATCACTAACCTTCAACAAACTGAGAATTCAAGTCTAATACTGAAGTAGCTAATCCAAAGAAGCAATAAATAAGAGCCTATCAGTAATATGAGGGGATCATCCACCTCAATCATCCAAAGGATTTCAATAGCAACAACACATAAAATACTCAAGTGCTAAGGGATAGAAAAGCTGGAAAGTGCCCTGACCAATACATTCACCATCAGTGAATTCAGTAAGCTGAAAATGGCCTGAGGCCAAGGTTAATGCTTCTTTGGATAAGCTATCAGCATTAGTATTGTGTTCTCTGGATATGTGAACTTCTTTTAGCTAGATGAAGTAAGGTTCCATATCACAGATATGTTGACACCAACCATCAAGTGCAAGTAAAGTTAGTTATGATCTTCTATTGAACCAATTGATGATGGCTGTGGAGTCACCATGAATGTGTAGAATGGGAAGGACCATGGATTTAGCACAATAAAGGAGACTCCATAAAGCAAGTAGTTCAAATCTGGTGTTTGTACTAAGACCAACACCCAATTTGAAGCAAAAATAGTGGTCCTGGGTGATCAAAAGATGAACACCTATACCTCCAATTTGATTGGCTGAAGCCCCATCAAAGAAGATGTAGGTAAAATTATCGAAATAGTTTATTTAGTCAAACTCGGAGGTTGGATGGAGTGGAATAATGAGTACGGGCCTCCTCCTAAGGCCGGGTTTAATGGCCGTGTTGTAAACACACCTAGCAGCTCTTCATCTGGCGGAGAAGCCGGAACCCTACTGTGGGTTCCAGCTGTCTAATTTTCCAGCGTGTTCTACACTGTGTCCGGGGACGGTATACCGGTAATTTCCAATGAGGAGAATATGTTGAGCTCTTGCTTCCACGGGTCAACAAAATTGTCTTCCATGTCTACCGGACCTACTCCCAAATTCACAAAAACCTCCAAATTGAACTGAACTATCCAGAACGAAATGAGTCGAACCCAAGCTCTGGAAGCTCTAGAAGCTTTCCCGACTTAATTTACAAACAATAAAATCGGAGTGTCGTGCATACTACCAAACCCAAACCATTATTAATGCACAGAGTAAATCCCACAGGATGAAAGCCATGAATTGAACCCAGCAAGTCAACAATTCAAAACGCAACATTAAATCTACTACACAGTCCCAAATCTTTACACAGTATAATCTTTTGTAAACGTCGAATGAAATCGTATATACCAAATCACATTGCATTCCTTACATAAAAGCCAATGCACAATGTATTTACACAGTGAGGCACGAAGCCTCTTTTACAACAATCAAACTATTAAAAATTTTAAATGGCAAAGTTGTGAGCTATGGCACCATTACAAGTAATGGTGCAGCCACGGCCCAAAGATGCCAAACCTCCCAACAAGAGTCCATTAAAAACCAGAGCAAGCTACATTATAAACCCCGAAGACAGAGTCAACAAGTGCCACACGAAACCCCAACCTAGTAAATTTTTCCAACTCAGAAATGCCCAGAATGAGAGGAGGAAAGTAAATATTGCTAGCATGCTTACCATGGCCATGAAGAAGAAATCCCAAATCAATAGTGTAGCCTATGTAAACCCCGGAGCGCCTTCACGTTCACCTGTAGACAAACCAACGATGGAATGAAAAGCATGACCATGCCATGGAGAATACAATGAAGCAATGCATTTTTACACAGAGTCGATCTAGCTTACCTGCGAATCGATGGGGTCGTCTCCCTTCTCCAAATGCGTAGAGGCCACACCAAACCAAAATGCCAAAAACCATATTGCACAAGCAGAGACCCTCACCATTAACGCATTGCCAAAAACCATTAATGCATGCACAAACCCTCATCATAGTTTATGGAATAAACATTATACCATATACCAACTAGTCATATGTTAAACCCTCTATCCTATGG
>LPNX011097637.1:67405-99905 GCA_001517045.1 Pseudotsuga menziesii | reverse complement strand
ATCATCGGTTACGCTCATCGTGTCATCGTCGAAATAATCTTCAACGACATTGTCTGCTACATCATCTGATTCAACTATTCCTTAGACATATTCTGTTGGATCATCATGATCAGCTAACTCAAGTTGATCATTCTCTTCATCATCATATTCTTCTTCCAGAGAACCCTCTTCATTACCATCATCTAGGTTATACTTTACCGGCCTTCCCCTTGGATCGTGTCTCACAACAAATGACCAACCTGCTTTACCTGGAACCTCTGAGTAAAATACTTGTTCACATTGGCTTGGAAGAACATAGGGCTCTAATCCTGGCTCAAACAACCTTGTGTTTACCATGGTAAATCCATTATCATGTTCAATAATAGTTCTATCAGGATCACGTTGATTCAATCGTAACCTGCACCATTTGATGTTGAATAGAACTACCTTAAAGGATTTAAAGTCACACTGTATAATATCTTCCAAATACCCATAATATCGATTTTTTGAGACTTCTGGATGTCTGTCAGTTCTAGATGAAACATTGGTAACCTCAAAGACAATCGAAACCCCAGAATCTGATGTTTTCTTTGTTTCATCCAGTTTTTTGATTCGATATATACCTCTATTGCAGACCATAGCCTTATGGTGTTTTACCTACATAAAGCAATACACGAAAAAATTACACAACCAATCAGCCCTTATGCAACAATACATGGAAAAAAAGAACATGTACGTCAATAAGTATCAAACAAAATAAAAGGTTTAGAGGAATATTTGATTAATTATATACTTGCCATTTTATCTTTTACACCATATGCCAAATATATTTCCCTTTCTTTTAGATTGTGATCTCCATTGCGTTGTGCTTCTTTTATCAATGAAGCCACACCTTCCCATGATATTCCATGACTCAATTGTGCACATCGTTCAATCCATACCTTCATCCAGTCAATATTGTTTGCGATGTATAAATGAATTGCACCCCATTCTCGACCAACTGTTTAATGACAATAACCATTAAAATCAAAGAAAGGTGTAAATATCGTGAACAAAGATGTTTATGCTCTTAATTGAAGCAATTATGACTAGAAAATACAATTAGAAAATGAAGGATATAATAAAAATCCAGTAGCTAATAATTACCTTTCAGCATCCTTAATATACCTTTCCCCTTCAGTTGCTCCCCTTCAAATTTGTTATTGGAGTCCGGATCACAAATGCAATGTAAATTGAGATTTTATGCTAAAATAGGAAGATATTCACTAACATACAACATGTTTTGTTATACCGTATATCCTTCCATCATAGAACCCTCCGGATGTGCTAGTTGTCTCACCAAACCCTTCATAAATTTCAAGTGCCTCTCAACCATCCACATGGACCTTGAGTGCACAGGTCCACACAACTCAATCTCCTCAACTTGGTGTATGAGGTAGTGTTCCTGTGCATTGAAAAATGCTGATGGTAGATGCTTCTGCATTTCACACATGAGACGAGGAATTTCTCTCCTCCAATACTTTATATCTTCTTTATGGATTTCTTTAGATGTCAACCATCTACAAGTGATGCAAACCAATAACAATATTTAACAAAAATAAAAATTAAATTACAATATATGCTAAAATAGTGCACAAAAAAAACAAATATAAATTATTATATGGAGAATTAAAGAAACACTAAGCACATGCAAGTAATCGCTAGTTAACTCATGTATTTACCAAGATTATATATAACTTGTTTGACATTATCGTCGAAGTTGTCCGGGAGAGAGAGAGAGGTAGAACATGCTGTATCAATATACAAACCACGCCATTTATTTAAAAAAGAGTATACAAACAAGAAAAAATTATATGGACATAACAATAATAATTACCTTGATGAAGACATTCCAATCATGTGTTTTGACCCGTGCAAAATCACCTTTTTAGTTATGATATTCTTCAAGTTTGCACAAAAACCGGTGGGAAATTTAATTTTTTGCATTACTTCTTTGACAACATTGAGTTTATATTAACTTGTTCTCCATTGGTATGAAATTGGATGACTTCTTTCATTGCATGGTTGCATTCTTGAATGTCTTTGCACAATTTCACAACTTTACCTTTCTCCCTCTTTAGCTCTAGTAGTCGCCATAAGGTTCCATTAACATTCTTTCCAATATGCATTGTATCAAACAAATGAGCAATTTGTAGGTGCTCATAGTAGGGCAACCTACTGAATTGAATAGGATAACTTTTCATTCCTCGTGGAAGACCATTAATGCCTTCATGATCACGATGGAAATCATGAATATTAGTTTATAATTAATAAATTACATCATAAATCAAATATGGCCACACTAACAAACAACTCAGAATAAAAATTAAAATACATAAAAATTCATATACAATGATCCATACGTACCATGATGATGATTTCTATTGTATTGCATCTTCCAAAGGTGAGGTGTCATTCTTCGTGGTTTTAATGCAGTCTCCTGCTTCCCATTGAAAATATTTCTTTCATTTGTTCTATACCTATGATTCTTAGAGAGGAAATTCCTATACTCATCAAACACCTCCTTTCTTAAGCTTTTTGAACATCGAGATTTTATCTTAGGACCACAAAATGGACATGCAAATTTACCCTTTGTCTAAAGACCTACAATATTTACATATGGAATATCTATGTCAAATATAATCATTTATAAAATATTCTAACTACTCCATATCATTAAATGCAATTAAAGTGGAACTTAAAATTACAAACCACAAAATGAAGTTAACCCAAGGGCATCGTGTATTGTCCATACGACCATTGCATGGAATTGAAATTGCCTTTGTCGTATTGGTCTAGATACTTCATACATAGTTATGCCATTCCATAACTTCAGTAGCTCATCTATAAGAGGTTCCATGTATACATTCATATCTTTGACTTGGAACTTACCTGATTCATAATTTGAAGAACATATAAAATATATCATTATGAGAACCATTAAGATATATAAACCATGCAGAAGAGTAAACTAAGAGATATATATATGAAATTAAGATAAATATTATGACAAATGAGATGCCACAACTACATTATAAATAAAATAGTTTTCGTCAATAAAACCTGGAATAATCATCGACAACATTATGTGCTCCCTCTTTATTGACAACCATGGAGGAATGTTATTGTTGATAACAAAAATAGGCCACACCGTGTAAATGGATTTCATCTGTGAAAATGGATTAACACCATCTTCTGCCAAAGAAATCCTAAGATTACGTGGTTCTTCTTTAAAGTGAGGCCACTTTTCCTCAATATCTATAAAAGCAGTACCATCTGCAGGCATTCGGATAACATCATCTTGACTTCTGTTCCTGGCATGGTAATCCATAAATTGTGCTATGTTTTTGCACCTGAATAGTCGTTGCAAACGTGGAATGATGGGAATATAATGAAGAAGCTTCTGAGGCACCTTTTTTGTTACTTTATCTGTACGATATCTACTTACATGACATTCCAGACATTCTGTTGCAAATTCATGTTGATTATAATATATAACATGGTCATCGGGGCATGCATGAGTTGCTTCAGAATGCATTCCAATCTCTTTCATGATGGAAGATAAATCTTGAAATGTGCGAGGTAAAATATTTGATGGTGGTAACAAAAAATCAGCTATCAAGCTACCCCCAAAAAAAAAAATTAAGGTAATAAATAAATAATATTAACAAAACATGCTTCATCTGTACGATGATCAATAATGAATTAATAATACAATTATTAGAGGAATGCAAACAAACTTTATCACGATCCTATATATGTGATGGATTATTTTAGATAACTTAGCATACGTGTGATTGCAATGTTTGAAAGACCATTCATAACCTTCAAGTTCATTATCAACGATATATTAGAGAGAAGATTTGTCTTGGAGCCATCATAAAGGGGGTCACATGCCTTATCGAGAAGAGGTATATCGTGAACATCATCAAAGTCATCATCATTTTAATTATCAACATCATCGTCATCCATTCTAACGTTAAATGAATCATGGATCAATGTATTTGTACCATCATCTTCAATTACATCATCGGCATGATCATCTTGTTCGTATGATCATTCACTTGTTCTCCATCAAACATACACGCTCAATGATCCTGATCCTAAACTTGTTTCGAAAGCACTTCCTCTGGACGACATGCTATAGGGTGTCTTTCCTTTAATATAAATACATGGAAACATCAATAGATATACATTAATATATGAAAAAAAAATACATACAATTACCAAAAAAATGAATGTAATAATATTTATAATGCTAAACCTAGAAATGGACGATATTCGTTCCCCCCCTCAACGTGTCCATGTTCCCTGCAATGTTTTGTGGCTATTGAGATCAATATTCTTCTCCTCTTAAATCGCCTGCATTGAGTACACAAACAATAACATTTTCCATCCCCCCTTCGTTTCGCTACATCCCATAGTCTAGCAAGCAATTGTCAGTTGTCTTCATTTGGATCCAGAATATTTAATCTATTTGACATTTTGTCATAAACTTTGTTAATGAATATAACCGGTTGTCTTAAAAAATCAAGTTCCACGCATCAACCATGCATCAAGGTTTTGTCAAACGGAGAGAAGTCGAAGAATAAAAAATTTCGGCAAACTGTCTATCGATGAAAAAAAAAATCCCAGAACTACCCGTTGAAGAATAAAACTATTCCTGAAAACATCCATCGAGGAACAACTAATTTTTGCAATCATCCGTCACTTCTACAACCAACATGTCGAAATGTTTAAAACACTTTATATTTTTAATGGACATGTGTTGGATATTGAATGCCTTGAACATAGTTACCATTAGAAGTATGGGACCATAAAATTTAAAATCATGTAAACCTTAATTTTTTATCACAAAAAAATATACAGATCGTCGGATATCTAACACGTGTGAGTCGGATATCCGACTTGTTTTTGGTTCACAGACGTCGGCGATCTGACATGGAGGTGTCGAATAATTGCCACTATAGGAGTCGAAAATATGACTCCTATTCGGCACGGAAGTGTTGGGTAATCGCCAATACAAGCTTCGGAATTCTGACTCAAAAGTGTTGGATAATCGATGGATAGATAAATATTCTGTTGTTAGCATTCTGTATATTGATTGCGGTCTGACACATTCGTGTGAAATGTCGGATGCCGCCGGATTTTGGGTTCAAATTCTGTAGTGTCCAAGGACAATTTTGTAAATGGTATCCTTAGTGTGCTTTCTCTTTTTTCTATACTTATTTTGACTATGGCTATGAGAAATTGTTTTCCTATTATGTTCACCCATTACCTTTTCATTTATTTTATAGTATTTTATCCGAAGAAGCTACCGCCTTCCAATGCATACATTTTGAAAGATGTATGATTTTCAGTGTTAATCTATTATTTAGAAATTTCTCTTATACTGCATTTAGATGTTGTTTTAGTCTAATTTATTTGAGACATGAAAGGGCACCCGATACACACAACCCATAAAATATTTTTGATACTTTTTCATATTGTTAGCATTTCAGATATGAAAGGCTTGCCAATGCATATATTACAAGGTACTTTTCTCATTATAAGTTTTGAATTTGATCTGGTTTGGTTTTATTTATCTAATTTATTTCTGGATATAAAATGGCTGTCAATTCATTCAATCTTATTATATTTCAAAAATTTTCTGATTATTTTAGCTTAATTCAACAATTTTCAAAAATTAAATGTCTTCTATGTTTGTAATATCTGAAATATGTCTTCTATGTTTCAAAGTTAAGATATCTCAAAAAGTTGCAAAGGCACCTAATATTGTTGTGTAAGCTCATGTATGTTATTTCCTTGAAACACATTCACAGTATTATCTTCCAGTTATTTGAAAAATACAGTTTATTATTTTTCATTGTATTTTTAAAAATGAAGTCCCACTTAATTTATAGTTATTTTTAAAAATGAAGTCCCACTTAATTTTATTTTTAAAAAGCTGATAGAGTGAGGTCGTTAAAAGCAGGACAATAGGAGGTTTTGCAATCTTAAAAGAATTTTTTTTATTGAGGTTCTTGTATAGAGTATGAGACTGTATTGTTCTAAACAACTAAACGCATGTTGTTCTTAATTTAAATATTCTAGAGCATTGATTTCTTAGCACTTGCTATAATTTTGTAATTTTTTTTTATAAGCTGTTGGTATGTACTTGCAGAGTTGCAATGTATCTATGAAACACTACTTAATGGCATTTGCAATTATAATGAAAAATATTTAGATGACTGGTTTAAATTATTTTTTATTTCTAAAGCATATCGTGTCACGACAAAATACTTATCCTCATTAGAAACAACAATTAATAACATCCTAACATTGCCATGTTAATGAGTTGTTTTAGATCACTATTTTGCATATAAATATGGAGGGTCAAATGTTATATTATCATTTTCTATGAGATGAGCCAAATGTTATTATATTATCATAATGAGATGATCCAAAGTCATATAAGAGTCATTGGGTTTAATTCATTGGACCTTTGGGATACCGGTGGATAGTTTGAAAACAATTATGGAATGAGCATATAGCACAAACTACGTACCAGTTAGTTGTCAAAACACGTGAACTGAATTTTTATCTAAACCAACCAATTGTGGAGAATTATAAGCAATGGTGTTGGATTAAAAACCTTTTCTGCTACATTGGTGCCTTCCTTCATAACTATAAAAATGTCTCTTTAATAAGTTACAAGGAGATGTTGTTGATTATTGGAATTGTAAATAGACCGAACAAATGTGCCCATCCGTGTTATGAACTCAAAACTATGGAAAAAGAATAGAAAAGGCTGATATATTATATTACTATTTGCAATCATGGATCAAAGGTTGGTATTTTTGCAATAAGATTATCAAATCATACCAAAATCATGATTTTGTCTGTTCATGGAAGAAGGATAGCAATAGATAAGTTTTGATTGACTTCACTTGGGGGAAAATCAGGATATCTCTTTAAGATGTTTGCCAAGTGCCAAAATCTGATTGATACATGCAAACTATTGGAAAACTGTGTGAAGGAGAAATAGTACATAGTGCGTTTAGAATTTGCACAGAACAGAGCAGAGTGCATGTGAGTATTCTTCGTTTATGTGTCTTTACACATACATAGAACTCCAAAGCAGGGTCAATCCTATTTTACACTTGTTGTAGATACAACAGATCCCATGCCTCATCCAGAACAGGGGAGCCCCAATTTTATATGAAAATGTAATATTTAAATTCCTTACTCATTTTAGGGGTTCTCATGAAGTGTATCATGGTTTCTATGTCTTTTCCAAGATTTGACTTAGTTTCCATTTTTAAAATTTACGCATTTCTTGGTGTTTTTGGTGAGTTGCGGAAAAGACTAGTTTTCCCAAAAATGTGTCTTTCCCGCAACCTGCAATGCGAGAGCGTGTTTTTTGTATTTGTAAATTTTCGGTCCCGCAACCTCAATGTGGATTATAGGTGCGGATATTTTTGACAAATTTGGGTTATAGTTGTCATTGATGTCAAAAGGTGTCAATGAATGACAAAGGAATAACATGATGACATATGATGACATGGAATATGAACGTGTCCACATATGATGACATGGAATATGATGGTGTCTTAATGATGATGTACTCAGTGAAATACTACTGTAGTGATGACATGGCACAATGATGAGGTGGTATATTTATTTGCATGAGATCCGATGAATGGGCATCGATTTTTGTATAATCCGCAAATACATAATGCAGATCCACATTAGTTCTAGAATGGACAGTTAGGAAGCATCCCACACAAGATCCGACGGTTAGGAAGCACCCCGCAAAAGATAGGCGGAAAAGTCATAATTCTACAAAAGATCAAGATCGGACGGTTAGGGTTAAATCTGCAAGGAAAACAATGGTCCAGGAAAATGCGAAAACAAAGTTGCGAAAGAAAATTGCGGAAGTCCAAAATAGGAAAGTGTCATTCCACATCCCGCAATCCCCAATGCGGAAATCCAAAATAGGAAAGTGTGATTTTGTATCCCGCATCCCGCAATCTGTAAGATCAATGGTCAGGAAAGACTCCACAAAAGATCGACGATGCGAAAGAAAAATTGCGGAAAAGAGCTTGCGGAAAGTCGAAATGTTACATTTCTGCATCCCGCATCCCACAATATGGAAAGATCAGAGGGTTAAAGTTAGTTCCGCTAAAACTGATCGACGGTGCAAAAGGAAAATTGTAGAAAGAAGCTTGCGGAAAGGAGCCCGCAGAAAGAATCTTGCAGAAAGGAGCTCGCAGAAACAATCTTGTGGAAAGGAGTTTGCGGAAAGGAAAGAGCGAACAGTCGACTTCCTGCATCCTGCAACATGGATAGATTGATGGTCCAGATTGTCCTAGAGATAAGATCAACGAATCTGATTGGATGAAGAAGTTGATCCTGCAGAAGGAATTTTGCAAGTACAGATTGTGGGAATTAGTTTGCTGATGATTTGTGTTGTGTGTTTTCGCAACCTGCAACCCGCAATTTGCAGATTGCGGAAAAGGATAGTTAAAATTTTAATATTTTGTGTTCCCGCATCCTGCAACCCGCAATCGCGGATTGCGGGAACTATTATGCACGTTAGTTTGTTTTTGAACCCGCATGTAGTAACCCGCAATTTGTTGATTGCGGATTGCGAAAAAGTGAATAAAATTCAAAGTGGAGTGACTTGATTCCATATCTCGCAAGATTTAATCCCGACTGTCTATTTCTTTTAATCCTATGGCCTGAATTCGACCCGCAGAAAATCTATAAATAGATGGGTCCTTTGTATTTTCTTTACCATTTTCACTGTTGAGAACTACCTTGTTGCGTGATTTTTTACTGCAATTTTTACCAGGGATTTTTTCACAATTCCCGTCAATTCCAGGTTGGTTTCTTCTATCATTTCTACGCTTGAATATTTAATATTGCTTTGTTTCTTAATTGGTCTTGATTTCGTGTTTATATGTTTAAACATAGTTTTCAATTATTCAAAATGGCTTGAACTACCCATTGCAAGAACATTCAAAAATACATGTTGACCAAAGACCCAAAAATCGACATCTTCTCAGACACCAGTGGCAGAATCATTGAAACTTACCATATTGACTGGCCCAGGATATTCTCGATTTTTGACAATGATTACCTCTCTGATATTCAAAATGACCAGTCAGCCTACCAAAAAATTAGGGATTCTGGGCTACACGCCATTGCTTCCAGGTCCTCTATCCTTCCTTGCACTGGCCCAGTCAAATGGATTGTGGATCACACAAACCCTAAAGACCAGTCCTTTAATGACATCGCAGGGTCACAGTTGGCCACCTTATGGCCTGATGTTTTTACCAGATCCTGTGCTCTTACATCGACAGTGCAACCCATTAATGTTGAGTTCGCCCAATCTTCCAATATTAGGTACAATCTTAATAAATGCTAAAATCCTGGATGAATGAACCTAGTAAGTTCTCGTAGAGGCCCGACAACCTGTACCATGTCTCCTGATTTGGAGAACCCTATTCCTTATTGGCATCCATGCTTTGCAGGCTGTATGGTCTTCCCAACTATTCTGTCTTTAAAGCTGAATGGGCTCCAAGGACTAGTATTTCATAATTTCCTAACAATTGGTGAGTCCTTCCCATGGGCGTCTATCTTGTCATTAGAGCTTAAAATGACTATTCAGGATTATCAGAAAGCTCCTGCTCGAAAGAAGCCAAATTTATTCTTTTCGGCCTTTATCATTGATGTATTCTACATCGAGTTCCAATATCCCAATTTGGCATGGAACTGGACTTTACCGGCCCCTATGGTACCCATCTACTATTCAACACTATGGGATACTAATTATGCAGCTATGTTCTATGGCATATGTGAACATTTTTTTGGCAGCATTTATTTTTCAATATTCAAACAGGAATCTCTTGCCTTTTCAACCGAATCTAGGACTTTCATTTCTACAATGGACGATTGGTATGTTGGTGAGTATTTTTCATATATTAGAATTTGGGGTAGCAATATTGTCCATATGTTTCCCAAGATAGTTCCTAACAAGTGGGTTATTGAAGAGGTTTCTTTCCAGACTGTTACTAACGGTGTCTACAAGAAACTTGTTGGTCCTAAAAGGAAAGGCTGGCCTAAATTTCCTTTGAATCTTGGGTCATTGATCATCCCAACTTCAACTTGGGCTGCAGTGCTAGGTGATTAGATAGCTTCTTTGAAACTTGGTTTTTCTCTTAAAAGGAAACATGAACCTAAGGGGTTTCTTGATGCTCATTTCAAGTAAAATCATGTTAGGAGTGGTTATGCTCATGAAGGTATTCCTGATGACTCCATTTACCAGGGAGTGAACACCTTTTTTGAAGTCTTGGCCAGAGCTAAAAGCAAGGATGAACAGAGCCATATTTTACAACATCAACAAGAGATTAAAGCTAGGGTTTTACACTACAGAGCAATGGAGCTAGAGGCCCATGAAAAAGTAAGGAAAGACATGGAAGAGAAAGAAGCCCAAGGAACAACGGTTCCAAAATTGATCACTTATTCGAATGGGAACAAGGGAAAATTCTCTATGGAAGACTCTCCACAAGCAAAGATTGCTCAACGATTGAAGGATTTGATGCAAACATCCCAAAAATCAAAACATAAGTTAGCACAAATGACTTCAGTCCTGGACATTCAAGTAGCTGCATCTACCAAGTACCTTACTAGTGTTCAAGTGACTACAGTAGTTTCCGAGGTATGTAATTACCAGGAAGCAACTGAGGTTAAACCATTCAAAAAATAGAAAGTTCAGATTACTGTTTCTCAAACCCCTACTGTGAACCTTATTGACTCTGATGTTGAAGAGGAAGTGCATTCCTCTGTGCCAGTAATCGAATAAATAACTGAGCCTTTGAAAACATTTGTGGATTTGTTTAGTAATGATGGTGTGGAATAATCTATTCCAAACCCTAGGATCTCATAATCCACTTCTGTCTCTAATTCTTCATCTTTAGCATTACTCCTCTCATCTATCCAAACTCTCTCCACTTTTCCTGTTGGAGCAATCCCATCACCCTCTCTATCTCAACTCTATCATACCTTGACATCCACATTTGCTCCTATCCAAACTATTTCACTCCCACACCCCATGCTTTCATCTACTATTGCAGAGACCCAGTCTTTGAAAGTCCCTCTTCCATTACCTTCATTCACTTTTTCATCATCAACTATGCCTGAGAAAATTCTAGTACCTTCATTATCACTTCCAACTGCAAACATTTTTTTTCCATTCTCCAAAAATTCCATCCCAATCCTATTTCCAACCTCTGAACGTACAGTTGTTAAGTATATCTCTTCTTCCTTATTTACCTCCCATGTCACTATGCCTATACCCACTCCCACCATCACTCAGAGATCTTCCTTGGTTTCAACAGTAAATGTGACTTCATCATTTATTGAGTCAGTAGATGAATTTGATGAAGATATTGTAGTTCCTCTTGGGGATTATCTTTACAACAAGTATGAAAAGGAAGTGGCTAGAAGAGGAAGAAAGAGAAGCATAGATCAAGGTGGTTTGGAATCACCTGTTTCCAATCAAATAATCTGGAGTCATCAATCTGGTGACCCCTGGGTAGATGCAGTGGATACAGCTACAAATTTAGGCGCAAACCTTGATGCAGTTGTCACATTGAACAAAGAGTTTGATCTAAGGAAAGAAGAAATAAAGAAGCTACAAGAAGAACTAGATAAGGTAAAAAGAGAGTGTAAAACTCATGTGGCAGATCTTGAAAAAGAACCCCAGGACATGTTTACAGAGTTGCAGATGAAGAATACTTCTCTCCAAGATGAATTGCATAATGAGCAAGCTATAAATGCCACTATTATATAGAGGATAGCTTTTCTTGAAAAGAAGCATGAAGATGCAACTGCAAGTGAAGCTTACTCTACCTTTTCTAAGTTTTCTCAATAAGAATTTAAAGACTTGGCCATCCAGGTCAATCAAGAGAATCATAAACAAATAACTGAATGTTTAGGACTTTGTATGATATTTTTGAGACTCATGTTTCTTTTGGAAAAATGTCTATCACCCTTGAGGAGCCGACAATTAAGAGAGAAAAAGCTTCCAAGGCTTATGATGATATTCTAGACTGGCAAAGGTATATGAAATATAGAATAGAAAATATCACTATCCTCAGCAGTTTTAAACCGAAGAAGGTCAGAATTGTGTTGCGTGCTTGGCTTGACCTAAATGAGCTGATTGATGATACCATTAAGAAAGCTCAGGCTATCTATGGAAGGAGATGGTATGATATGGAAAACATCATGGAAATACTACACTTTGCTAACGTGGATCCCATTGAAAATGCTTGTCTCCCAAAACTGATGATTGAGTAGGTTGAACGTCGATGTGACGAGACCAAGGAGAAGATTCAAGGGCTTGACCATATCAGCATTGAAGAAGTGGATGAATTGATAAGACAACATACTTCCATTGAGGGGAAGATCCACATTTTTGTTCACATTTGACACAAGCTGGCTAAAAATGAAATGGAAAATTTTAAATATGATGCTCAACTTGGGTTTGAAACAATGGATTATCGAAACATAGATGAATTGTTGGAGATTTGGGCTAGGTGGCGATATTTTCTTGGCCATTAGTTTCATTTGGATTTTACAATCCTAGTTTCATGGGGATTCATGGTTTTATATTTATTATTTAAAGGTTAGATTTCTCATGGGCTAGGGGGGAATTTTCGGAGGGAAAAATCAGCCCAAGGGATCGAAGACTCTCTATTTAATTTAAAGTTTGTAATTTCTTGCAAACTTTCTTTAATATAGCTATGTTATTCTTGAATCTCTTTCTGTCTATTTAGTCAAGTTTATTTGATAAATATTGATTTTTTCCACTACATATTGTTCACTATAACTGTTTAACACATTCGCAATTCATAAGTACATTTATTTACAGCTTCAATTTCTCTTTGCTTGTGATCTATGTATGATTAAGGTTTTAAAAAAGTTTATTCAATTAAAGCTTTTATCTATTTCTGCAAATGGTTTACAGACAGTTATAATTTATGTTAATTTTTTAATTAACATATCAGTGACAGGTTAATATTGAATTTTTCTAAATCCTTAACTTACATTCAACCAATTTTAATTGATTGGTAGTAATTTGAGTTGATAAGTAATTAAATATCTTTTACATTTATGTTAAATTAATGAACAAGGATTATCTAATTTCATCTTAGGTTAATATGCAAACAAACAAACATTTTCTTAGAGTAGGATTAAATTAGATTAGATTTCCCTGTTGTTAGGAAATTTGCACCTTCTGCGGACAGAAGCTGTTCCTCTGGTCTGAACGGTTTAGATCCAGAACAAATGAGTTACAACAAGGCTGATAAAATTCTCCTAGAAACTACAAACACCTGGAATACAATCTTCAGAGATTGATGTGGTCCTTCATCTATAGCAAAAGATCTCCGAGAATATACCTGCAAACACACACTAAACACAAAAGATCAAAGTACCAAAGTATTATCTATAGATATATATTGGTGACTAAGGAATCCAATAATAAACATGCGAGATTATACAAGACAAGTTATATGGGAAGAAAATCAAATTTGCATTAATGAATAGTGAAGAGTTACAACTTGTGCCTTAGTGTTGAATGTACTCCTTCACAAACATGATGTCTTATCCCCGATAGCTCCAACTTTCTCTTCTATGCTCACTCTTGATGGATCAGGCCAGAATGTCAGAATGGCAGCATGACTTTGCTCTCTCCTCAACCATGGGGTATGAGCCTATTTATATAGGCCTCAAATGGATAGATATGGTTGATATTTTTGTGGGTGAGGTGGACATTAGATCCCCAAAGCATGGATCTCAAGCTGAACTGACCCAGGTGAATAGGGATACGGATTTCCATGAAGCTTTTGAACTAGAAGCTTCGTGAAGCTTCTCTTTTTCACTTTTCACCAAGGGCACCAGTCCTTCTCCTTAATGACAGAGTGGTGCTAGGGAATAACCGATCTTCAAACAAAGAGTAAAGGTGGGGCCACTGCATATCTTCAACACTACTCAGGCAGTGCTGAAGAAGGTACCGCTCCTAAGCTTAAGGGTAAAAGTGGTGCTTGGTTTTTATGTGCTAGTTTGACATCTGGAGCAAGGTTTTTACTTAAATATTTGGGAATGAGGGAAAACATGGATGCTGAGGATATTATCACATGTTGGTGACGAGATTTGGGTTTAACAAAATTCCCCCCAAAGTATGAGGCTAGAGGGATGCAACATGTGAGAGATTTGATAGAGAAAGTTATCACTTCGAGGCAAGAATCGGCTTGATCGGAGATCAACATCAACCAGGCATCGAAAATACATCAATACTTTTGACTCATGAGCAAATATGTCCTCACCATGGCTGTAGACCAATACAAGGCAGATCCATGGGAGAGATAACGAACATGGCTACTAGAATACAATGTAGATCCATGTGAAAAATGACTCAAACTTGGACATAGCTACCAAATATACAACGTAGATCTATGTCATACAGACGCAAATTTGAGCATATCGAAGACCATACAAATGTGGCTCCATGCTGGTACTTCATACAATATACTCCATCACAACCTAGGGAGAAAGTTACAGATACCCAGGGTCTTCATCTCGTCTTCCACAAAGTAAGATTCTATCCATGTGATTACAATGTTTTGAAGTCGAATATGGTAGAAACCACTTGATTACCAGTTAATGATGTGAATCATTAACAAGAGCGAGGGAGATCACCATTGATTTCAATGATTCCTAAGGTACCTTAGTACAATCTACTGAGTGTGAATAGATGTTTTGATGTCGAACACCCAGTGGAATTTCTTGATCAAAGGTTAATGATGTGAACCTTTGTCAAGAGTGAGAGAATCTGTCATTGAGGCATACAGATCTCAAGGTACTATCCTTTTGTTTTGAAGACTATTTCCTGGATGATGAGTTGACGTCGACAGGAATAGTCTCATCGAAGGAGGGCCATGACAAATCCCACATCGACAACACAAAACTTAGAACAAAGTTCTGGAATGTTGTAGATAAAGTAACCATAGGACTGACTCAAAAGTATTGACAAAAAATTTGTTTTAACTGTAGAGGTAAACTTCTTTTTTCCTTTGAACATCAGGCGACACGACACAAGACTTGGCAGAATGACTGAAACAGATGGACACACAATACGACTTTGGACAATGCATTATTTTTAAAAAACTCAAAGGAATGACATGAATCATGAAAGTGGATTGAGTTGTAAGTCAACTGAATACCCAATTGACTGAATGATATGCAGACAAGTGCCATGTTCAAAGGTGACAAACAACTACCATTTGATTTGCAAAATGATTTTCTTCCCTTAATTTCCCCATCATGATTGATGAGTGCCTCTTTTTGTTTCTATGAGTTTAAAGAGGGTAACAAACACTCGTTGTAGCTCATCAGAAGATAAGTCCATTCTCATACGTTTTACGAACCTGAGAAAGGAGGGGTTCATTCCCTGAACGGGTCTCTTAGTGTTTAGTTTAACGAGTCCAATGAAAGAAAACTCGGTATCGTTCATGTTTAGAGAGTCTGAACAAAGACGAAATAAAAATCCAAAGGGTCCTTTTTCGTATGATTTAGTCTCCAGGGCCCGAAAAAGTATAAAATAATACCCGAGAGAACTCTTCCACTCATGATTGGCTGAAGTGTTCCTTTTTCATAAATAGTCTATCTGAACCGATAAATAGATAACCTACTGTCGGAGAGATGACTCCTCAAACACTTTTATGAGTATGAAGAAGACAAGTACTCGACAATCTTTTCATATTTAGGGAGTCCAAAAAGAGCTTAAAGTAGACTCCATTAGGTTTATTTTTCACGATGAGGAGCTTTTTACGAGCCTAAAAAGAATCAGAAAAATACTCGAAACTTTGATACTGAGTTCTAAGAGTGTGACCAAAGTGTCGAAACAAATGGTCGAGGACTTTTTCCGTTTTATGGAAGTACGAAAAAGTGAAAAAAAAACTCCCCATAGACTTCACTGATTTTCATTTTTACTCCTGTAAGACTAAAAAATGATCATTAATCTCTCAAAAAATGACTTTAATGAACTATATAAATGGGTGTTTATATAATAATGATTTTTTGAAATATCAACATAACACATAAAAACCCTAAAAATATATATAAAGTCATTTTAATGGTAAAAACCAAATCATTTTACTATTTACCACTTGGTGAGAGTATTTTGGAAAGAATTGAGCCAGATATTCAGTCAGTGATTCCGTGAGATTCCACCATTCATTTCGAACATCATTAGAGCTAGGTAAATGACTGATCCTTAGCCTTTCCTTTCAATGCATTCATTTATGATTTTGTGGGGTTTTTGGGAAGTTTTAGGCAATCCCTAAATCCAAAATACATGCACCACACCTGCCCCTTACGGGATAGGCGGTGCCCGATAAGAACCGCACATATTATCTGCACTCAGGCGGTGCCACCATTCTGTGCAAATGGTGTTCAGGTTGTGCCGGCCGTGAGTATGGAAACTTGAATGGGCAAGCAAAAATAGGAGTTTTTTAATGATTTTGGTGATTGATTATGTTTCAAATTAGCCCATTGATTGTTTTTGGCAGGTTCTAACTGATAAAAAATGGTTATATGGAAAGAACGACAACATGACACTGATGATGCCTTCGCCAAGGGAAATGCAGGGTGCATAGTTGCATTGAGGGGTTGTGGCCTCCTAAAATTATTTCGCACTCTTAGCATGGTGTCCCATGAGCGCTTATTGGAGCATATCCTTCATATGTGGAACCCGTAGCAGCACTATTTTGAGGTGGGATCCCATGTGCTAACTATCGAGGTAGAAGATATCTACTTTTTGAGAGGATTATCCAGACGGGGTGCTCCTATTTCATTGACTGGTTCTCGTGGAGGGGACACAACCACCCAGGAGTTAATCAATCGTCACTGTATATCTGGTACCAGAATGTCTGGGAAGAAAATTCCCATTAAGGCAGAGATGGATGATCCTCTCTGTATAGTTCTTTTCACTATGCAGAGGCTGGGTGGGAGCCAAGGACCTCATCAATATTCAAGAGAACACATGCTATATGCTATAGAGGCCATGGCACCTACTTTATTTAACTGGGCAAAATCATTACTTTCAGTCTTCAAGGACTAGCTGACCAAGTGTCGACAAGGAGAGCTAAAATAGTTCAGCTACAGATCCATTCTAGCTTGTTTCTTTTTTGAGCGGGTTCCCCACATGGGGACCCAAGTGACTTTTACAGATATGAGGGCCAGAGACCCTTGTATGCTGAGATGGGTAAGACTTATGGCTCGCACGCGAGCAGGAAGGGGCAAAGTGAAGTTTGGGGCTCCATTTTTTTGCTAGCTGAATAACTAGATCCTCATGATTGAGGATTATGCATATGCGGGTACTGACTTCAGGGGTGACCCTGATCCACCCCTTCCACCTGGTGCGCAGTGGGAAGACATTGGTAAGAAACAAAACCCTAAAATGGAAATTTGTGTTTTTGTATTTTAAATTTTTTTTCTTATGTGTAGTAACAAGACCTAAATATCTTCATGCAGATGTTGGAGTAGCACGACCTGGGGGATATTCCCCACTAGACATATGAGCGGGAGCTCAATTTTTTCAACGAGGTGACGACCCAATGGGGGATTTAAAGGAGAACCTGGAGAGGTTGACTCTAGATATACCTGATACATTGATCGATGACCTCCCCATGAGGTATCAGAGGCACACTATAGGCGTTCCAAGCCACTTTAGCCGATTGCTACGTAGAGTCTTACAGACTATCATGTGTTACCATGACCATCACTAGATGATGTTATGCATGATGTAGTACTGAAAGCTGAGACAATTTTAGAATTTTGTATGATGTTGTATTTTCTTGAAAGCCACTATGCTTCAGGCAAGGTCTTGTGACCATTTCTTGTAAAAACATTATATGTATATATATATACACACACACACACAAACTCTATTACTAGTGTTTATATGTCTCAAATGGAAAATGTATTTACATGAGTTTATGTGTTATCTAATGTTTATTTACAATATGATGAACCATGTTTGATTTTCAAATTATGTATGAGCAATATACCAGTCTAGGATATAGTTTGCTAACGAATCAACAACTGCATTGTCTGCCCTAGGGATATGCTTGTAAGTAATGACTTCAAATGCTCTTTTCAGTAGACGTACTCTTCGAAAAAGATGAAGAAGTACGGGGTTTCTGATGGCATAGACATGGTTCATATGACAAACCACTAACTGCGAGTCCATGAATACTACCAAATCATGAATGTCCCGAGATGTAGCTTCGGTCAGTAGACTTATTACTACCTGATACTCGACGATGTTGTTGGTAGCTAGACCAATACAAACCGCTCCCGAACTGACTAGATCATGTGCAGGGGAATATATAACCCAAGCAGTTGAAGCAAGGTTTAGGGTATGATGGAAAGCACCATCAATGAAGCCATAAAAGGCCATCCGATCTGCATGACCAAAAAATGGTATAAACAGTCTAGACACTAAACTCAAAACCATATTGAAAATACTAAAACACATTGAAAGTAAAAAATGTACATATATACAAGGTACCATACACGAGTGATCTAAGCATAATACTTATTCAGGTACAACCCATTGCGAGGTTTCCCAAAGGGGATTTCATCATAATCTAAAATCTCATAGACCCCTTTCTCTAAGGCTTTGGAAACGATAAAAGGACCATACCACATTGATTTGAACTTCCCTTTTCCTAGTTTATCATGTTTCTGATCGTAGGTCAGAATTAGGGCACCTTCATTAAAAACACAAGGTTGGACAAACTTATCATACTGTGCCTTGACGCGTTTCTTATGTGCCTCATTGACTAAGGCAACATCTCGTCTAGTTTCGTCAATATTGTTTAGGTATAAAAATCTTTCATCCTCGGTGGAAGTATTGGGGAGAAGTTCAATGACAAGTTTCAAAGATGAGATCTGGAATTGAATAGGTAGGACAAATTCTAGTCCGTAAACTAACTGAAAAGGTGTAAAACCAGTTGTTGTTTTCACTAAATTCCTATAAGCCCAAAGAGCAGAAAAGAGAGTCTGGTTCCAGTTGGATTTATGATCTCCAACCATCCGACGCAACATAGTTTTTAAGACTTTGTTAATGGCCTCGACCTGACCATTAGCCTATGGATAATAGGGAGTTGAGTTTTCATGGTGAAAACCCAGCTTGGCACTTAACTTTGCCACCATATAATTTAGGAAACGTGATCCGTGATCAGTGACTATGGACTATGGAACTCCAAACCTAGATATTACGTGATTAAATAGAAAGAGGGTGGCAGTCTTACCAGTCTTACCATCAAGATTGTTTAGGTATAAAAATATTTCTTCCTCGGTGGAAGTATTGGGGAGAAGTTCAATGACAATTTTCAAAGATGAGATCTGGCATTGAATAGGTAGGACAACTTCTAGTCTGTAAACTAACTGAAAAGGTGTAAAACCAGTCGCTATTTTCATTGAAGTCCTATAATACCAAAGAGCGGAAAAGAGAGTATGGTGCCAGTTGGATTTATGATATCCAACCATCTAATGCAACATAGTTTTTAAGACTTTGTTAATGGCCTCGACCTGAACATTAGCATTCGGATAATAGGGAGTTGAGTTTTCATGGTGAAAACCCAGCTTGGCACTTAACTCTGTCATCATCTGATTCAGGAAACGTGATCCGTGATCAGTGACTATGGACTGTGGAACTCCAAACCTAGCTATTATGTGATTAAATAGAAAGAGGGCAGTAGTCTTACCATCCTCTGCATATGTAGGCATAGCCTCATCCCATTTAGTGAAATAATCCATGGCTACTATGATGTAACCATGCCCCCCGACTGAGGTAGGCTTACAATGCATAAAATCTATCCCCCATTTGGCGAAAGGGCCAACGACAATTACAGGGTGTAGTGGAGCAAGGTGGGTGCACGTTTTCAGATAGAAATGTTGCCAAGGTGGGCATTTCTTAACAGCCTCCTGACAATATTTGAAGATTGAGGGCCAGAAATAGCCAGCGCGAAGGATTTTCTGGGATGTAGCCATCCCAGAAAGATGACCACCACATGCTCTAGAGTGGCAGTCATTGAGAACCTATTCAGCCTCTTCATGGGTGAGGCATTGTCAGAGAATGGAATCTATATCATTCCTATACAATGTATCGTTCAAGATAAGGTAGTAATTTGTGTGGTGATGGATGCGGCGACGATTGTCACAAGATAAATTGGGGCTGAAATCTCTGTGTCTGGAGATAAATGATTAAATATCCATAACATGGGTCGGTCGTGCTTATTAGGAACATAAATTCATCTGGGAATGAATCAATGGGCTCAGAATCCATCAAAGCGGAGGGAAGGTCACACATCGGCTATGCAAAAACCAATGATTTCTTTGAAGTAGCTTTGGCAAACTCAAGGTCAAACTCCTGTAGAAAAACAAACCAATGGGAGCATTTTCCCCGTAGCACCTGACGAGTCAAGATATAATACATAGGGTTTTGGTCTGCAAATACCGTGGTAGTGCGAAGCAAAATGTAGTGATGAAATTTTTGGACAGAAATGACCATAGCCAATGCTAGCTTCTCCATATGTGAGTGTCGAGTTTCAGAATTGAGAAGATTCTTACTACCGTAATATATCACCTGTTCTTGGCCATTCTGATCCTCTTGGGCTAGAGCCATTCCAATGGTAGTAGTAGAGGTAGCAACATATAAGGTAAAATCCTTTTAATAATCTGGGGGTGTATCACGGGTGAATGAGTCAAAGCATGCTTAAGATTATCAAAGGCTTGCTAGGCCTGGTCATCCTAGAAGAATGGAGTGTCCTTCTTGAGAAGACGTATATAAACGTGCATTTTCTCAGCAAAGTTACAAATAAAATGACGAAGAAAGTTTGCCTTCCCTTGCAAAATTGGGATCTCAAGGATGTTGGTTGGGGCAGTTAGGGAAAGAATAGCAACAATATTCAACGTATCAATCAGGATGCCATCCTTAGACCATGAAGCCTAAGAGACATCCCGTCTCAACGCAAAAAACACATTTGTGTGGGTTCAACCATATTTTGTAATGGTAACATCTTAGGAAAATGTCTCTAAGATGTTGAGGATGGTATTCCTGTTGCTATGAGTGCGCAGGGAGATCATCAAGGTACGAATCCACTATGTTTTTATTGTCATGAAATGCATAGGACATAGCACATTGGAATGTGGCTCCAACGTTCTTAAGGCCAAAGGGTAACTTCCTATAGGAAAATGTTCCCCACAGGAATATAAATGCCATCTTGTGCTAATCTGCAGGAAATATATCAATCTGATTATAACCAGAAAATCCATCCATGAATGAGAAGATGACACTTCCGGCAAGTTGTCGATAATCTGATCGATGCACAGAGTTGAAAAATTGTCCTTAGGGAAAGCTTTATTCAGGTATATGAAATGGATATAGACTCTAATGGTTCCTTGCATTTTTTTCACAGGAACGATGTTACATACCCATTCTGTCAGGGGTACAGGATAAATGAATCCTGCCTTCAGAATTTTTTTGACTTCGGCTTTGATAGCCACTGCCTTCTGGGGATGGACTCGACGCAATTTTTTCTGGACCAGTCTGGCTGTGGGACAGGTTTATATTTCATGGACCACGATGGATGGGTCTATCCCATGCATTTCTTCATAAGACCAGGCAAAAATATCTCGAAACTCGTTGAAAAGTGCTCTATATTCCTCAGTTTCTTCTATTAAAAAGTTCCGCCCAATGTGAACATGTTCAATAGTTCCAGGCTCGACCGATATGTTTATTGGATCTGTTTTAGTGATGTTGCATAGATTGCCTTCAGAGTCAGAATTTTGCAACAACACAAGTGTTTGCGGAATATCGACAATATCAGTACCCAAGAGAGATACAAAATTATTATCTGCTGAACTGGTGTTGGGGACGAACGAGGATCTATGATGATGATCCTCCCATACAGATTCATTCGTACTCATAATATCCATGATATTTTTGTCTGATGAAAAAGTTTGGGAGAGATAATCCAGAGTGGGAAGAGATGGTTCTAACCAGTAGGGTAGGTGGTAAGGATCCAAAGCCATAAGATGAATATTATCTATATGATCATCGAAAACAGATTGGATAGAATCATAAACTACTTCATGTGAGCTATGGGATGATGACTCAACAACTTGTTTACCCTTAGGATCGTAGCTAAATGAGGAGATCATATTGACAGTTCTCATCTCTATGCTAGAAG
Organism: Pseudotsuga menziesii; assembly: GCA_001517045.1. NCBI lineage: Eukaryota > Viridiplantae > Streptophyta > Pinopsida > Pinales > Pinaceae > Pseudotsuga > Pseudotsuga menziesii. The sequence goes on along the minus strand of LPNX011097637.1, from coordinate 77,577 downwards.
GAGTTGATGGGAATACGCACATAAGGGCAGAGTCCTTTATCATTCCTACCCTAATCAACTGATAAGGAGGAGGGGACTGACCTAGCATAGGGATGTTATTTTCCATAGGGGTAGTAACATCCGGTGTACATAAATCAAGTTGATCAATTGTCACAATATTTCCCAAATGTGGAAACTAGAGTGTCCTAAATACCTTCGAAGTGATAGCAGTCATAGCATAAAACTAATTTCTTCCTAGGAGAAGATTGTAGTCTAATGGGGCATCCACTAATTACACCTGAATGGAAACAGTTTCCCCCCCTAGCTCAACTGAAAGTGCGGGCATGAGACCATGGGGTTGGAAACCTCTACCGTCAAAGGCTCTTAGGGTCGTCGGTGATTTTGCAAGCTCGGGAGAGCCAATGGATTTTCAACAGGATAGAGACAAAACAGATGTTGAATCACATTCATCTAGAATTGTCCTAAAGATACTTTTCCCAACTACTTTTGTTATGATCTAAAAAGCGACTTGGTGAGGTAGTCTAGATTTGTGGTTCTCTAGGTTAAAATGGATCAAATTTGTGTTATCCAGGTCTAGGGATCCTAAGGAATTTAACAAGTTTTTGCGTTGCGTAGGACAACTTTGGAGTACTTCTAAGGTAGACATTGCACACGGTGCCTGAGCGAGGTCTTCAACAACATTATAGAACTGTGCAGCTTGAGCATTGGGATTAAAAACAGACTTTCTAAGAGTACTCTTGGGCAGATGCAAAATCATGTCGAGATTAGGTTTCTCGATAGTTAGGGGACCATTAGACGAGGATGCGGGAGAACCAGTGAGAGGAGCTTTATCTGGAGAAGGATTTTCATTTTTCTTCTCTTCAGGTTTGTCATATGATTGAGTACGAGTTGTTAAACTAATAGTTTCTGACGACATCATTCGGACTTCCTCTGAAGGACCAGAATTTAATGGATTGGACATGTGGTCTATCAGTTGTTGTTGAGAAGGAAAGGGGCCAGTAAGAACTGCTGGTGTGGGGTTACTTTTTAAAAACTTGTTAATTTCATCACGGCGAGGACATTCCTTAGTGAAATGATCGCCACCACACAACAAGAAGGGATATTTGGCTTTCCTTTTTCCTTTATTGTCATTCTTTGGGGCCGTAGGTTTGGGATTTTCCTATTGGTTTTTGGGTTTTTTTATTTTTTCCATTTCCCTTTTTCTTATTACTGAATGATTGCGTACTTTGAATAGAATTCACCTCGGTAGAAACCGTAGGATTAGAAGGAGTAGTAGTAGAAGCACTGGGTTGCTTGGCAGGTTTAGCCATTGACAGGGCCTGGATTGAACTAACAACCCCATCGACATGAATTTCTACAGGTGGCTTATCCAGGTCCGTGCTGGGACAAGGAGCTTGAGGAATAAGGTCATACAAAGTTCTAGATTGGGAATATACCAAGCCCAGATACTGAGCACGACTGATAGCCTGCTCTTTGGTGACAACACTACCCATAGACACATCTTGGGTAATGGGTGGCAACAAAGACTTCATAAACCAATCAGCTAAGAGTTGGTCTAGGATAGGAGCTTTAGTGAGCCTTCTCTGCCTTCTCCACTCATGAATATGATTCGATATGTGTGTGGAGGTGTTTTGACACAGAGAGGTCAAAATGTATGTACCCGATTCATAACGAATGTATAGTTGAAAGTGTGTGAGGAAGACAGTTTCCAATGCACTAAAATCCACAAACGAGTGTCATGGAAGTTCAATATACCACTTCGTGGCCATACCAGTCAAAGTGTGTTGGAAGAGTCTCAATTGAATAGAATCATCCATCAAGGAGTTAGGTGAACACCATAGATGGAAAGTCATAACATGATTTTTGGGATCATATCCCTAGTTACCATTAAATTTTGGAATGTCAAATGACAACTTTACAGGAATAGCAGACCATGAAGGGTTGTGTTGAATGGGGTCATTGATCAACTTGGACAAAATGGGCAAGTCCAAATTTGCTAGGAAATGTAACTAACGATTGGGTTCCACGTATTGGTAATATTGATAAGGCATGTAACCACCAGTATGGATGTAGTTTGACTAATATACAGGTTATTGAAACATCTGATGAAATGATGTAATTCCCGAAGATTGACCTCCAGGGTTAGGGTCGTTGGAGCCACGAGGGCCTTTGGTACCGTTAGGACCATTAGGGCCATTAGGAGGAGGACCACCAGGACCTATGGGATGATTAGGACCTCCAGGACCACCAGGACCACAAGGACCACAAGGACCACTAGGACCACCAAGAGGAGGCCCACCAGGTCCACAACGAGGAGGACCGCTAGAACCCCCAGGAGCCCAGGGGAGGAGGACCACCAGGACCCCCAGGATCACCAGGACCACTAGGAGGCGGCCCACTGGAATCACCAAGAGGAGGACCACCCGGAATGCTAGGGGGAGGACCTCCATAAGGTGGTCCTCTGGTGCCTCGATCAGTGTGAATAGGTATTCCTCCCATTGCGGGCATGTAAGACCAGTTGGGTTTCCCCCACTGTGTAACTGCATTCCCAGGGTACAAAATTCCAGTGTAAGACATTCCTATAGGGGTAGGATGATATATCATGTTCCCTACAGGCATTTGATTTGCTGGGTAACCATAACCCCATGAGGGTTGATGAACTGCAAGTTGTGCCACTGAGGGCTAACCTAAACTTGAAGGAGGGTTGACCACATTTGTGTTGGTGGGAGGGACATATACTGTTGACTATCCTACAGTAGAGGTTTGCCTATTATTAGTAACAATTACATTAGTGGGTAACATAGGTCGCGCCGGGGGTTGTCCCCTGGCATTAGAAGGTACATACACTATTGGAACTGAAGGTTGCTCCCAAGTCATAGAAAGTATGGGATGACTAGAGACAAACCTAGAACTCAAAACTGCAGGGGCAGAATTGGTGGTTTGACCTAGGTTGTGAGAAGTCTTTCCATATGCTGGATGACCATCAGAAGAAGGTATAATTTTGGCCACAGGCCAAGGATCCTTATTATAGGGAAGAAGAGCTGAAACATGCTCTTTATGAGGTATGGGGGTTGCTAAGATTGTATCTAATCTCTGCATTATCTCTTGAAAATCACATGTACGGTGAATAGATGCTTGGATTTGTCTATACTCTTCTTCACTCGGTGAATATTGTTCAGGAGAGGGCCTATTTAACCCAAATGAGGCAATGGGCGGCCCCATAGAAGTTCTCCAAAACGGAGCATCTAGGCCATACTCAGGTGGGACAGGACTATCGGTATGACCTTCCATATGCAGATGAAAGGAAGTATCAGCCATAGGAGGCTGTTGAGCCAAGAGATTAACATAATAAGTGAATTGGTCTCCACTTTCTACAACTATATTTTCTTCCTCGTGAGAAGTAGTTGCAACTCCTTGGTCGATGGCTTCCATTGGATTTTCTCCTGTAACAGAAGGAAAATCGGGTGGCAAGCCCTGATTCCTTCGAGATCATCTCAGCTGAAACTCAGCCAGATTGGTATCAGTTACTAAACTAACCTAGGGTGTCAAAACTAAAAACACACACAAAAAATTTCTCCTACTCAAGCTACAGGCCAACAAGCAAACTTAAATGATAGGAGGAGCTCAAATAGTCGGTCTCTCACAAGGATTGTCAAGTAGGTGCAACTCGCGATATACCATAAGAGTATGTGTGTAGTAATCTCTCCATATGCTGTTTTCGGTGTATTGCTCCACACAAGATAGCCAAAGGGTTTTTCTCAGATAGATAGGGTATCCTAGTGGGGTCTCCCGATATACACAAGGTACATGGGAGCTCAAATCGGTAGTAGTGCTGTTTAATGCACAACCGTTCACAAGGGGCCTTCCAATATACAATCGAGTACGTGATGTACCTTTATATATACCTCAAGGGTACGTGAAAGGTCGTTCGATATACCAATGGTACATGCAAGAACAGCGCGAGTCCGAGGTTGTAGTGCGGACAAGTAATGACAGCTCCTATGTTTAACGATACCCAAACGCCTCTCTAACCTATCACTCAAATTTCTATACAATTTTTAGACCTATAACTACCGTTAATTTTAAAGTGGACGGTTAGGTGAATGCATGAGATTTTGATTATGCCTAATTATGAGAAGGAGAGAGAATCTTTTTCTTTTCAACTTTGCTTTGAAACCAAAAACTTCTCAAACAACTGCACTAAACAATTCTTTTATGAGAAAGCAAGCAAACAACTCTTCTTCAAATCAAATCTTTTGAAAGCATGAAGATAGGGTAAGATCTCGTCTCTGAGAAGAAAGACAAGAATCACACAAAGGTATATTCGATATTTTTCAATTTTTCTATTAAACTTGGAAAGATCAAATTAAAAACTACCAATATTTTTTCTTTTGATGAGATGACAATATGAACTAAAGGGAAGAAAAATGGAGATCTGAAAGCTTATGAGGCTAATCAAAGGTCCAACAATTTGTCCTCAAATAATGATATAAATGAATCTCAACCAAAAAATTTCTTTTTTCAGAGTAAAAATAAGTCCTTCACTATCATAACGAAAAAAATGGAAACAAACAAACCGATCAAACAGGTCTCTCTTTTCAGGATTATCCAATAGTAGGCAGAGATCTAATTAAGCTAAATCTTTCAAGCACTCCTTTCAAAACAACCAAAATCACAATTAGTAACGATGATGAATCTAACCTAGCCTTTTGATTTTAACAAACAAGCATTTACCACATCAAAATTTTTAGATTTTAACACTCAGGTATTTGGAAACAAGCACGGACAATGCCGGTAGAAGACAAAAAATCCAAAAACCAAAAAATTTCTTGCAAAATTTTGAAAAATAGAGGTCTGGAAAAAAAACCTACCTAGCACCGCGGGCATAAAGTTGTTGATAGAGTGGTTCTAAGGAGGCACCGCTTCCTGCTTACTGCTCTCAGGCGGTGGCACCACTTCTTGCTAACTACGCACAGGCGGTGTAAATGTCCAGACCACAATAAGAGTGGAAAAACAAAGTCAAATTTTGGAAAACTAGCATCAAAAGAGACAAATCAACAGTAATAAATAGCATAGAAAGTTAAGGTGGCTCAGATCTGAAGAGATATGATGATATGAATTCAAAACCCAATTAGGTCAGACAGTAGATTTGACTAAAATGATAAGAAGCTGGAGCTGGATTCGGACAAGTGTTCAAAAGCTAAGGAAGATCAGATTTGCTATTTCTCTTCCCCAGTAGAGTCGCCATATTTGTTGTTACGAAATTCGCACCTTCTGCAGACAGAAGATGTTCCTCTGGTTTGAATGGTTTAGATCTGGAACAAATGAGTTACAACAAGTCTGATAAACTTCTCCTAGAAACTATAGACACCTAGAATACAATCTTCAGAGATTGATGTGGTCCTTCATCTATAGCAAAAGATCTCTGAGAAGATACCTGCAAACACACATCAAACACAAACGATCAAAGTACCAAAGTATTATCTATATATCTATATTGGTGACTAAGGAATCCAATAATTAGCATGCAAGATTATACAAGACAAGTTATATGGGAAGAAAATCAACTTTGCATTAATGAATAGTAAAGAGTTACAACCTGCACGTTAGTGTTGAATGCACTCCTTCGCAAAACCGATGTCTTATCCCCGATAGCTCCAACTTTCTCTTCTATGCTCACTCTTGATGGATCAGGCTAGAATGTCATAATGGCAGCATGACTTTTCTCTCTCCTCAACCATGGGGTATGAGCCTGTTTATATAGGCCTCAAATGGATAGAGATGGTTTAGATTTTGGTGGGTGAGGTGGACATGAGATCCCCAAATCATGGATCTCGAGCTCAACTGACCCAGGTGAATAGGGATAAGGCTTGCCACAAAGCTTTTGAACTAGAAGCTTCGTGAAGCTTCTCTTTTTCAATTTTTACCAAGGGCACCGCCCCTGCTACTTGATGACAGAGTGATGCTAGGGTAGAACCGCTCTTCAAACAAAGAGTAAAGGCGGTGGTATCGCCTATCTTCAACACTACTCAAGAGGTACTGAAGAAGGTACTGCTCCTAAGCTAAAGGGTAAAAGCAGTGCTTGGTTTTTATGTGCTAGTTTGACATCTGGAGAAAGGTTTTTACTTAGAGATTTGGGAATGAGGGAAAACATGGATGTTAAGGATCTTATCACATGTTGGTGATGAGATTTGGGTGTAACATTCCCTCTTAGGTAGATTCACTTTCTTTCATTATCTAAGACAATGAACTGAACAAGGGGAAGGTGATATATTGTGAAACCAACCCCTCCAAAGATATATCCATCAACAATGTCCATTACAAATGAACCATTAAATAATATGAAACCATAAACAATGAAACATAGCAACAACCTTTCAATACATCAACAATATCTTTTTATTGAACAATGATAACATGCTGAAAATGATACATGGCACAAACTTACAATTTTACACCAACCATTACATCGCGGGGCAAACATTCTTCTTTATTAAAAGAGCCACACCATGAGTCACACCAAAACATTTACAACAAACAAGCATACACATATCGAATATGTGTAACAATGTACAAGCCTAAATTTTGATGAAATAGATGTTGATAACATTTCATTTTTAACACCCCCCCAGGAGTGGACATTCCAGAGGACAGTAGGTCAACAAACACCCTATTTATATTTGAATGGTGGTTGATCGTAAAGAAATGAAATTCAGAAACAATGGTTATTGCTCCTACATGAATTGGTATTAAATTCCTTTTTCTTACTTGGTATATTTCCTTCATTTGGTTAGATAGAAGTTCAGAGTTGGTGTATACACATATGTCATTGGGACTGTACATTTTGGTTGTTTTTAGCCCTTTTGTAAGTGCAATGTAATAAAATTCATTGTTCGTTGTCCTCCCACGAATCTCTCTTTTCCTTTGAAAAGTATCATTCAAAAAATTGTTGCACATGACATATTCAATGATGGCTTGTCCCAGGTTGGGATAACAGGACACTTGAATGCATAGTGTCCGTTCTTGAACCATCTTGTTTGTATCAGACGAGTTGCAAAAAGAAAACAATTTCTCATGAGATGTCGATAAATTTTTAGATTTATCACATAGATTCAATAGATAAGTACATATGAAAGTATAGTGGAATATTGCCAAGGAAAACAAAAATCCGTAGTGAGAAACAGTTGAATTACCTAACCAGTTGGTTTGGTTTGTTGATGCCTCAACCTCATATGGTGTACATAAAATAAATAAATAAAATATAAAAAATGGAATCCATATAACTCTATATGAGAATGTGAAAATATACATTATGCAAGAAGATCGAAACATTTTGTCTTTGTTCAAAGTCAAATACCTACTTGACCTTGAACAATATGAATACGATAATTATAATTCTTAGGTAGTAGCTTGAAAATTACCAGAAAAATGATTTAAACACTAGTAAGAAAATGAGGTAGCTTTAATTCATCTAATCCAAAATGGGTCAAAATGGCATACCTCAATTTCGTTTTATTCAGCTTTGTAACATCCAAAAGATTCTTCCCAAATGGGGTATTTCCGGTAGTCTCATATAGAGCATTTCTGGCCCTCTTAGGGAAATTTGAAATGGTACCTTACAACTATTGAACAAAATCTTGTTTTACACATAGTAATGTTTTAGTATGAAATGTTCTAAGTAGACAACAAAACTAACTGAGACTATCTGGTTGAATAACCAATCATATACAATCATTTTCTATCACTAAAATGGTATATACAACATACAAAGTGAAATGCGCGTGGAATATTACCTCTGTGGCCTTGAGAATTATCATAGCCAATATTATGAACACTTTCCATGGATTTGTTTAGTTGTTACTGTCTCTACAGTCTCTTCACATAGCCTAGCGTACTAATTACATTTTGTATTGGATTTGCACAGTTTACTGTTTCTAATTAATTCATACATTTTATTTTTCAACTTCTTCTTTTATAGTTGTCATATCATATATGACGCCAAAACTTAATATCCCTGTGAAGTTTTATAGAGATATCGCATCTCATCACACTAGAAGTAGCATCTGGCTTAGTAGAAAGATTTGAGCAGTTTGACTATGTTCCGTTGACTAGAATTATGTTTTGATAATTGATAACCTTGTTATCTTAATTTAATTCAGGTGTGAAGTGACAGGTCTCCCTACAAGCATCACTATTCATGTGGATAATCACAGATTCAAGCTCCATAAGGTGGAGAAATTATTATTGATCATTGAGTCTGATGATAATATATATGGTATACTAAGTTATTCTTCAAAGTAGAGCTCTGATTCAACCAGTTTCAGAAGTTTTTCTACAATTTAATCATATTTTACTGTTGGTTATTGCCTTTCTCTATAGTAACCCCTGGTTTCAAAAAGTGGTTACCTGAAACCGAGCTTATCCTATACATCATAGATCACTCTACCATTAGAAAATGAAGTCTTTCATCGTTCTGCTTATGATCTGGAATTTTACCCATGATGTTGTTTTCCATTTTTAATACAGGATCGATGTTTACATTTATGATTATTTACTCAAAAGGAATTTGCATACATCGGCAAAAGCCTTTATGCAAGAGGGAAAAGTTTCCCTGGATCTAGTAGGCAAAGTTTCATTTACCCTCAATCCCTTGTCAAATACTTGTTCTACTCATATTTTTTGTTAGTTTTTGCACAAGGTTATACACTCTTTCGCCCTAGATCTGTAGCAAATTTGGATCAATAGGTAGTTTTCTAATTTTGATTGCCGCCGCTGGCCCTGGCCTGCCTCCTGGAGGCAATTCCGGTAATTCTAGGACTGATTTCAGGACAAAACGTAAAATTTATTAGTTTCAATGAGTATTCAATGTACATCAATATCTTAACAGTACATGAATCAAACTCTTAAAATGAAGATGTATTGAAATAAATGATTGGAAATGGATTGAAGCTTTCGTTATAATTCATGTTTATAAAATTTCCCTATGCAAGCTATATATTGTAATGCATGGCGTCATACAAGAAATCACTCAACTTATAAACAACATAACCTTAGCGCTACATTTAACTTAGTATTCACGAAAACACAGTTGAACTTATAAGCTTAGCCTGTTGTTTTTGAAATGGTACCTTACAGACTGTGGCATGTGGTTATCAGTGTCTTAGCTTCGTCACCAGCATATACAATGCAAAACAACTTATGGGCATCAACAACTTTCCACAGCAGGGATCTAGGAAAAGGTGCAACCCACACTAGCTTATGTGATTTGAAGCTTTCCACACCAGGGATCGGAATAGGGGAGCCAGATTGATGGTGGTTTGAAAACTGATCCAGGAACAGGGAAGCAAGATATGTCATGGCTTGAAAATGCTCAGGTTGGTGGACAAACATTAATGCAAGACCTTACGTCGTGGGCGGCGATGACAGCAGGACGGTGGATGATGGGTGACAGAGGTTAAATGGAACGGACAGGGCAACCGAAAGCCAAAAAGTTTTAAAAAAACCCATCAATGGACGACTCCTTTAACCTAAAGGGGTCCACGCCAAGTGGCTTATCCAGCATGAACGTAGATGTTGGATAAGCTTGACCCCAACTTTCTTCATATTTCAATGCAGTTCCATGCATTGCATTCACCAAGAGAAATGAAATGTAGAAATAGAATCCCACATACCTCGATTTTTTGAAAATCCAAGAGTACTTACTTCAAGCACGTCGTGATGCTCATTCTCCACGCAAATCTCAAGATCGTAGCTTCGAAGGAACAATTCACTAGTGTATGCGAATACACATATGCCATGTAGCATTTTTCTTTAAGGATGATTTTGCAGTCGTTTATGAGTGACGTTCTCCTTCTAGTTGTGAAGAGGGGCCCAACGCTGTTTTGAAAAATGTAATTACTCGCAGATCTCTACTTGGCTTCCAACCGACTCTATCAGAGTCTGTATAAGCCAAGATATTGTCTGTCAGTCTGACAGGAAGGAAAAGTCTACAAGTAGGCAACTTAATTCAATCGAATTTATTTCAGAAGCTAAGTTGTTAGGTAGATAGTTATTGCAGTGTTTAATGGAAAGTAAGTCGGCAAGTAAGTTGGCCTATGCTGTAGCAATCTTCAGATTGTCTATAAATAGAAGATGCATATTGTAAATCAATAGAGAGAGAGATATACAGTTAC
>LPNX011097637.1:0-67215 GCA_001517045.1 Pseudotsuga menziesii | reverse complement strand
TAGTTTACTTCATCTTACTCACAGGTAAAATCATTTGTAATTTCTTGAGTCTTTAGGCTAAGAAACATATTCTGCACAAACTTGGTCGAAGCTCCCAACTTGGTCGAAGGTCGAAGCTTCCGAATTTGGTCGAAGTAAAAAGGTGGTCGCAGTAAAAATCCTGTCGGAGTGAAAAGTAAAATTATTTTTTAAATATAAACTGAGCTCTAAACCCAAGTTTAGACGGCTCGGTTTTGGCTATCACGCTGGATATAATACTCTCGTCGATGTCATGTGCAACTCTTCAAAGGGAGGTCAGAGTTCTCTTGCAGTCATCATAAGCATCACTACAATTGGGAGAAAGGAAACAACAAAAATATGGTTTCTCATGTAAATGACCTTCACCACCAACGAGATCATCTCTACGAAAATGGAAATTTGGGTTTCCATTAGCTCCAACTCTAGCGAGAAATTGTGACTTCAACTCAATGATCATTACTTATATTTCTCCAACGGTCATCTCAACGACCTCTTCCACATGTGATTGCAATGTTCAAGACTACGTTTATGTGGAATAGAAATTGATGTTATCTCAGCTGACTAGTGAATTGGAAACAACAAAGTTTCTTATGGTAGCTCCATGATACACAGATGCAAGATTTGAGTCGATACAAGCATTAGGAGGAGAATCACGTCCACTTTTGAAAGAAAAGCACTCCACGCATCATATACTCGATGCAGCTAAATAATATCATGATTCTTCAACTAGCTCTCTTGCAATTGGCTCATGTTTAAATTCAAACAAAATCTTCCACATATACTCAACTCTCAAAAAATACATCACATCTATCAATGTCAATTCTTAGATTACATCATCGCGAATTCAAATTCAACTTCATGTAGTTGAAGAGGGCGTGAATATCGACTATGTTCTCTTGGAGTTTTTCTCTCATTTAGACGAAAGGTTCACAACTCTCAATATGAGATCGAAGTCTCCACTCCCAAAATAACTCTTACATATGTAAGTCACAGCTGACACATGGAAGACCGCTCAAACACGGAGGACTCAACTCACAAAATATACACAACAACCAACATAATACAATCTCATTTGTCACATACACAATCATTCATTTGCACAACTCAAGAACCTGAACGCACATTTCAAGATATAAAGGCCCTCAGGATTTTAAACTAACCAAACAGTAGAGTTGACTGATTGTTAGAGTGTGTGGAAACACATGTAGCTGGATGGACAACTTGTTGTGAGATGGGACAATGAACAATGATTATACCAAAATAGGTTTTCTTGGGAGATAATGAATAGAGAAGACTCACAAAACGATGAGTATAAAAATGTAGAGGGAGATGGAGTCACAACACTCTTGGACTTGCATCAATTTAAAGATACCTGAAATGTTCCTTTAACAGAAGTATGTATCATGCAGGAGAATAACGCATATGGTAGGGACAATGGCAATAAAGAATAATGGAGGGAAGACTGGCAACTGGTAGGTAGGTGAGTAGCAAAATTAGGTTTCTCTATTCACACACAATTGGGTCATTCAAATGTTTTCAATGAATCTCTTCAAACAAAATCTTCACAAGATTCCATGTTGAACCAACACAATGCTTGTTACGGGAGAGAGTGCTTCAAAGTTCATGTATGGAGGGGCAACTTATTGGATTTGCTAAAACGTTCATTCAGATAAATTCAATGATCTAACACCAACAATAGGATTCTCATATGCAGAATAATTAATATTCTAGAAATTAGGATTTCCAACAATGAAAACTTATGGAAGATTAGCAGAGGCTACTGGTTCACACACAAGAGTCTTGATACCACTATAAGAATCTCATTAAGCATAAATAATATTGGCAAACACAAGCCAATTTAGCCAAATATGACAACCACACAAAACATAAAGATAAACACCAAAACACATTTACTTATGATTAACTTATATATATATATATATATATAAAAGTTCATATTCCAAGTAGCACTTGAACTATTAGGTGACTCTTGGTCTCCTATGACTAATCATGAAAAGGAAGAATAATAATAATACAACATATAGGAATATGCTAACCCAAAGAAATAGATTCCCAATAATTATTTGTAATTAAAAAAAATAAGATATAATAATTTTTAACATTTTTATTTTTAAACGAAATTTGATTATTTATATAAATATAATTTAGAAAAAATTTACATCTTAAAATTTTTTTATCATTTTTTTAAATATTTTTAATTTATTTTATATTAAAAATAGATTTGAAAAATGATTTTGATAAATGGTTTAAAACTTTTTAACATTTCAAATTAAATTTTTATTTCATTTTTTCTTATTTTTTTATTTTATATATTTTATAACAAAAATAAGAAAAATGATTTTAATAAATGGTTAAATGTTTGCAACATAGATTTAATTTTTAATAAGATAGAAACTTAAAATTGAAAATCAATTGTTAAATTTCTATAAAAAGATAGAAATATTAAAGATACAAAACATTGAGTGTATATATATCTATGTGTTATTTATTAAACTATTTTTTATTTTTGTTTTTAATATTTTTATTTACAATGTTTTTATTGATTTTAAGTTAAATATTTAGTAATGGTTATTATATCGTTTATTATTCTTAAAATTTAGTTTGTTTTTAAGATTAATTAACCACTACAAAGCACTAAATATAATTAATAATATATTTCATTTTTTTTTTCTAAATTTCTAGAAAATTAGTATTGGAAGGTTTAATTTTTAAAATCTTATAAATTGTAAATAGTTCAATTTGCAATTTCATTATGATCTATAGAGCTTTTTTATGATCACAGTGTTTTAAATAATTATATAACGGGCACACACACATAAACACACACATATATTATATTGAAAAGTAGAAATAAGTTTTACTTGTGCAATATTTAATGTTTATTTTATAGTGAATAACCACCCATTTGAAGCCATTGATTTTCACAATGACCACCATATTTCATAGCTCTTCCATTTGCAAGACATGATTTGGAAGTTGTTCACAGCATGGATATATTAATGTGTTTCTTGGTCTACCCACCCATTAATAAATTTGTATTCTACCACTATAAATTAGGACTACGACTTTGCTAAGTTTGATGTATCCAATCAATTTTAGGGTTTGAGGAACAAAAATACTAGAGGCATGCAAAAAGGTCTAGGGTTTTTGTAACATCCCTTAAAATTCATAATAATTTTTTTTTCCATTTACGAGGTGTAACATTTAAATTACTAGGAATGAATTCCAAGAGATATTATACTTCATGAATCCTCTGTCATAACTATAATGGCTTTATTACTCACTGTAAGATTATGTGTCTACTTTAGTTTTTATCATTAGCATGCTATTTTTTATGAACTATTTTTAGAATTACGTCATGCATACTGGTTGATATTACCTTGTGACAGTAACTTTCTTTAAGATTCGGTTGAAACTGTTTGTCATTTTCTTCAGTTTGGTTCTACTTTTGAGCTATTAAAGGGATAGGTCATAGTATTACTTAGTATTTACAACTAATGCATGTACCTTTGATTTTACTCTTTGCAGGTGGATGAAATCACCCCGACAAACAAATTGCTAAAGAAAAAAAGTTTAAGATATAAAGGGGCAAGTGATAAAGGAAAGGTGGTCCCATTACTTTGGGAAACCTAAACCTTAACCTAGTTTGGTGTTCATAAACATACTAAACCATATATATATTTAACAAGCAAAGCATACTATAAGCCTAGTCTACAACATGCACTATGAAATATCTTAGGTTTGATATATGACATAGTGCAAGTAACTTTGATATACCATATGCTATAGGATTCCAAAGGTGGGAATATTATGTATAAGAGTTTAGAACTTTACATTCTGAACTATACTATGCTCTGCAAAAAATTTCGTGATGAACCATGCAAGGTACTTAACCCTTATAACAATACGATGGTTGACTTGAAAGGTAAGACAATCATGGTAATGGTAAATAGAAAAGGACAAGAAATGGATTTGTTTCCTTTCAGGCCATGTGATGGAAATAAAGACTTCAATTGGTGGCAACAAAGCATAGTATGAAACCCTAGGGGTTTAATGCACATTGGATGACGCGTCCATCATTTTGATGGTGTTTTGTGTGTTGGTAGTTGTTTTTCTATTAATGCATCTCGCCTTCGGCTGTTAGATCTCACTCTTCCTCTATCTGTGAAATGAGATGGAGGAGCTCTAAGACTTGATCCTTGACATTCTCTGAATCTTGAGCCTGATTCATTTATTGATGAAGGTTTCACTCCTCGATTTGGTGATGAATGGGTGCCTCTGAACGCTGAGAAGGTAATATATATTTTCATTATTTGTTTTATCTTTTGCACCAGGTTTTCAAAGAAAACTATGTTTTAACTCCTATAATAACTTATATGTGTAGCACAAATCTCTGCGACGAGGGCGTGGATTAAACACTAGCCGAGAAGACCCTTTTTGACTGGTAAGGCCCATGTCTTTACCTTGCGTGGATCTGTGAAACCAAACTTAGTCTCGTGGTGTGTTTTATCCCCATCGCGTTGGGGTTTCAACTCTGTGCTTGTTCGTCAATGTGAAATGATACACTTGCTTTGTTATATTATGAATTTGTTACTGTAAGGGGGTTCTTCATCGCCTGTGGAGTCTTAAACGACTATGTCACTTTTGATAGTTATAATGTATATTCCTTTTAGTTCTATTACTTGTTTTAATATTGTAATAATATTAATACTGTAAGAACCCGTGAGGGTTTCGACATTGCGACTCCGTTTATTCCAATACCCAAGTGACTGTGTATACTTTGATAACTTAGCAGTGTAAAGAATTCGTCGCCTGTGGAGTCTTACGACTATGCCACTTTCTTTGAAAGATATGGTGTTTATGTATCTCTATTTCAATTCTACTAATTGTTTTTATATTGTACAGAACCTTAGTTTTTGTCTGACCCTGTGAGGGATTAGTAGCTTAACTGATTTACAATGCACATCATTGTGGCTGTGAGCTTTTACTCTGTAGATTCGTTTTTGGGAATATAAAGCCACTATACGTAGTTTTGCTACTAGGTTAATATTATAATGGTTATATCTCTGTAAAGACCCGTTCGAGGCTATCTGTAAGCAATGTTTAAAATACCAATGTGGTAGCATGATTTTCTTGTTTTAGTATCGCGACTGTGTATACTTTCTTTCTCTAAACTTGTATAGTTGTTTCTTTTATCGTTTACATTTTGTGTATTACGATATGGCCGTAAGACCTTACTATCGTGATTCAATTTGGAATGAGAGCCGTAAGGCCTCTATCAAAAGAATTTGACCGCTATTTAAATCTAGCGACGTGGAGGGGGTTTGTGTGTTTGAACTTAACTCTGCATGGTTTAGGTAATACCGTAATGTGGCCATGATATTCTTTATCTTATTGCATACAGAGCCAACTGTTTACAGTAATTATTACTGTCTAACTTTGATAGCGAGAGGCATTTATAATTATGGTTTTAGATATTACTTTGATTGTTACACCGTCGCTTTCCATGATTTGATAGTTAGTAGGGTTTTGGGAAAAAGCTTATAAGAAAAGGATTAGGCCGTGAGGCCTCCCTTGATGCTATTTCAGTTTATAAAATAAAAGGGCCATGAGGCCAATTGTTAATAGTATGACTGTGTAGATGTAAACGAATTCAGTTATAAAAATGATCTTAGGGTTTCGTTGTTTTGTTTATACATTTTGAAACGACCGTGAAGCTTTTATCGTGTAACATAGATATTCAAATATCTATGTTATAGTAGGTCACTGCTCAAAAGATGAGATGAAATCTTTGACTGTGGTGTTTGAGCTTCATAAGTTGCCCCAAATAATGTTTGTGTATTTCAAAACATTACATTTATAGAGATAGTAGGCAGTGTTACATTATAGAGATAATTAGCCATGCATGATGCTTTAGGTTATTGTACAAATCTTTTATAGAAAATATTTGGTTTGATAATAATATGATTACGATTTTGTAATCATATCAAGTAAATATTTATTCTGCCAGTTATGATTATAACTTTGAATTTTAATAAATTGCATATAATTTTCAAAAATAAAATATTAATAATGTGATGAAATTATAAAACCTTAATAAATCATTAATGATTTCATATAACAAATATGAACCTCAAAGAATTTACATAATTCCAATTGTCATAGTGGCAACATTACATCATGACAAACTTCAAAGAATTTAAATAATTCCACGTGCTATTTTCGATGGTTGCAACATTACATCATGAGAGACTTCAAAGAATTTAAATAATTCCACATGCTATTTTCGATGATTGCATTAAGTATATTAGTCTTTTCATACGTGCAACATTATATCACCATAGGTCTAGGAATTTAGATGTATAAATATTTTGATAAGTTTACTTTACAAAGACCTTGGTTGTTATAAATGTTTTGATAAATAATTTTTTACTTTTATTGTATTTAAGTTTTATCATTTTTAGTATTAGCACTTATACATGTATTATAACTCTTTCATATTACTTTTGTGATTCATGATACCAATTAATATTTTTAAAGTGATTTATATTAATTATCACTTATACATGTATTTAATATAATTTTTAAATTTTTATAACTTTTTCATATTACTTTTATGATTCATGGTACCAATTAATATTTTTAAAATGATTCATATTAACTTAGTAATAGAATTATAATATAATTCATCTTCGCAATTAATATTTTTTTAAAGTGATTCATATTAAGTGAGTGTAGAATTTGAAAAAAAAATTTAAGTAATTGTGAGTAGAATTTGAATATGATTTATCTCAGGAATTAATATTTTTAAAGTGATTCATATTAACTTAATATTAGAATTTGAAAATAAAAAACCTAAATAGTTGTTTTTCTAATTTTACGTTTAATAGAACCATGATAGTATATAGACCATTTAACAAAAAAAAAAAATTAATAAAACCATGATAGTATATAGGCCTTCAACAAAAAAAAAAAGAAAAAAAAAAAAGAGTCCAAACATGATCTACAGAGAAAATAATCAGGAACCTTAATTTTCCTTAAAAAAAAGATTTCCCCACACATTAAAAATGTGCTTTTAGTAGGTTAGTGTGTCATTCCGCAAGATTCGTAAGGAAAGCTCTTGCATACAATTTAGGGATAGTAGGGAATGGGAATTAGAGTTAAGGGATTAGAAGGGATTCCGAACAAAAGAATTTGCTTACATAGAACCAGCGAAATGCCACTAGTTGAACTAACCTTTTGAGCTACAACTCAAATGATGTGTACAGCTATATAGCTATAATCATTCAACAAAACAATGCAAATCGTGGATAACTCTGGATGTTTGGTGAAATCATCACATGTATAGATCGTTCTCAAGGCGGATTAGAAGAAGATCAGATGTATAGATCGTTCTCATCGATATACAGTTTTAGAGCTTTCTTTTGTTTCTTGTATCTCCTCCTTTCTCGCAGAAACATGTTCCTGAATTTCTACACAGATATATTGTAAACAAAACAGAACAGGTTAAAGTCATTAGCATGCCTGCAATTCATACAATATTTACAGGTATTGGAAGTATCAGATTAGTTGACACGTACTTTCTTGTTTTGAGATGAGAGTTGAGACCACATTTTGCTGATTTTCTTACTGATATCTTCAAAGGAATCATCAGGATGAGCATAGTTGACAGCATGCCAGTTAGCCATGACGAAAAAAGCATACGAATTACAAGGCCTCGGAGGGTTTATGCGCTTTTTTAGTATTCGCTCTAAGACATCATTGGGAGGAATGGAATTTGTTGCACGCTTCTTTTTTCCAGGTGCAGGTTTTCTTTTGAGCTCATCATCAATTCGCTCTACAGTTTGGCCCTTTAGATAAGGGGAATTGAAAGATTTTCTGAATGATAGAGGGGAAGAGTATGAAATGGGAGTAATGGACCCACTTCTCAGCCTCGTTCTGATCGGCTCACGAATTGCAGCGATTGTAACAGAATTATTTGATAATCTCGTTGCATTTGCTACACTTGATTCTTCTTCGTTGTTGTCTGGGTTTATGACGCAGCTGGAGCAAGTTGGTGTAGGATATTCAAGCACAATGTCATTGTCCTGGCCATTAATGGAGTAATTGTCCTTCTGAACATATGTATGTAATGGGCTACTGTTATACCCATTATCTTCTTTGTAGTCCTGGTTCTCTGTTTCATTATTGTTATTTTCTTTTGTATTGAGCCGTTCTTCAATAGTTGAGCATTCTGCGCCATTGAATCTGCTCTCATTTCCATCTGTTTCATCGCTATTATTAATTGGGTCTTTCTGGGGTGAGAGTGTGGTCAAGGTAGAAGCTGAATCTGAAATGTCTGATTTCTCAGACTCTCCTGTTCCTGTACACAGCGGAATCCATCCGTTGTTCTTGAACTCTTGCTTCTCATCCATTGCTCTGCCTGCTAATTTATGACTTCAACTTGAACCGAAACTATGTTCTCGGAAACATAACGATGCATGCGAAGAAATTCCGGAATATATAGCTTTGTTTTTCGATCGATGTGTCACTTCTAATCCCGATCAAATTGTTTATGGTCTCTTTCGTTTATTTCTAATGTAACTTCTATTAGCTTGATTTATTTATTTGCTTAATAAAACATTAAATATATATTTGTTAAGACCTTTTCTTCTTCTTTATGTTATGTAAAATATAAATATAATAATAAACAAAACTTTCGCTATAAAATCTCCTCACCTACCCATATTGAAATAGTTTCTCTCTAAAATCTACGAATCATAGAAATGCTTTCTTTTCAATCTCCTCACATACCCAAATTGAAATAGTTTCTCTTTAAAATCTAGGAATCATAAAAATTGCTTTCTTTTCATGGACACATCCTCACTCACATACTAAGAATCCTCTTTCTCATGGAATCATAAAAATGCATGTATATCCTCATTGTCAGATGAATTTTTTTTTCCTTTTTGAGTAAATCGCAGACGAGGATAACAAAATGAACCGGTGGTTATCTCATGACCATTTTGATCAATAGGTTAGGATCTAATTCCAAGCATTTTCAAGTCTCCACAGTGGTCCCTTCATGGCGCTTTCAGATCTGATATGTCTAACATTAAAGTTAAGTTATTCAAATGGAAGCATGGCATGTTCGTACCTAGTACTTAGAGCTTCGTACCTAGTACTGAGTGTATTGGTATAATAGAATTATTGAGATAATTGGTTTGTCATTTGTTTTAGGAATTTTAAGTTTTTTATTTTGCAAAATCAGAATGTAACTATGTTTTAATTTTAATTTTTAAAGTAAAAATGGATTCAGCATTCCAAATTGCAAAACTTGAGCGCTGTAACCTCGATTAAAAAAATTTATCACTGCTTTTTACCAAAAGAGTGCCAAAATTCCAAAACTTGATAGCTGTAACCTAGATTTAAAAAAATTCTCACTGCCTTTTACCAAAATAGTGCCTAAAAAATCAGCCTATTGTGAACCAAATCGTAGAAGTTTTATACTATGCAATATGGTTGGGGCATTCCTTAAAATAATTATGCCCAAAGAGATAAATACATATTATCTCACATTTTGGACTTGTTCGAGCGGATCAACAAGAAAGTGTAACAAGTGTACAAGTATTCATTTTAAAGAAACGATTAACAATTTGTTTCACTTAGTTTTGTGGAGATGGTCGGTTGTTAAACTAGACTAAACATTAAACTAATTACTAAATAAACATTAAAATAATTAATATAAACATAAAACAAATACTATTTAATAATAATAAAAAGATCATTATTGGGTACCCTTTTTTTAACCACCACTTAAGTAAATCTCATTTAAATCTTAATCAAGATGCATTTAAGCATAACAATATAGGAAGACCATGAAATGAATCTAGGTTGTAGACTTGTTACACTTGGAATCTCGGTTGTTCACCCCCATAATATGAGATAATATATAAACCCCTATGGCTCTGCTAGTACAATAGCAATTGCATTTAGAGTAACAAAGTGTTTTAGTCTTTAGTATGGAGAGATGTCATCCTGATATAAAACAGACACACACACACATATATATATTATCTTAATTTTTTTATATATATCACGAAAAAAATTTACATTAAAAATTTCATTCATTTTAAATTGCTTGAGAAATCCTAATTTAAGATAGATCTATGATAATATTACTTTACATGATAGGCAATTCGTAACATAATAATATATTTTAGTAAACCATTCACAAAAAGAATATTCGTATTGAATAAGGAGTTTATATCATTGTAAAGAAAATAGCTGTAATGGTAAGATTTAAATGGTGCATTTGATTTCATGGAGTGAGTTTTGGTTCCCTTTGTTATGCATCAAGGTTTAGTTGTATTATTAACTCTATTCTCAACTCTCTATTTCTTGTACACTTCATTTTCTTAACTAGCATTTAGGTGTGACTTTTCATTAGATCTTAAAATGTCGATTCCCTGGTTTTATATGCAAGTACATTGCATAGTATAGATGAAATGTTTTTTCAATTTCCACCTTCCCATTTCCACATAGTTAAAAAAAACTTTTCTCCAATGAAGCTTTTGTTGTTCCCATTTGGTTGTTGCACACCTCAACGTGTAACTCAATTGTTCACATCTCCTTATTGCACATTACAAAGTGTTAGTGCTAGAAATTGTTCCTAGACTACCACAAGAACAAGCTAACACAATTTCAAACAAAAATAAAATAGAATTGGTTTTTTATGGTTTTGGTTTATAGCTTTGGTTAAAAACTTTATCAACAAGGAGGAAAAACAACAACAAGCTAATACAGAACTAAATTATGCACAAGTATATGTACTGGGGATCAAACATATTCCAATAAACCATAAACATTACACATGAAACACTAATTTCATCCACAGGCTATAAGCATTTACACGAATAAAACCTTTATACAAGAAATGAAGTTATAGACTAAGTAATCAAACTGATTAAAAATAAGACAACTCAACAGGTAAAATGGCTTATCAGTTTATATATAATCAAAAAACAGTCATCCACTTACATAAGAGTTGTGAGTGCTAACTTGAGAGATAACAGCACAAAAAAATCCTTTCTTTGTGTGAAAATTCGAACAACTGCATTGTCTCCTCCCCTCCTTATATAATTACAAAGATATAATATGAAGTAGTTCCATAATCAATTTTTTAGGTTGAATTTGAAACTACTCAGCAGTTACATTAACCAACTTTCAAAGATTAAAAACTAATTGACTAAAAATAGCAAAATCGGATTTCTAGGAAATTTGACGAATTTCTCAAAAATGGGTCTCAAAGAAGCCTCCATATATCTCGATCCGGGACACCTGTGCGAAAACTGAGAGAGGTTTTTTTGAATGAGTCCGTTATGGAAAAACACCTCTCTTTTTTTTTTTTTTTGATTCTCCAATTCATCAGAATATGCTCCTCAAGATGAAGACTAAAAGAGGAAAATATTAAATGTTTTTAAACCCTGAAAATAGGCTGTAAAGATTAAATCGATTCTTTCAAACCTTGATAGCTGTTAAAAAACTAAGTTAGGTTTTGCGAATGGGTCTCTTTTGAACAAAAACCTCTTTTTGTTTTCTAAAATTCATCTCCATCAGCTCGTAACCCGTGCTCAATTGCAATGACAAAAATAGGAAAAGAAACAGAGCATAACTATGCATTTTATTTTTATTTCTAAGGCTTATTTTGTTAGTGGCTTCTTCATTCCCCCATGTCTTCATGAGATGAAGAATCTTCAATAATAGTGATCTTCTCCTTCACTAAACTAGGGTTTAGAATCATTTTCATGTTAAGTCTCAGTTTGTTTTTGGCTTTTGTTTTAGGTCTCCATCTTGTTTCTGCTCCTCCTAGCATGACAAATGATTTTCCTTGATATTTAAAAGCTGATAGTTGTACAATCTCACGTTTAAATCCTGCTATAACTGAATCCTCTTTAGACTTTTCATTTGAACTCTGTAGATTATCAGCTTTTAGCCTATCTGGAACTAGAACCTCTATCATGCTTTCTTTTACATCTGTAAAACTCTGATTTCATTCTAATAAACTCCTCTCATCTTTCGAATCTGTAATAGCTCTCTGGTCCTCTTCTGCATTATCTGCTATGCCTGTGGCTCCTTCTACCAATTATCTCTTCAACAGCCATGACTGCCCCTAATTCCTTCTATAATTTTTTGTCAAATTAAAACATGACAAGTGAGCACACGATCTTCAATAATGCTGGCAACTGCTCGCTCAACTATCATTATCATTAATGGGTTTTGAAGCTGGGCAATCTTATGTGTTCAAGGGATTTCACTAATTCAGCTTCCTACGGCCACGATCCTCCTTCAAACCCCTTTATTCCTTTCATACACTTGTCACAGTGATTACTGAGCTCTATACACGTATCACTCCATCCTTACAAGTGTAAAACAAGTCCTCCTGCTTTTGATTACTTAGCAGCACCATTATTTGCCATGATTTCACAAAACGAGATTCTTGTAGCACTACCATTCTTTAACCTTCGGTGCTGCGCTACAGGAATCCTCTTTTGCATAATTTTAACCAATTCTTTAAGAAAAGAGTTAGTAATAAAGCATGATACTTGAAATAGACTTTTATTATAAGATTTTGAAAGTTTAAAGATGTACATATTAACTAATAAGCACAAAAGACAAACCTTAAGACCAAAAATAATGAAATCATTCAACCATTAAAAGCATTAAATCCAACAAAACTGTTGATTGTCAAAAAATTATTAAAACCAACATAAAATGTAAAATCATAATAAACTAAAAGTTGAAAAATTAGGACAAAAATATTAGATAAACTAAGAACAAAATCTAGTTCTAACATCGGCTCTTCCTACAGGATGAAGCCCTCCTTGTGAGGCTTCAAGAACCTGTAGACCAGTGCCTCATGCCATATTCTAACTGATCCTATATGCTAGTTTGCAAAAATTCCATTGGGTTATGGAGTCTTTATTCAATCTCTGTCACACCGTTAAACTTTATTTGATCAAATTGTAATCCTATTTCCAATGTAACTAGGCTAAAATTCCATCAACCAACCAAAACTTGCTTCCAACTCTGAATATATGTATAATCAGAAATATTGAAAAACATGAAGAGCAAAGATCTAGCAACTTGTACTCACTTTCATCAAATGATGTCTCTAAGAAAAAATTTTATAATTTAGTGTTGACTCTAAATAATCTGCCACTAGATCATAAAAATTGCCAAAAGTTACCACTTCCTGTTCTAAGAAAAAGATAGGCTGTCCATAAGAATGTTTTGTTTCATGAATATCAACCAGAGATTAGCGATAATAGACATCAGGATTAGCCTGAATTTGCTCCGAAATTTCTTGGACAGTATCATCAATAATGTCAATAAGTTGAACCTCCTTTTCCACATTGTCTTCAAATGGATAACTATCATATATCGGCTTCGGTTGTTCAAGGATAATGGACTGAATGCATTCCTGAATCCACTAATCAAATTGTGCCATATCACACACATCACACATTTCTGGGTCTTTTTTTTCAATTTCAACATCATATTTATAAAAAATTAGAGCATCTTCATAATGGTGTTGAACAACAGATTTATCATAACCATGAATATAAGAAACTTCTGATATAACATTAAAAATGTCAACAGCCTGGCTTTCATCAATTTTAGTATCAAAACAAAAAGGAATAGAATATAATTCATCACATAATTCTTGTCCTGGAACCCCAATCTCTTCATCATAATGAGGAGCATTCTGGTAAATTTCAAATGATGATGCTGAAGGTTTGTGTTTTTCTTCATTACAAGGCTGATTTTTAACACAACAATGATTTCCAATAGTTTGTTGAACAAGAGATTGATCTCCAACAAGATTAGAATTCAAATGATTATTAATACTATTGAAAGCATTATGAGAATATTCCAACTTATCTCTGCTGATCTCATCACTAGAATCATCTTCAACCCGAATTAAAACAACAACTTGATTATCGTAATGATCATGGAATTCTTCCTTGACAACAGAATCTGAAAACGTTACCTCTTCATCTTCAACAAATTCTGAAACTACAACTTCTTCATGACATGTTTTGAATCCTTGATTATACTTATCATCATGATTTTTTGAATCAGAAATTGTATTATAAAAATCAGCCTGCTCACAATAATCTTTAAAAACGAATTCAGCTGAGAACATATACTTACAATGTTTCCAGAAACATGTGTGGAATTCTTTCAATGAGGAAATGCTAGCAGCGGGAAGAGAAAAATACCATTCTCGTGCATCTTGCTCGAGTGAATACATGAACATCTTCATGAGCACATCTTCATGCTGTATATTTAACTGAACCATATATTGATGAAATCTGATGAGGTGATCTGAAGGATTATCCTCTTTGCTTTCTCTAAACCATGGAAGACAATCTCCCCAAACATCCATAATAGGTATTGGATTTGGAAAACCTGGAACATCGGAGAAATTGAAAGGTGCAAACCTTAATTGAGCCAGAATGGCTTCCATGGTCTTCGGCATCTGCATCTTGAATCGGTGGAGTCACCAATTGATTTGCCAAGACATATTTTTTTTCCTCTTGTTCCAATATTTCTAGTAGCGAGTGTGAACTACTGCTTGGTGAAAAACTAGTCTAAATGATTTGTTGATTTTGATCACCTTTCAAAATCAGTTGAATGATAAAAACCCAGGGAATATATACTTCAGTTTCGTCCCTGGAAACAGTGCCAAAGATGTTAGTGCTAGAAATTGTTCCTAGACTACCACAAGAACAAGCTAACACAATCCCAAACAAAAATAAAATAGAATTGGTTTTTTAGGGTTTTGGTTTATAACCTTGGTTAAAAGCTTCATCAACAAGGAGGAAAAACAACAACAAGCTAATACAGAACTAAATTATGCACAAGTAGATGAACTGGGGATCAAACATATTCCAATAAACTATAAACATTACACATGAAACACTAATTTCATCCATGGGTTATAAGCATTTACACGAATAAAACCTTTAATTAAGAAATGAAGTTATAGACTGAGTAATCAACCTGATTAAAAATGAGACAGCATAACAAGTAAAATCGCTTATCAGTTTATATATAATAAAAAAACAGTCATCCACTTACATAAGAGTTGTGAGTGCTAACTTGAGAGATCACCGCACAAAAAATGCCTCTCCTTGTGTGAAAATTCGAATGACTGCATTGTCTCCTCCCCTCCTTATATAATTACAAAGATATAATATGAAGTAGTTCCATAATCACTTCTTTAGGTCGAATTTGAAACTACTAATTAGTTACATTAAACAACTTTCAAATATTAAACACTAATTGACTAAAAATAGCAAAATCGGATTTCTCGAAAATTTGGCGAATTTATGAAAAATGGGTCTCAAAGAAGCCTCCATATATCTCGATCTGAGACACCTGTGCGAAACATGAGAGAGGTTTTTGTGAATGATCCCATGATGGAAAAAAAATTCTCTTTTTAAAAAAAAATTCTTCTCCAATCGATCAGAATATTCCCTGCAAGATGAAGACTAAAACAGGAAAATATTAAATGTTTTTAAACCCTGGAAAATAGGCCGTAAATATTAAATTGAATATTTAAAACCTTGATAGTTGTTACAAAACTGAGAGAGGTTTTTGTGAATGGGTCTCTTTTGAACAAAAACCTCTTTTTGTTTTCTAAAATTCATCTCCATCAGCTCGTAACCTGAGCTCAATTGCAATGCCAAAAATAGGAAAAGAAACAGAGCATAGGCTATCCATTTTATTTTTATTTGTAAGGCTTCTTTTGCTACTGCCTTCTTCATTCTCCCATGTCTTCCTGAGATGAAGAATCTTCAATCATAGTGATCTTCTCCTTCACTAAACTAGGGTTTATAATCCTTTTCATGTTAAGTCTTAGTTTGTTTTTGGCTCTTGTTTTAGGTCTTCATCTCGTTTCTGCTCCTCCTAGCATGACAAATGATTTTCCTTGATACTTAATAGCTGATAGTTGTACAATCTCACCTTTAAATCCTGCTATAACTGAATACTCTTTAGAATTTTCATTTGAACTCTGTATATTATCAGCTTTCAGCTTATCTAGAACTAGAACCTATGTCATGCTTTCATTTACATCTGTAAAACTCTAATTTCATTCTAATAAACTCCACTCATATTTCTGATCTGTAACAACTCTCTTCTCCTCTTATGCATTATCTACTATGCCTGTGGATTCTTCTATCAAATCTCTCTTCAACAGCCACGACTACCCCCAATCATTTTGTTGAGGCCTGGAAATTCTCAGGCAACAACAGTAAGGGATTCTCCCCAGTCAACGTTCCCAACTAGCCCGTTGACTGTTTGGTATAGGGAATCTGTTTGGTTTGCGGTCCGGCTACCGTAGGTCAAAGTAACAAAACAAGGTTTTACCGGTTGCGGTCCGGTCCACCGTGTATATTTTTGTATTTTTTGACTTATGTATGATGTGCAGATGCCTAATTAACCATGCAGGGTGATGAGGATGCAAGGAGCGTCACAATGTGATGCGCAGGTTCTTACCTCTCCTCTTAGGCCCACAAGCATCTAAATCACATATGCAGCCATGAAATGAAACTAACTACCTATCTATCTATCCCCGGGGAGCAAACTCAAATTGATTATGAGTAATGTAAAGTGTGCATGCAACATAAAGAGAAACTACAGTTAGCTGATTATTTCTTCCCACATTGCATGAACAATTAAGGATATTTCACAACCAGATAGCCAATTGTTTATGAACAACATTCACTACTCATAGTGGAAATCTTCATAAATAAACCGGAAAACATTCATACAGGAACATAGGTTCAAAGAGTTAGAACGGTCTCACGGTTAATGGACACAAAGATGAAAACGAAATAGTTCCTCTTCAACAAATCCATAGCACAACATTAAATTATTCCACCAAGCTTTCTCCAACAGGCCAATTGTAATTTTCTATTGCAAAAGGAAATAGTTCTTCTTACAATATGTCTTCACCAGTCTCGCTGGGAAAAAGTCATTTTCCCTTCTAAGATTTCTATATTTATACAAAAGGGTGAGACTGTTGGGCTGCCCAAAGTGACCTTTGGGCTTCCCAACATTCTGCTTTTCTTAAATGTTTTACAAAAAAAATAGTTACAAATTACAATAATGACCGATCCTTCATGAGGAGAGTCCCACTTGAGCATCTCGAAACTTCTTCCATGACGCAGCATCAGAGGCAATGCCCTCAAATGCGCAGGGTTCCAAAAATTGAATGTTGATCTCGAATTTTTCTGCTTGGTTCTTTATGGCTTCCACTCTGGCTGCACTTAATCGAAGCTGGTCTTCCAGGATCTGCACACTAACAGCTGAATGGCCTACTTCGCTTCTCAGAATCTAGTCATCAATGGCCTTAATGAGCTGCATTCTTGCTTCTTCAGCCTGATGTCTTTTCCGCTACATCTCCATGAATGAATCGTGGTCTGGGAAATCCTCGAGCCTTTGCTCAGCCTCTGTCTAGCATCGGTTGTAGGTAATGAGAAGTCTTCTGAAAAACTCGGTGCATAATCCCTTTGTATTTTTAACTGCCTTCTTGTAATCTTCAGCGGTGTTAATAGCAAATTCTATTAAAGCATGATCCCGCTTGAGGGCTTGTTTATCTTTTGCTGGCAGCTCTACTGGAGCTTCTTCGTTGCTTTCCAACCTCGCTATTCTGGCAATCAGGACCTCGAGGACGTCCTAAGATCTGTCCACAAAGTAAGATGTTGTTTCCAAGATCTCTTCCAATCGTCCATTGATCTGCAGCACTCTACATCTTTCTCCTTCAACAGCAGTCTGTAGCTGCAGCATCTTGGCCTTTTGGGCCAAGACATGCTCTTTGAATGGCTTGAGGTTAACCTTCTGTTCTCTTGCTTCCTCCAGAGCAGTTGTTAGCGAGGAAATCTGTTCCTGGTGTTCCTTCTTCAGTTCTTGGGTGTGCAGATCATTGGCCTGCAAGAGGATCTTTTGCTGCTCTTCTAGCTCCTCCACCTTTTCCAGCAGCTGTTCCTTTTCAGTTCTTAACCCTTCGTATTCTTTCTGTACTCTCTCCAGAGACTCCTGTGTTGTTTCCAGAACTTGTATTTCTCGTTGGAGGGCCTGTACTTCAGCTCTTGAGGACTTCATTTCCCTTTGCATATCTTCATATTTCCTCTTGAGCCTGTTGATTTCTTCCCTTTCTTTCCTCAATGTTTCTTTTAACTAGGCAGAGGATTTCTTGGACTGATCCAAGTCAGTTATTACCTTGTCCATGTTATCTTCTGAGGCGTGGAGAAGTGCAGTCCCAGCTCTCAGGCTGAGCCTTGGATCTTGGTCTGTTCCTATCATATCGGCTGTATCCGTTATCATTTTGCTAGGCATATTTCCTGCTTCTACTTTCCTCTCTGTTCTCTTCATTTTTCTCTTCATTTCCCTATCATAATATACAGTGTTGAAATTGGGGATTTCTTCCCCTTTCTTCTGGACAAAAGGAACCAGCTTGAGCGTGGGGAGCATGGGAGTGCTGGCAGCAGGTACTTGTGGGTCCTGAACCTCGGGGTTCTCAACATCATGGGCCTGCCCTCCAGCTATGTCAGAAGCTGATTATTCTGTCTCAGTCTGTGTCAAATTCACCCTCTCTGCCTCCTACTTTTACAGCTCCTCATTGAGCTTTCTCTTCGCTTCTTCGGCTGCTTTTCTAGCTGCTTCTTCTGCCTCTTTAGCTGCTTCCTGGGTTTTCTCAGCTTCTTATTGGGCAGCTTTTCTTTTCCCTTCCTCTTCACTATGCAACCATTCTGCAGCTTCTTTTTCCAACCTTTGGGCTTCTTCATTTCTCCTTTTGGCTTCTTCCTCAGCCTTAGCCTGTTCATCCCCCTTTCCACCTTTGGTGGTGATTTTATTCATGAATCTTCTCTTTAGTGTTGTCATGTTCGGGGCATTTCGGAAGATAGATTCTTCCCTATCAAAATGATGAGTATATTCGAAATGCACCTTATTTTCTTTACAATGATCAGCCACTTTACCATGGGAGTCATTTCTGTGATAGGGCATCTCGCCAAAATGGAATCTCTCCAGCTCCTCTACGAATTCACCAGCTTGTTTCACCTTGGTGAGCCTGTAGCTTCCTAGTCTGAAGGGAAAGAAAGGATAAGCAGTCTTCTTATGTTTGAACAGGAAACTGCCTATTCCATCCAGGAACACTTGTCTGACCGCCTCCTTATGGACAATGTAATCAGTTGCATACTTTGGCAGTAGGGAAGGCGCTCTCAAGCCTCCAAACATCCTGAAGTACATGCCATGTTCGGTCAAATAGTAGTCTATGTAATCTTGTATCACTTGCATGACCTCCTCCGACATACAATCACACTCTTTCCGGAAAATGAGTGTGTATAGTGGCATAATGAAGTGCTCACAGACTTCTCTGTAATGGCTGTGGTACTGGTGTGCCCACAATGGTCTATAAGCAGCATAGACAGGCACTCTTTCCCTATGCCAGATGCACCTGAGACCAGGGAAAGGCTGGTTGCATAGTATACAGTCTATGAGTATTGAGCTCATATAAAATTCAGGCCTTTTCTGGGACTCTCCTTCCAAGGCTGAGGCCAAGCAAGAAGAAAGACTGCTTGATACAAGGCTGGCCCAATTGAAGACTGTCCCTTGGGTTGCCACATGAAAAATGATGGGTATCCACTCTAGCTTGAAGAATCTACCATGGGCTCTCCCAAAGACCCTATTAAGCATCAGAGCTATAAATCTGTAGGGATCCCTCAAGCTCGTTGTATCATACTCACCCGTGGGTCTGTATCGGTAATGTTTTCCCTACAACAACATTCTCTTAAGAGTCTCTACCAGGTCCATTCTAATGCTATTCAGCCAATCATCGGATAAGAATAATTGGGCTTCTGGCAGGTGATAAGCCAACGCCACATATCCCGGGCTGAATGCAGCATAGCCCTGTCTTTCAACATTTTCCAGAATCATTGTAGTTACATCTTCCCGGGGCAGAATCCAGCCAATTACCTCAGAGCATGGGAACAGCTCTGGTCTGGTGGCGACCTTCATAAGGGAATATCTTTCAATGTTTGCATATATGGACTCTTCTTCTAAGCCCATGTCAGGAACTTCTCTTCGGGTAATCAATCTATAGATTTCCCCCCACTGGTATTCAGGTTCCACGCCAGAAATGCATTTAGTGTCTTCATATACGTGTTCTGTCTTGGTGACCACTTCTACCTCTGGCTCTTCTTCGACCACAGGGGCCTTCTTCTTTTGTCTTTTTGACATTGTGAGCTCGAATTCTTCCTGCCATATATAACATTGTAACATTAAGCAATTCCAGTTGCAGACACTTATATGACAATGTGCAGCGTTTTACTTCTTTTATGTGTATCATGACAACAATTAGTTAACGAAGCTAACATATGTGTATGACCTTACTAACTGAGCTATTGAAACATAGTGAGCATTATTCAGTGAATTAGTCTATGTCTAGCATGATTGAAAAGAGTTATATGCAATAAGATTATGCAAGCTACCACTGTTTGCCAATACCAAACATTTCTCACAATGCAATCGGACGGAAAAACATCTACATTAGCGCGAAGACAACTCCTGCTTTCTGTGGGCGCCATTATCAAAACACTGCGCGGGACAGATAGGGGAAAACTACGCAAAGCACTTAAATGAAGCTTTTAACAACACCTCTACCCTTCCTGTTTCTGAACGCCGTGACGTATCCCCTCCATAGGTTAGGGTTTACAAATAACTACGAGTGGAACAGTGTGGCTAAATGCTGGTTATTCGAGGATGCAGGTTTCTAGGGCGCTCTTGATCAAAGACAAACCCCCAGTGCAACTATGGTGAAGAAATATGCGCCACGGTACATCCTCCTCGTCGGCCCGGGTTCGAAATTGAGCAAGAATTGGGTTGCGCGGGACTGCGTAGGTGAAAACGGCTAGGGATTCAAATGTGGGTAATGCACAGCGGGATAAACATCCCCAGGCCCTACAGGGAGAAACCGTGGGAAAATAATCCCACCCAAGCAGCATCATTAAGGGTGGATTCGTGCAGGCAGCACAACGGCCGCCTAGACCGAAACCCCAGCTCGAACGGCGCAGGTTCGAATAACGGACAGCCACGGCCAGGAAAAACCCTATGGGTCGAACAAAAAGAAAACCTCCACCGCGAACAGTATTACTAGAAAATCCCCCAAATAAATATATAGGTTCGTGACTGACGGGGTTAAGGTAACACGGCTGCGGTCCAACCTAACCCGTAGCAAACCATCAATCAAATGCCCAAACGGAAACGGGAAAAGGAAAATGAGCCTACCTGGCAAACGCAGCGTAATCAACGGGAAGATGAACGGTCAAACGTCCACAGTCGAGCCACCTGGACGTGGGTACCAGCAATGGAATCCTTCACAGCTTGTGAGAATAGCACGCATGACAACGACAATGCTCAACAATCGAAAACAACAATAAAAAAAATAACCCTTCGACCCGTATATATAGTCAACACCACGGGCGCAAAAAACATCAGACGTCGGAGCACTTTATAATCGGAGGCTGAAAGCTCTCGTCCTTCCGCAACGGCGGACGACCACAGCGTAGATCCAGCCGCAGAGACGTGCATGGTGGGAAAACTTAGAATATCGGACGTCAGAGAGTTTCTGAATCGGAGGCTGAAAGCTTATTTTTCTCTGCAACGGTGGAAAGGTGAACCAAAAATCCCTCCGCAACAGTGGGGACAACCGGGAGCAAAACCTGAATCGAAAGAAAACTATTGACATATCGGCAAGATTGGCACTTCCGTCACCCACAACGTAAAGCCTCCCACCACCCGCAACGAGACTTAAGTCGGAAGCAACAACACTTAAAGGCTCAGAAAGTTTGGAGCTTCGGCAACCGCAACAACGGAAAAAAAAGACATCGAGGAAGCGACTAAAGGCTAACGCGTTGGCTGGTGGATCGCTTTTCACATCGGGTGTTAAACCCTTCTGAGAGCCGCAACGGCGGAAGAAAATAATCAGAAAAATTCCGATGTAAAACCAAAAGGCATCCGACTTGAAAACAAAGAAATCTAAAAATAATCGAAGTCAGACCGAAAATCTATCCGCAACGGCGGAAGAAGAAGTGACAATGGTTCCGATACAAAACCAAACCTCAGCCGATTTCGCCAACCAAATCGGGAGAAAAGTTGAAGTTAAAACCAAACATCCATTCGCAACGGCGGATAAAATCATGACCAAAACCTTCCGACATAAACCCAAAAATCAACTGACGGATCGGAAGACGAAAACAACGACTCACCTGCAACGGCGGAAGATCAAAACAAAATACCTTCCGATCCAGACCGGCTTCAAACGCAATTAAAGGAAAATGATGAAGGTTTGATCAATCATTGAAATTCGTAATCATTTTAGAAAAATGGAAAACAATTGTAGATCAATCCAAGCATAAGCAAGTTTTTCTGAAACGTTCCCAAACCAAAATCCAAGAAGACGATCGAACTAATTCAAGCAAAAGGAGGGTCCTAATTTTTTTTGAAATTTTGGGAAATTTGTTGCAGCTGCAACAATTGGCGACTACCTGGTGAACCCCATATTTCTGAATTAACTCCTTCCCAGTGCAAGACCGTCTGAATAAAATTTGAAATCTTCCAGATGTTTGTATTTCTAGGCTGGCCAACTTAAGCATTTAAACCATTGAGAAGTAGTCTATTCTTTGGGAAATGGTAACATCAGAAATATTGCAAGTTTGAATAACTCTTTTGAGGCCAAATAAGTGAGGTTTATTTTTCCTGTCCTTAGGTAGTTTCCAGCTTGGACACCACAGGATTGTAACAGATAGTAAACAGTATTATCCTTTTGTTCCTCATTCCCATGCCAACTGCGCTTTTGTGCCTTTTGAACTTTAGTTCTTTTGATATGAGTCCTCCTGCATGCCTTTCTTACTGAATTTTAATTCAGGATCCTCTATCCCATAGTGTCATTTTGTGTGAACAGTGTACTTCGTATTTCAGTTCACGGACGGAGAGGATCTCGAGGCAATTTAGTACTTCATGCTTTGATACTTTGCTTTGATATGTATTGCTTTTCTTTAATGAGTTTTGACTCTTGATAGCTTTTTCTTTTCTGAAATTATGGCATGGGATTATTTATATATGATATACCATTTACTCTGCTTCCTTTCCATGGGTCTTTTGCTGTCACCCCCTTGGATATTTAAGATGTGAAATGGATGGAGCCTCGAAATAGTATTCCGGACCTCTTTTACTTCTGAGTTATTTACAGGGGTTAAGTAATAATTCAATGAATGCATTGCCAGTTAGGAACACTGCTACTAGAAGACATTCTATACTTTAAAGCACAGTCTTTCGCTCAAGATTTCAGTTAATAAAGAACCCTGATGTTTCCATTGCAACCAAAATTTTGCCTCTTTATTCAAAAACAAAAACTACTAACAAAGCAGTAAAAATAAAGAAAGAAGCATCAAATCAAATGATCAAAAAGAAAACAGCATCAAAGTATTACAGAAAACAACATTATTTATGTACAAGGCAAAAAGAAAAGAAAAATTTGCCCACTCCTGAATATCTTTAATCTTAGGGAGTTAGAGGGTGGGCTGGATTATAGACATGAGACATCTATCCATGATCTAGCTCTGCTATTTTTGATATTGAACACATGTCTATTATCTTATAGTCATCCCTCTCAGCCTGAGGAAGTCGAAGGAGCTCAAGCTGAGTGTCAATCATATAACTGGCCTTTCTCGGAGTAAGATGTCTTAGCTTAAGCTCAGTTAGATAGTTTCCCAGGACGGAATCAGTAGATTCATTTCCATCTCCTAGCCCAGTGACATTGTGCTTCATGTAGGGCTCTCTTAAAATCTTAATCAGGTTTGGGATTCCCTTATGAGGCATCAACAAGTGTGACCAGTCGGAAGCAAAGTACCCATCAAGGCGGGCTGCCCAATATCGATTCAAGATCAATCCATAACCATCAGGTATGTCTGCTACTACAATATCAAGGTATTGACATATCTTTTTATTTGCAGACAATCGAATCAAAACATTCTTCATTTCCCCCACTACTTTGACACTAGTCTTGTCTAGTTGAGTGACATCCCAATCAGTAGGTTTTAGCTGCCCATTAAGCTTTATGCAGATTGGAAGAGGCATAACATTCACTGACGATCCAGAGTCCACCAGATAATTATGTACTTTATGGTTCAAAATTTCCAGAGTCAAAAGGAAAGGTGGAGTGCTAATCTTCCTTTCCCCAGTTGATTCGATCTTTTCTTCCACAGGTTGGTTTGCGGTGGGTATCTCCTCTTTAACTTCCTTAACTTTTTCAGTGTTTCCTTCCTCAACATCTTTCACACGTTTGACAGTCTCATTGCTTGGCTCCGCCTCCTGGTTGAGGGTAGTTGCTTCAGGTGTTTTGTCCTCAACATTCACTTCTACCTGTCTCTTGACATTTTCCTATAATTTTTTAATATTTGAAAGTATTGCATTGTCCTTAATTGCTAGGTTCTTATCTTTTGTGGATGTAGGTGTATATTGAAAACTGAGAGCAATATATTCTGTGTTGAGCAACGAAACACCATCCCATAAGAACATGGTATCATCATCTTGTTTCTCCATAGTCTGCTCTTTTCCTCCTTCTTCATCACTGTCTTCAGTCAATTTGGAGTTCAGCAACTTATTCATCACCAATGACATTGAATTCAACCATTGAGGGCACTTCTTTTCAGAGTGGGGTTGCTGGTGAAAAGTACAGAAATTATCCCCCCCTATTTCTGTTATGTTCATTGATGCTAAACTTGGTGGAGGGACTTGCCATTGGTTGTTATCCTCCCTTTTTTGGTAGTGGGGTTTATGAGTTTTTTGAACTTCCTTTTCTCTTTCCAGATCTATGATTCGGTTAGATAAATTCTGAAGCATTGTCATCATTATCTGATAATCATGTGATTGTTCATCTACAGGTTTAGACAGCAATAAATCTCTTCTGTTTGGAGTTTTCTCTCTAGGTAAATCAGGATAATCTTATACACTTTCCCTTTCAGCCTCTACCCTTTCTGCCTCTTCATAAGTCTCTACCAATGTAGGTTTGGATTTCATCTTGGAAAGCATGGCCAAGTAAGGTCCTAGGGCTGAGGTATAATATTCAATTAAGACCTTGTCTGAGGGTCTGTTAGCTTCAGAAAAATTCTTTAGGTATATTGAAAATCTTTGAGTGAAACTATGCACTTTCTCATTCTTCCCTTTCCTTAACAAACCAAGACCTTTCATCAATGAGGCATGCATTTTTTGGGCTGTGTACTTACTTCTGAAAACCCTTTCGAAGGTGTCCCAATCAGGAATAGAATTCGTGGGAAAGTTGAAATACCAGGATGTTGCTGCTCCTTTCAGGGTGTGCGGGAACAGTCTCCAGACCACATATTCATACTCCCCAGCCCTTAGCCCTTCTAATGCTAGATAAAAGATTTGCAAGTGATCATCTACAACAATCTTTTCTTCAGGGTCAAACTTAGGCAACAGCTTGTCAAAGGCTTGAGGTAGGCTATGCAAAGGCGGAGTGAGGTTTAAAGGTGATCTAGCTCTCCATGCTGGTAAGGCGTTGGGATGATTTGCATTTATGCCAGCCATAGGCACAGGTGTAAGAACAAGAGTCCGAGCACAGAACAATGTAGGGTGAGAACAAGCTCTTTTACTTCAAAGGTATAACTGAAACCTGTAAGTACTTGGGTCAGGTTACAAGCTTCAAACATCTACTGGTGGGGTAATCTTGGGAAAAATAAGTTTCCACGGCCAGCCATTCACTGGCGGCCCTCCTTCTAGTACCAGAACTGTTGAGGCCTGGAAATTCTCAGGCGACAACAGTAAGGGATTCTCCCCAGTCAACGTTCCCAACTAGCCCGTTGACTGTTTGGTATAGGGAATATGTCCGGTTTGCGGTCCGGCTACCGTAGGTCAAAGTAACAAAACAAGGTTTTACCGGTTGCGGTCTGGTCCACCGTGTATATTTTTGTATTTTTTGACTTATGTATGATGTGCAGATGCCTAATTAACCATGCAGGGTGATGAGGATGCAAGGAGCGTCACAATGTGATGCGCAGGTTCTTACCTCTCGTCTTAGGCCCACAAGCATCTAAATCACATATGCAGCCATGAAATGAAACTAACTACCTATCTATCTATCCCCGGGGAGCAAAATGAAATTGATTATGAGTAATGTAAAGTGTGCATGCAACATAAAGAGAAACTACAGTTAGCTGATTATTTCTTCCCACATTGCATGAACAATTAAGGATATTTCACAACTAGATAGCCAATTGTTTATGAACAACATTCACTACTCATAGTGGAAATCTTCATAAATAAACCGGAAAACATTCATACAGGAACATAGGTTCAAAGAGTTAGAACGGTCTCACGGTTAATGGACACAAAGATGAAAATGAAATAGTTCCTCTTCAACAAATCCATAGCACAACATTAGAATATTCTACCAAGCTTTCTCCAACAGGCCAATTGTAATTTTCTATTGCAAAAGGAAATAGTTCTTCTTACAATATGTCTTCACCAGTCTCGCTGGGAAAAAGTCCTTTTCCCTTCTAAGATTTCTATATTTATACAAAAGGGTGAGACTGTTGGGCCGTCCAAAGTGACCTTTGGGCTTCCCAACATTATGCTTTTCTTAAATGTTTTACAAAAAAAATAGTTACAAATTACAATAATGACCGATCCTTCATGAGGAGGGTCCCACTTGAGCATCTAGAAACTTGTTCCATGACGCAGCATCAAAGGCAATGCCCTCAAATGCACAGGGTTCCAAAAATTGAATGTTGATCTCGAATTTTTCTGCCTGGTTCTTTATGGCTTCCACTTTGGCTACGCTTAATCAAAGCTGGTCTTCCAGGATCTGCACACTAACAGCTGAATGGCCTACTTCGCTTCTCAGAATCTGGTCATCGATGGCCTTAATGAGCTGCATTCTTGCTTCTTTAGCCTGATGTCTTTTCTGCAACATCTCCATGAATGAATCGTGGCCTGGGAAAGCCTCGAGCCTCTATTCAGCCTCTGTCTGGCATCGCTTGTAGGTAATGAGAAGTCTTCTGAAAAACTCGGTGCATAATCCCTTTGTCTTTTTAACTGCCTTCTTGAAATCTTCAGCGGTGTTAATAGCAAATTCTATTAAATCATGATCCCGCTTGAGGGCTTGTTTATCTTTTACTGGCAGCTCTACTGGAGCTTCTTCGTTGTTTTCCAACCTCGCTATTCTAGCAGTTAGGACCTCGAGGACGTCCTGATATCTGTCCACAAAGTAAGATGTTGTTTCCAAGCTCTCTTCCAATCATCCATCGATCTGCAACACTCTACATCTTTCTCCTTCAACAACAGTCTGTAGTTGCAGCATCTTGGCCTTTTGGGCCAAGACATGCTCTTTGAATGGCTGGAGGTTAAGCTGCTGTTCTCTTGCTTCCTCCAGAGCAGTTGTTAGCGAGGAAATCTGTTCCTGGTGTTCCTTCTTCAGTTCTTGGGTGTGCAGATCATTGGCCTCCAAGAGGATCTTTTGCTGCTCTTCTAGCTCCTCCACCTTTGCCAGCAGCTGTTCCTTTTCAGTTCTTAACCCTTCGTATTCTTTCTGTACTCTCTCCAGAGACTCCTGTGTTGTTTCAAGAACTTGTATTTCTCCTTGGAGGAACTGTACTTCAGCTCTTGAGGACTTCATTTCCCTTTGCATATCTTCATATTTCCTCTTGAGCCTGTTGATTTCTTCCCTTTCTTTCCTCAATGTGTCTTTTAACTGGGCAGAGGATTTCTTGGACTGCTCCAAGTCAGTTATTACCTTGTCCATGTTATCTTCTGAGGCGTGGAGAAGTGCAGTCCCAGCTCTCAGGGTGAGCCTTGGATCTTGGTCTGTTCCTAACATAACAGCCGTATCTGTTATCATTTTTCCAAGCATATTTCTTGCTTCTACTTTCCTCTCTGTTCTCTTCATTATTCTCTTCGTTTCCCTATCATAATATATAGTGTTGAAATCAGGGATTTCTTCCCCTTTCTTCTGGACAAAAGGAACTAGCTTGAGCGTGGGGACCATGGGAGTGCTGGCAGCAGGTACTTGTGGGTCTTGAACTTCAGGGTTCTCAACATCTTGGGTCTTCCCTCCAGCTATGTCAGAAGCTGACTGTTCTGTCTCAGTCCGTGTCAACTTCACCCTCTCTGCCTCCTGCTTTTGCAGCTCCTCATCGAGCTTTCTCTTCGCTTCTTCGACTGCTTTTCTAGCTGCTTCTTCTACCTCTTTAGCTGCTTCCTGGGCTTTCTCAGCTGCTTATTGGGCAACTTTTCTTTTCCTTTTCTCTTCACTGTGCAACCATTCTGCAACTTCTTTTGCCAACCTCTGGGCTTCTTCATTTCTCCTTTTGGCTTCTTCCTCAACCTTAGCCTGTTCATCCCCCTTTCCACCTTTGGTGGTGATTTTCTTCATGAATCTTCTCTTTAGTGCTGTCATGTTCGGGGCATCTCGAAAGACGGATTCTTCCCTATCAAAATGATGAGTATATTCGAAATGCACCTTATTTTCTTTACAATGATTAGCCACTTTACCATGGGAGTCATTTCTGTGATAGGGCATCTCACCAAAATGGAATCTCTCCAGCTCCTCTACGAATTCACCAGCTTGTTTCACCTTGGTGAGCCTATAGCTTCCTAGTCTGAAGGGTAAGGGAGGATAAGCATTCTTCTTATGTTCGAACAAGAAACTGCCTATTCCATCTAGGAACACTTGTCTGACCGCCTCCTTATGGACAATGTAATCAGTTGCATACTTTGGCAGTAGGGAAGGCGCTCTCGAGCCTCCAAACATACTGAAGTACATGCCATGTTCGGTCAAATAGTAGTCTGCGCAATATTGTATCACTTGCATGGCCTCCTCCGACATACAATCACACTCTTTCCGGAAAATGAGTGTGTATAGTGGCATAATGAAGTGCTCACAGACTTCTCTGTAATGGTTTCGGTACTGGTGTGCCCACAATGGTCTATAAGCAGCATAGACAGGCACTCTTTCCCTGTCCCAGATGCACCTGAGACCATTGAAAAGCTAGTTGCATAGTATACAATCTATGAGTATTGCACTCATATAAAATTCAGACCTTTTCTGGGACTCTCCTTCCAAGGCTGAGGCCAAGCAAGAAGAAAGACTGCTTGATACAAGGCTGGCCCAATTGAAGACTGTCCCTTGGGTTGCCACATGAAAAATGATGGGTATCCACTCTAGCTTGAAGAATCTGCCATGGGCTCTCCCAAAGACCCTATTAAGCATCAGAGCTATAAATCTGTACGGAGCCCTCAATCTCGTTGTATCATACTCACCCATGGGTCTGTATCGGTAATGTTTTCCCTGCAATAGCATTCTCTTAAGAGTCTCTACCAGGTCCATTCTAATGCTATTCAGCCAATCATCAGATAAGAATACTTGGGCTTCTGGCAAGTGATAAGCCAATGCAACATATCCTGGGCTGAATGCAGCATAGCCCTGTCTTTCAACATTTTCCAAAATCATTGTGGTTACATCTGCCCGGGGTAGAATCCAACCAATTACGTCAGAGCATGGGAACAACTCTCGTCTAGTGGCGACCTTCATAAGGGAACATATTTCAATGTTTGCATATATGGACTCTTCTTCTAAGCCCATGTCGGGAACTTCTCTTCGGGTAATCAGTCTATAGATTTCCCCCCACTGGTATTCAGGTTCCATGCCAGAAATGCATTTAGTGTCTTCATATACGTGTTTTGTCTTGGTGACCACTTCTACCTATGGCTCTTCTTCGACCACAGGGGCCTTCTTCTTTTGTCTTTTTGACATTGTGAGCTCAAATTCTTCCTACCATATATAACATTGTAACATTAAGCAATTCCAGTTGTAGACACTTATATGACAATGTGCAGCGTTTTACTTCTTTTATGTGTATCATGACAACAATTAGTTAACGAAGCTAACATATGTGTATGACCTTACTAACAGAGCTATTGAAACATAATGAGCATTGTTCGGTGAATTAGTCTATGTCTAGCATGATTGAAAATACTTATATGCAGTAAGATTATGCAAGCTACCACTATTTGCTAATACCAAACATTTCTCACAATGCAATCTGACGGAAAAACATCTACATTAGCGCGAAGACAACTCCTGATTTCTGTGGGCGCCAGTATCAAAACACTGGGCGAGACAGATAGGGGAAAACTACGCAAGCCCTTAAATGAAGCTTTTAACAACACCTCTACCCTTCCTGTTTCTGAACACCGTGACGTATCCCCTCCATAGGTTAGGGTTTACAAATAACTACGCGCGGAACAATGAGGCTAAATGCTGGCTATTTGAGGATGCGGGTTTCTAGGGC
The DNA here is from genome assembly GCA_001517045.1 of Pseudotsuga menziesii. Classification (NCBI taxonomy): domain Eukaryota; kingdom Viridiplantae; phylum Streptophyta; class Pinopsida; order Pinales; family Pinaceae; genus Pseudotsuga; species Pseudotsuga menziesii. The sequence continues at coordinate 36,757 of LPNX011097637.1, read as the reverse complement.
GCGCTTGATCAAAGACAAACCCCCAGTGCAACTATGGTGAAGAAATATATGTTGCGGTACATCCTCCTCCCCGGCCTGAGTTCGAAACTGAGCAAGAATTGGGTTGCGTGGGACTGCGTAGGTGAAAACGGCTAGGGCTTCAAATTTGGGTAACGAACAGCGGGATAAACAGCCCCGGGCCCTACAGGGAGAAACCGCGGAAAACTAATCCCACCCAAGCATCATCATTAAGGGTGGATTGGTGCAGGCAGCACAACGGCCGCCTGCACCGAAACTACCGCTCGAACGGCGCAGGTTCGAATAATGGACGGCCGCGACTAGGAAAAACCCTATGGGTTGAACAAAAAGAAAACCTCCACCACGAACAGTATTACTAGAAAATCCCCCAAATAAATATATAGGTTCGTGACTGACGGGGTTAAGGTAACACGGTCGCGGTCCAACCTAACCCGTAGCAAACCATCAATCAAATGCCCAAACGGAAACGGGAAAAGGCAAACGAGCCTACCTAGAAAACGCAGCGTAATCAACGGGAAGATGAGCGGTCAAATGTCCATAGTTGAGCCACCTGGATGTGGGTACCAGCAATGGAATCCTTCGCAGCTTGTGAGAACGACACGCATGACAACGACAGTGCTCAACAGTCGAAAACAAAAAAAAAAAAACCCTTCGACCCGTATATATAGTCAACACCATGGGCACGAAAAACATTGGACGCCGGAGGGCTTTCTAATCGGAGGCTGAAATCTCTCATCCTTCCGCAACGGCGGACGACCATAGCGTAGATCTAGCTGCAGAGACGCGCATGGTGGGAAAACTTAGAAGATCGGACATCGGAGAGTTTCTGATTCGAAGGCTGAAAGCTTATTTTGCTCTGCAACAGCGGAAAGCTGAACCAAAAATCCCTCTGCAACGGTGGGGACAACCGGGAGCAAAACCTGAATCGAAAGGCAACTATTGACATATCGGCAAGATTGGCACTTCCGTCACCCACAACGTAAATCCTCCCACCACCCGCAACGAGACTTAAGTCGGAAGAAACAACACTTAAAGGCTCGAAAAGTTTGGAGCTTCGGCAGCCGCAACAGCGAAAGGGAAAAGACCTCGGGCAAGCGACTAAAGGCTGACGTGTCGGCTGGCGGATCACTTTTCACATTGGGCGTTAAACCCTTTTGAGAGCCGCAACGACGAAAGAAAATAATCAGAAAACTTCCGATGCAAAACCAAAAGGCATCCGACGTGAAAACAAAGAAATCGAAAAATAATCGAAGTCAAACCGAAAATCTATCCGCAACGGCGAAAGAAGAAGTGACAATTGTTCCGATACAAAACCAAACCCCAGCCGATTTCGCCAACCGAATCGGGAGAAAATTCAAAGTTAAAACCAAACATCCATCCGCAACGGCGGAGAAAATCATGACCAAAACCTTTCGACATAAACCCAAAAATCAGCCGACGGATCGGAAGACGAAAACAACGACTCACCCGCAACGGCGGAAGATCAAAACAAAATACCTTCCGATCCAGACCGACTTCAAACGCAATTAAAGGCAAATGATGAAGGTTTGATCAATCATTGAAATTCTTAATCATTTTAGAAAAATGGAAAACAGTTGTAGATCAATCCAAGCATAAGCAAGTTTTTCTGAAACGTTCTCAAACCAAAATCCAAGAAGACGATCGAACTAATTCAATCAAAAGGAGTGTCCTAATTTTTTTTGGAATTTTGGGAAATTTATTGCAGCTGCAACACCTTTCAATAATTTTTTTTCAAATTAAAACATGATAGGTGAGCACACCATCTTCAATAATGTTGGCAACTTCTCGTTCAACTATCATTATCATTAATGGGTTTTGAAGCTGCACACTCTTATGTGTTCAAGGGATTTCACTAATTCAGCTTCCTACAACCATGATCCTCCTTCAAACCCTTTTATTCCTTTCATACACTTGTCACAATGATTACTAAGCTCTATACATGTTTCACTCCATCCTTACAGGTGTAAAAAAAGTCATGAACTGCTTTCGATTACTCAACAGCACCATTATTTTCCATGATTTCACAAAACGAGATTCTTGTAGTGCTACCATTCTTTAACCTTCGCTCCTGCGCTACAAGAATCTTCTTTTGCATAGTTTTAACCATTGCTTTAAGAAAAGAGTTAGTAATAAAGCATGATACTTGAAATAGACTTTTATTATAAGATTTTGAAAGTTTAAAGATGTACATATTAAGTAATAAGCCCAAAAGACAAACCTTAAGACCAAAAATAATGAAACCATTCAACCATTAAAAGCATTAAATCCAACAAAACTACTGATTGTAAAAAATTATTAAAACCAACATAAAATGTAAAATCATAATAAACTAAAAGTTGAAAAATTAGGACAAAAGGATCAGATAAACTAAGAACAAAATCTAGTTCTAACATCGGCTCTTGCTGCGGGATAAAGTCCTCCTTCTGAGGCTTCAAGAACTTGTAGACCAGTGCCTCATGCCATCTAACTGATCATGTCTGCTACTCTGCAAAAATTCCATTGGGTTATGGAGTCTTTATTCAATCTTTATCACATCGTCAAACTTTACTTGATCAAATTGTAATCCCATTTCCAATGTAACCAGGCTAAAATTCCATCAACCAACCAAAACTTGCTTCCAACTCCGAATATATGTATAGTCAGAAATATTGAAAAACATGAAAAGAAAAGATCTAGCAACTTGTACTCACTTTCATCAAATGATGTCTCTAAGAAAAAAATTTATAATTTAGTGTTGATTCTAAATAATCTACCATTGGATCATAAAAATTGCCAAAAGTTACCACTTCCTGTTCTATGAAAAAGATAGGTTGTCCACAAAAAAATTTTGTTCCATGAATATCAACCAAACATTGGCGATAATAGACATCAGGATCAGCCTGAATTTTCTCCGAAATTTCTTGGACAGTATCATCAATAATGTCAACAAGCTTAACCTCCTTTTTCCACACTGTCTTCAAATGGATAACTATCATACATCGGCTCTGGTTGTTCAAGGATAATGGACTGAATGCATTCCTGAATCCGCTGATAAGATTGTGCCATATCACACACATCACACATTTCTGGGTCTTTGTTTTCAATTTCAACATCATATTTATAAAAAATTAGAGCATATTCATAATGGTTTTGAACAACATATTTATCATAACCATGAATATAAGAAATTTCTGATATAACATTAAAAATGTGAATGGCCTGGCTTTCATCAATTTTAGTATCGAAACAAAAATGAATAGAATATAATTCATCATAGAATTCTTGTCATGGAACCCCAATCTCTTCATCATAACGAGGAGCATTCTGGGAAATTTCAAATGATGATGCTGAAGGTTCGTGTTTTTCTTCATTACAAGGCTGATTTTTAACACAACAATGATTTCCAATAGTTTTTTGAACACGAGATTGATCTTCAATAGGATTAGCATTCAAATGATTATTAAGACTGTTGAAAGCATTATGAGAATATTCCAAACTATCTCTGTTGATCTCATCAGTTGAATCATCTTCAACTCGACTTTAAACAACAACTTGATTATCGTAATGATCATGGAATTCTTCCTTGACATCAAAATATGAAAACGTTACCTCTTCATCTTCAACAAATTCTGAAACTACAACTTCTTCATGGCATGTTTTGAATCCTTGATTATATTTATCATCATAATTTTTTGAATCAGAAATTGTATTATAAAAATCATCCTGCTCACAACAATCTTTAAAAAAGAATTCAGCTGAGAACATATACTTACAATGTTTCCGGAAACATGTGTGAAATTCTTTCAATGAGGAAATGCTAGCAGCGGGAAGAGGAAAATACCATTCTCGTGCATCTTGCTCGAGTGAATACATGAACATCTTCATACTGTATATTTAACTGAACCATATATTGATGAAATCTGATGAGGTGATCTGAAGGATTATCCTCTTTACTTTCTCTAAACCGTGGAAGACAATCTCCCCAAACATCCATAATAGGCTACTGGATTGGAAAACTTGGAACATCGGAGAAATTGAAAGGTGCAAACCTTCGAGCCACAATGGCTACCATGGTCTTCGGCATCTGCATCTTGAAGTGGTGGAGTCACCAATTGATTTTTCAAGACATAATTTGTTTTCCTCTTGTTCCAATCTTTCTAGTAGCCAGTGTGAACTACTGCTTGGTGAAAAAGCAGTCTAAATGATTTGCTGATTTTGTTCACCTTTCAAAATCAATTGAATGATAAAAACCCACGGAAGATATAATTCAGTTTCGTCCCTGGCAACGGCACCAAAGATGTTAGTGCTAGAAATTCTTCCTAGAATACCACAAAAACAAGCTAACACAATCTCAAACAAAAATAAAATAGAATTGGTCTTTTAGGGTTTTGGTTTATAGCTTTGGTTAAAAACTTCATCAACAAGGAGGAAAAACAACAACAAGCTAATACAAAACTAAATTATGCACAAGTAGATGAACTGGGGATCAAACATATTCCAATAAACCATAAACATTACACATGAAACACCAATTTCATCCACAGGCTATAAGCATTTACATGAATAAAACCTTTAAACACGAAATGAAGTTATAGATTGAGTAATCAACCTGATTAAAAATGAGACATCATAATAGGTAAAATGGCTTATCAGTTTATATATAATCAAAAAATAGCCATCCACTTACGTAAGAGTTGTGAGTGCTAACTTGAGAGATCACAGCACAAAAAAAGCCTCTCCTTGTGTGAAAATTCGAACCACTGCATTGTCTCCTCCCCTCCTTATATAATTACAAAGATATAATATGAAGTAGTTCCATAATCACTTCTTTAGGTCAAATTTGAAACTACTCAGCAGTTACATTAACCAACTTTCAAAGATTAAAAACTAATTGACTAAAAATAGCAAAATCAGATTTCTAGGAAATTTGGCGAATTTCTGAAAAACGGGTCTCAAAGAAGCCTCCATATATCTTGATCCAAGACACCTATGTGAAAATTGAGAGAGGTTTTGTGAATGAGTCCATGATGGACAAACACCTCTCTTGGTTTTTAAAAATGCTTCTCCAATCGATCAGAATAATCCCCGTAATATGTAGACTAAAACAAAAAAATATTAAATGTTTTTAAACCCTGAAAAATAGGCCGTAAAGATTAAATCGAATCTTTCAAACCTTGATAGCTGTTACAAAACTGAGAGAGTTTTTGTGAATGGGTCTCTTTTGAACAAAAATCTCTTTTTGTTTTCTAAAATTCATCTCCATCAACTCGTAACCCATTCTCAATTGCAATGACAAAAATAGGAAAATAAACAGAGCATAACTATGCATTTTATTTTTATTTCTAAGGCTTCTTTTGCTACTGCCTTCTTCATTCTCCCATGTCTTCTTGAGATGAAAAATATTCAATCACAAGGATCTTCTCCTTCACTGAACTAGGGTTTAGAATACTTTTCATGTTAAGTCTCAGTTTGTTTTTGGCACTTGTTTTAGGTCTCCATCTCGTTTCTGCTCCTCCTAGCATGACAAATGATTTGCCTTGATACTTAACAACTGATAGTTGTACAATCTCACCTTTAATTCCTGCTGTAACTGACTCCTCTTTAGACTTTTCATTTGAACTATGTAGATTATCAGCTTCAGATTATCTGGAACTAGAACCTTTGTCATGCTTTCTTTTACATCTGTAAAACTCTGATTTCGTTCTAATAAACTCCTCTCATCTTTCTGATCTGTAACAACTCTTTGGTCATCTTCTGTATTATCTTCTATGCCTGTGGATTTTGGTATCAATTTCCTCTTCAGTGGCCACGACTACCCCCAATTCCTTCAATATTTTTTTGTCAAATTAAAACATGACAGGTGAGCACATGATCTTTTATAATGCTGGCAACTACTCGTTCAACTATCATTATCATTAATGGGTTTTGAAGTTGTGCAATCTTATGTGTTCAAGGGATTTCACTAATTCAACTTCCTACGGCCACGATCCTCCTTCAAACCCATTTATTCCTTTCATACACTTGTCACAATGATTACTGAGCTCTATACATGTATCACTCCATCCTTACAGGTGTAAAACAAGTCCTTTTGCTTTCGATTACTTAGCAACACCATTCTTTGCCATGATTTTGCAAAACGATATTCTTGTAGCGCTATCGTTCTTTAACCTTCGCTCCTGTGCTACATGAATCCTCTTTTGCATAATTTTAACCAATGCTTTAAGAAAAGAGTTAGTAATAAAGCATATACTTGAAATAGAATTTTATTATAAGATTTTGAAGGTTTAAAGATGTACATATTAACTAATAAGCCCAAAAGACAAACCTTAAGACCAAAAATAATTAAATCATTCAACCATTAAAAGCATTAAATCCAACAAAACTACTGTTTGTCAAAAAATTATTAAAACCAACATAAAATGTAAAATCATAATAAACTAAAAGTTGAAAAATTAGGACAAAAAGATCAGATAAACTAAGAACAAAATCTAGTTCTAACACAAAGTATGTATGTTATTTTGCACTTTGATCTCCCATGAAACTTTGTATTTCCCATTTGGTTGTTGCACACCTTAACCTGTAAGTGACTTGTTCCCACCTCCTTATTGCCATCTCCTTATTGCACATCACAAAGTATGTGTGTTGTTTCTCACTTTGATCTCCTATAAATTTTTTATTGTTCTCATTTGATCTCCTATAAAGTTTTATTTTAGTTCTCATTTGGTTGTTGCACACCTCAACCTGTAACTGGCTTGTTCTTATCTCCTTATTGGGTGATTCCATGAAGGTGGGTAACACTTTGTGGCCAAATTTGGCGATGAAAGCCTGATTTTTTACTCATGTGCTAGATAGAATCCCTCGAAAAGCATATATGACATGTGAATTTCGACTTGCAGTAAAAAACAAATTGTAGAATATTATGTTGGATTCCTAATGATATTTTTTTTTAAATATTCCGATGTCATTTAATGTGTGAAAATTTTCATTTAATGAACTGTGTGACCTTAAAAATTTGAAGAAGTTAATAAGTGGCATGTGTCCAACCCCAATAATTCAATCTTACATTAATAATTTAAAAAATATATATATGAGCATGATCTACATAAAATGCACTGTGGTCTGCATATTTTTTGTTAATTTATTTCGCAATATACAATTATTTATTATTTTTCAAAAGTGACCACATCTGATTTCAGCATCATTTTATACACGTGTGTCCATCCCATCTTTTTTTTCACTTTTTTCAAAAATTGAAAAACCAAAGATACCCTTTTGAAGAGGACACGTCGATGTGTGGGCTTGGCATTTTTAAGAAAATTTTGGATGTGTATATTTTACCCTACGGAATTTTCTTTGAGCTGCTTCAAAGTTGTTGTCTGGTTTTCTAAGTGTAAGTTTTAGAACTAATTAAAAAAAAAACCCATATGAATGCCAAAACACATGCATGATATCTCAATGGATAGAGGATTCGGTGACAAATCTATCGGTATGAACTCCGCTCAGTTGTGTGCCATGAATGGCAGGGTTTACACCCCTAGAAGACACAAATAAACATTGATTTTCTTGTAAGAGGGATAATTCTCTGTTTTTCAAGCTCTTGATTGAGGTTTTAACAGACCCTCGATCGAGGTTTTAACGAAAGCTCGATCAAGGGTCTAACAAACCCTCGATTGAGCTACTGTTAAACACTCGGAAAAAAAGCTTTGTACATGACTACCAAGGTTTTATATGCACGCTCACCATGTTTATACTTAGTACAAAAAATTGAGGAGATAAATCCTTGCCCCCTAGTTCTCAACATATTGTGGACACTAACTACCATAATCCGTATCTAGAAGATTATGCCCATGTAGGACATTTTAGAAATGGGCTTCAAGGACCCAACTAGAGAATTTAAAAGAAAAATTAGACAAGAATAAAGACCTCTACCTCATTAAGAAAAAAAACTAGTAATAAGCATAAGTGTTCATTAAGTAATTGTTTTCACACATTTTAAATAAAAAGTAAAAAGAACAATTAAACAAGAATAAAGGGGAAATGGGAATTTCAACATCATTTGATTCCTATTAGCAATATATCCAATGTGTATACAATTGCTTGAACCTAATGTTTTAAGAATTAGAGTTACAGAAATGTAGTGAAAGGTTTTAAATACTAAAAATACTTTTCTCCTTCGTATATAAGTTTTAATTTTAAAAAACTACAATTATGTGATATGACTTTGAAAACACTAATTTTTATCTTAATAGTCCTGTTCTATTCTGCATTGGGCTCTGAGCTTTAAATATCTAGCCGGAGAATCTATATCGTAGGTAGATCGTAGTCTCAATGATCCATGTCGAGTGGACACTCGACCTGGATTCTCTGGACTACAATCTACCTACGATATAGATCCTTGGGTCATATATTTAAATCCCAGGGCCCAGCGCAGAATAGAACACGACGATTAAGATAAAAATTAGTGTTAAATTCAGAGTCATATCACATAATTGTAGTTTTTTAAAATTAAAAATTATATACAAAGGAGCAAAGTATTTTTAGTACCTTTAGAGAGATGAAAATGTGAGCATGAAAAAAAATATGACTTAATTTCCTTGGGTTGTATCAATGTCCATTGTTTATTCTTGAAAATTGTTATTGTGCCACACATCTGCAGTTAATCTTGCGAGTAAATTATTGAATGGCATTAGAATTTACATCAATAACACATGACTAATTGTTTTGGTGCTTCATAATGCTAGGAGTGGAGGAAAATAAATAAAAGAAAAGGTGTTATGGCTACTGTGGGATTCGGAAAAAAAAGTATGGAAACTAAACATGATACTACATCTTATTTTGAAACACCTTTCAAGGGATTGGTGAATGGAATTCGGATAAACCCTTACCAGGATATCCACAATTTCATCGATATCCACAAATTTTTGAATGTTATTTATGAGTGTTAATCCTACAAAAATTATGAGTGTTGTTTGTTATAAGTGTTTTGGTCGTATACTTCTCGTTTGTCACAAACCCTATGTGGGTTGTAGGAGAATACAAATGCTGCAAACTGTTTGTTTGTCATAAGTAAAGAATCGTCGTCGCAGGCTCTAGGTCTATCGCAGGAAAAATATGTTGATGCACAAGAAATTTTGGTTGCAAGGGACATTTGGCTAGCAATTAATGAGAGGTCACGGGATATTTTGGTGGCATACTTTTTGGTCACTCCCTCCATTAATGCACAATAACTACTGATTGAACTGGCAGGTGAAGTGATGGTTTGATTAGTGTTTTCCTTGTAATGATTAGAAAGATTGTTCCATGTGACAAAAATCACTTCCACCTTTTCATTTATTGCCTGATCATGCGATTGAACGATCGTTTGAATGGGTATACGTATATCATATTTGCGCCAAAGTTTTATTCATTTTATTGCATCTAACTGAGAGCACCGAATTGTTATCTGCAATTGTATGATATGAAGCCATTGTTTTACAGAGTATGGTCATTTTCGTCTCTAGTACGAGCACCATTCAAGAATCAAGTATCAAGACACCTTCACCTACACCCATTATGGAAGAGATTGCAACATTTGTTCCACCATCACCCATAGTTGTAGAAGAATATGCACTGTCATCAATGATTCCACTAGTTACTTCACTACCAGACCCACCCGACACATCAAGAAAGAAACAAGTCTCCGCAAGAAGGAAATAACACCTCCACTAGAGGACGAACCAACAGGATCAACATCCATGCTTCCAGATTATGTTCCACCAAGACCAGCCGATGCACCAAAGGTTAGAATTGGAAAAAATTGAAGGTATTCTCTAGTAATGCTTGTCATACCGAAAGGAGTTTGGGCCATGAAAAATATTATTCCAAACTTGTAGAAGATGGTATTTGTCGACCACGACTTGCGTAAGTTTCCATAACTGATAATGAACATATATATGGCGATTGTTCGAGAAACAGAGGATGGACCTATCTAGATGGTTGCAATGGAATGGGCCTGAGGATTGGACAATTATGGATTGTTGTCGTTGACGTACATGCCACATTTCGGCTGCACATCAGAAGTAAATGCATGTGTGAAACAGTTGCTACTGTGTTTCCATGGTGGATGTCTATGGACCAAAATATTTCAGTAGATGTCAAGTTGACAGAATCAATCATCGAGATTCCCCTTATAGGCTCTAATCCCATGCCATTTTTCAGAAAAGACCACGACACAACTTTGACAAATAAGTTGAAAGAGAAGTATGAGATGATAAGGGACACACGAGGATTTTCTATCACCTCCATTAATGAGATTGTTGTTTGGTTTGCAATGAAAGTATTATCTAGAAATTTGATGCACAAGATGCAATTGAATCAATGCACCATAGGGATAATTGTTGAGGCAAAACAGTGTGCACCGGGGTCCAACTTAAGCGGTCAACATACGTTCTAAATGAGATGTTAGAATACGTTGAAGAGGTATAGGAAAAAGGTGTCCCATTTCTAATCTTGGATACTAATTTTGATTTCTTTTGTCGCATGGGAAGAACCACCAAACCACCAAGGGGTAGATGTAACGGTCCCATGCCGAGGAGATCGATACCAAAATATATGTTTCAATAAGGATCTACCTAAGAGGAAAAGAGATAATAATGTCAGATTATTTTTACAAGGAGATTACTTGTGGTATTATATTAATAAGCATACTATAATCTCAAAGGAAACCGTCCAACAGTTTCGAAATGTAATAAGATTTTCGGTTGGGGCTCATCTTATATTTTTGCAACCTCAATAAGACCCACAACATTAATGGCTTGCGACACAGTTTAAGTTATCTGATGCTGAAATCGATGCTATTATTAAAGATTGGCCGCCATAATGGAGAGTACCTGTCGTAGAGGACCAACTCTTTGCCGAAGAAGAGCCATGACAGGTTGACCTATCAACAAAGAAGAATGGATATCAAGGGAAGGATCCACCATTAGAAGAAACTCAAAGAATATCTCATAGTCCTTGTTAGGATTTATAATCCTCCATTTTCCATACTTAGTTTATTAGATTATATTTTCCTAACTTAGGACTCATTAATTAATATTGGGTCCACTAGTAACGGTTGGGTCCACTTGGGCTAATGGGTCCACTAGTTCCAGTCACTAGAGTGTGGGGAACACATATAAGAGGTTAACTGCAACTGAATACACCTTGATGCATCAGTTTATGTGCCTTTTATCCCAATACCTACAATTTATGATCCACTGAGAGTACAACCACCAAACTCCTTCAGTTGTTGGTAGTTGGTAACTAGTCAAGTTAAGTTATTCTCCAGTTACATTCAGTTAAATGTCCTTCAGTTCAATTAGTGCCAATATTTCATTGATTCATGTGGGTAGGTGTATAATCTCATCTAATTCTCACCTACCACATCAGTTTAACTGGTTTAACTAATTATAACTGATTGAGAGACTAATTTAGACATATGGAGTTAGACTAGTGGCCTCTGACAGTGATTTAGACACTGCTAGTTATCCAATGAGTAAATATTGAGTTGGTAGATTCAAATCATATCCACATGATTCAAATTCTCTTTTATGTAACATTCATGTATACTTCTGTAATTAATGAAGTTTATACTGTAATTATACTGAGCAATACTTATCTGTTTCCTGTGAAATTTTTCTTGTTCAGTGTGTATTTTTCATTCCATTACACTGCATAATAACACAATTAAATTTCACTCATTCCCAGAAGATCAATTTAAAAATAATTCAAACATGGTATCAGAGCCTACTCAGGCATACAACAAGTCTATCCAATCTCCATTGTACACCAGAAGCAGTTGGGTTTCCACATAAGTACCGAAAAGTGTGCATTGCTAACTATGGATTCGTTCAGAGAAGTCTCTCTGGGTGTGACAAACCCTTGAAAGTGTACATGTCAATATGGAAGGCTTGATTATGACATAGTGTGAATTGTTTTTTTATTTTGCAGTGTTTTCTTACAGGTGCTACGTATCTCAATTGAAGAAATTGATTGTTCAGAAGGAGAATTGATGGATTCTTAAGATTTCTTACCCCAAATCCTTACACCCTTCAACTATATTGATTGGAGGGAATATATGCAGGTCTTCTTGCGCAAGATTGTCCTGTGTAGGATGACTATGGACAGAGATACAAAACCTCATCATCCTGCTGAGAAAAATAATCTTGAACCGGTTGGATGAAGCATTTGGCTTCCTTTCTACTCACATCTGTAGGGATCTCCTCTTTCATCTTGAAGGAATGAAGATTCCTAAAGAATCTTGGGAGAAGCTGGAATTATTGTTTGGAAAACAATATGAGCTTCGGGGGCACATCTTGGAGAACGAACTAATAGCATTGCAGCCCAACAGTTTCGAAACTATCCAACAATTGTTTACAAAATTTAAGTCTCTAGCACTACAATGTAAGCAATGCAGAATAGAGAGGAAGGATGAGAAACTTGTGCTCTCTGTGCTCAGCAAAATTGGTTCTGCGTATTCTGTCTTCATTTCTACCTTCCATTCTAGAAGAGCTTCCATCCCCAATTGGAAGATGCCTTCACTTGATGGCTTTCCTGAGTCTTCAATACATAAGCAGGAAAAGTCGGTTTAAATCAGAGTCCTCCAAACTTCCATGAACCAATCTCTTCTAATGTCGGGCTCTACCAATGCACAAGATAAAGGGAAGCACAAGGGGAAGGAGACTAAAGCATATGATTCGAATCCAAAAGAGATTCAAAAGTCTTTCGAAGGAGCTTTGGGATCCAAGAGAAAGAAAAAGTTTGAAAATACCAAGTTTCCTTATTGTCGGAGAGGATTTCATCCAGAAAGCCAGTTCTTGAAGAAGACCCTCGACCAGTTGACAACACTCCTTGAGAAGAACAATATTTCCCTTCCACAAGGTGTAGAGATGTCTGATGCTGGAGATCAGACTAAATAATATGAGAGGTTCCTTGCTTTGAAAGAATGCCTCACTCCGTCGAAGGGTTACTTGATAGATTCTGGAGCATCCAGCCACATGGTTTCCTCCATGGAATCCTTCACCACTCTCCATCTACCAGGAGGACCTAGCACTCATATGGGAGATGAATCCAGAATGGGAGGACATTCTCTTCTTCAGCCTGAAATGCTGATTAAAATCCATTTCCGCAAACTTGATTCTGCAATACTGTCTTTCTGTAACTCAGTCTTTGTACAACTCTGCCTTTTTGCAATTTCTCTTCTACAATTTCCTTTCCACAAGGCCTTTTACACAAGACCTTTTCCACAAGGGCCCTTCCGCAAGACCCTTTCTGAAATTGTGGATTGCGGGTTTATAAAATTTTGTAACTAAGATTCTATAAACTTTACGGCTGCAACGGTCCTTTCTGCATGCAAATTGTGGTTTGCAGATCCTCCTTCCCACTTTCCAAAGTTGGGCTTTTGCAATTCGATCTTTCTGAACCGTCGATTCTTTGTGGCCTCATTCTCGACCATTGATCTGTTGCGAGTTGCAGATCTTTATATAATGTTGTGTATCTGCACTCTTCTGTTGTGGAACTTAACCACAATTGTCGATATTCTCAATTTCACAGAATTTGACTCAGATTGAGACAGTTGAATAGATTGATCAATTCACTATTCAAAATTTTATCACTATCTTTGAAAATTCTTCAATGGATTATTAGAGTATAAAATCCTGCACATCGAGAATGTAAATTCATGTTTCTATTGATTGAGAGAATATATTTCGTATACAAACAATTACACATATATTTAAACTCTGTCATTTAGTCAATCAACAACCAACACACTTACATCTCTTTCTCTCTTACTCTTGCACACACACACTCACTCTACTCTCCACCTCTCTATATATCACACTTTAGATCAATTACAATTAAATAGGATTAAAACAAACCTGTTATATCAACAACAACAGGATCTGAATGCCTAAGAAAAGTAAATCTATAACAAGTCCTATCCTTGAGCAATCTCTCATAAGATTCGAGGAAAATAGTGGCAAATTGCTAGTTATTACAATCAAAATAAATCCTAACAACTAACCCTATCCTTCTACAATTGATTACATGGAAACACAATAATAGCATTGAATTCTTATTCAACAAAGAAAGGACTTTTTCTTGATCCTCCTGCATCAGAAAGAAATCACCGCACATCAAACAATCATGGGGACGTTGTCAGAAGTTGAAGTTCTTAAGAAATCATTACAATACTGTAAAGATCAAAATGGATGCTTGAATGATTCAAATGATAAATTAATGATGACAAATAGAAGGTTGAGAGAATATATAGATGAAATCAATGCAAATTATCAAGAGGTAATAACAACCTCAAAATAAGTACTGAGAAGTAAGAATCTCACTCAACAACAAAATGAAGAGCTTATTTGCCAAAATAAAGAACTCCAAAGCAAGGTAATTAAAACAATGGATGAAGATTACTCTCGGTTGTAGTGGAGGTCCTAGACATTAGACGAGCTTACAATATTGGTAGAGGCATCTAGAAAGCTTTGATTGTTCGTGTTTTGATTCAAATCAAGGTCTAGCTGAATTGTTCAAGCACGAGATGAAGGTCATGTTTCTAGAATATCTGGGATGATTCATCATCATCAACATATTTGAAATATTAACGATAAATATGTATAGGTGGCAGACTTTATGTTATGAGTCAAATAAGAAAATAGTTGATGTAACATCTCTTTTCTATTTTTAGTTTATTCGATCCTTAAAGGTTGGATCTTAAAAACTGCTACTATTTTAGAAGTTTTGTATAAGTGTGAAAAGAAAGGATAGAAAGGGAATTGGGAAATGGGAAATGGATTTTGGGAGATCAAGCTATGGGACATCATCATCTGTATCAGGCATGTTTTTGATCTTTTATAACTAATCTAAAGATTGTTTTGGAATGGCATTATATTTGAGATGAGCCTATTTTACTCATTATCATGGTAAATGTTCATGTTTAGTGTGATCATCTTATTCATGAATTTTTTCTTTGATAAAAATATTTTACCTTAGAATACTTGTGAATGGGCTGACATTTATTATGCTTTCATGTCCAGAAAGTATTTATGTTTATAAAGTTTAAGATCTAAAGTAGGATTATGTTCTTGACATAATGTGTACCCACATTCTTTTATTTATTCCTTATATTATTATGACTGTTGATTGATCATTATAAGCCTTATTCCTTATCCTCTCTTTTCCCTTAGAATCCCATATAAACTAAAACCCAATCATATACCTAAAATCATTCAAGATTGTCTGAACTTTGCACTTTTGTAGTCTAGGTACAAACTCCAGTGCAAACAAGACCCTTTAGTTTCATTAACATACATATTATTGAGTGATTAGGCCCTCATCTATGTTAAAATTTATACCAATAGCTGTATCTTGAGAATACATATGGACTTTTAAAAAAAAATGTGTGACTATGGAATGAGCTTACATGACTCTCCTAAGTCTTATAAATAAAATAAGTCTATAATATCCAGTTTTCCTTATAGTAACTTAGAATTCCTTTCTAACTTAATACAAATCCTTGTTCTCGATTAAAAAAAAATGACGTGTGTGCTCAACTCAATTAAAACAACGGAGTAACGAATGTTGTATTTATTTTTAAAATGTTAGGTTGTGTATTGTTTAGTGTTAGGGTCCTACCTAAGTCAATCCCTAAATAGATAACTAGATTTCTATGTATTAAGATGGCATAAATTAAATAAGGCCCATGAAGTAAATATCTAGCGTGAAAGAAATGTTTGTAAGAAGACTTACTTGAATATTTTTCCTACTAGAAACTTTTTTCACTAAGAAGGATTCCTACAAGATTCTACATGTTGCCTCCTTTCAAACACCTGGGGGTTATGCGCAACATAAATATTCAAGTTGCTAGGTGTGTCCTTGGGGGAAAGTATCGAGTCAAGTACTATCACTTGATCTTGACTCCTCCGTTTAGGAAAACTGCCAATGAATCCAAGGGGGTGGTCCCTAAGAAAGAGTTGTCTAGGGATCTTAAGTTTTAGTCGTTAATGATGGAAGTAAGTTGTTTAGGTGTTTTTGAAGTAAAATTACTAAGACAATATTGTTTGCAAATGTAAATAAATATTCCAGTAGCATAACATCAATACATAAGAAAATTGAAATAAATGCGAATTAGATCAGTGCCAATAGAGTCAAAGTAAAATAATGTTGTTGAAATGAAATGTTTTGCAATGTGTCTTGGTTAGTTTTAATTATTAAAACACGAGTTGAGTTAAGGGAAGGATATTCTTGATATTATGAAAGTACTGAGAATATGTATAGAAGATGACTAAAGTGGTTCCTCACTTAGAAATGTGGGATGAATCAGAGTCTCTAAGAAGGTGTCCAACACTACACCAACAAGAATGTATCCTAACTGTTTCTCGAGGTCGCTACTCAGTAGTTCCCTCTTCCTTTGAAAAAATTTCCCACGATTTTCAACTATTGTATGCCAAATATTCATAATATTTTTTGGGGATTTTATTTTATTAATGAATTATTAGATTAATGTGTAGAATTTAGAGAGTATCGAAAACCGCTTTTGATTCCCCAACGACTAGGAAAAGCCCACAGAGGGAAAGAGCATACACGAGTTTATGACAAATTTTTTATTCCAATTTGTTGAAGAAAATATGTTTGTAAAATCAAATACACTGATGAAAAATTAAACCACAACTATGTGCCTCTTTATGATTATTCAAAAATAATCAACAAAAATCCTTTGGTTGGTGGTGAGAGCAAACTTCGTGGCAATGAGTCGGGTATGAAATTTAAAGATGAAATCAAATCAAAACAACTAAGCTATACAACCTTCATATAAGGAAGAGTGTGTTCATGTTTTGATTAGTAAATGCAGACTGTGAAGTAGATTGCGAATCCCCCTTGAGGATGGAGTGTGGGCGGTGTGTATCCCAGTTGATTTCTTTATTATTGAATTTACAATATGATAAAAATATGAATTATGATTGCACTTTGATCCTTGAAAAGTATCGAAAGGCTTACAACATTTTTAGGAGAGAAAAGGAAATAAGAAAAGGGACGGAGGATGGATTTTTTGATGTCCCGAGTGACCAGAAACTCGAAATTTGAGCAGTATCTCCTCCTCCTTTTCTAAAAACCTGGTAAAAACTAGAGATTTAAATATGTTATAATTTCAAAAATTACTCAAAACAAATACATAATCTACACTACTCAAAATGCTCAAAAAATTGTAAGTTTTTTTTATCGAAAAGAGCACTTTGAGAGACTAAATTGAATCTAGTTCAAGATGAAGCTTTTAAAAGGAACCTAGATATGATATATATGCCTAACTAAAATAAAACTTCAGATATCATATTGATGTATCTAATTTTATTAAGCATCAAGTAACTGTAACCAAGAAGAAATATTGATTTTTTTAGAGAAGAAGAGTGAGATTCCCAAGTCTATGCTTGAAAGAAGTGAAGGAGAGAGGGATATGCAAAATAAAGATGTTAAGAAAATAAAAATGGCTACAGTAAAAGAGAAGTGGATGCAACCGAGCTCCAAACCCCTTCTACCTAAGAGGAACCTGCAAAACGTAGACAATTTCTAATACAAACAAGGTTATATCTAGTCAATCTCATCAATAAAAAAGTAGGTGAGCATAAGTATAACCAACTATAGTCTGTTTCTCCTGCAAAATTATGATAATGAAATTAAAATAAGTAAATTGACAGATAAAATACTTATTCAAATTAAACTATATATAAACACATCATCTGATAATAAATAAAGCATGAGATTCAACTGATTTCACCTCAAATTAAACCAAGTCACAAGCTCACAATGCAATTCCATAGAATAGATTCCAAATCCTTCAATATTTATTAAAGAAATATCAGCAAAAAAGTACAATGGGCATAGGTTCAATACATCCTCCTGAATAAGGAGCACGGGCTTGCCTTCATAGAAAACATAGAGCTCAAACCCCAAGGGGCCGCAATTCCCAATGAGGAGGTGGCTCTAGTGGTTGAGAAAATGGTGGGAGGAGGTTTGAATTCATGGGAGAGAAGGCTTCCACCTATCATGAGGCATCCCACTTGTTTTGTGAATCCTCCATCTCCTCTAACTACTTCTTCCATATGGAAAGCTACACTCTCATGAGAGAATATGCCCTCTTTGGTGGAGGTGAGTTGGAGATACTCCCTTGATGATATAAGATGATCCGCTATGCTCATAATTTACCTAGACAATATCCTCGACAACCCTCACACCTCATAGACAATTCTCAAACAAGCTTCCTTTGATTTAGGATTTGGAGTTTCTCCAATTTTCCCATTTATTTGACCCTCTGAGTCATTTTGGAGAGAAAATTGAAATTAATAATTGAAAATTACTAATTTGACTCTCCAAAGTGGTTTTAGGTGTTAAGTGGGGGAATTGGGTCAAAAAACAAGCATCCCCATGACCAAATTGGCTCCCTAGGCGTAATTTTACGACCTTTAGAATTTTTCCGATTAAAATACACCTTATCGATGATTTTATTAAAAAACTAAAACTTAAAAAATCCTACGAAAGGCATAGCGCATGTCCACGAAATTTTAGGAATATGACTATCATGGTATAATACATACACCCTAGGCTTTAATAACCTTTTAACACAAAATAACCAATTTCACCATCCCTTCTTTGGAGGATTTTGAGTGAAAAACTTGAAAATTATATGTCGCTTAAAAAAGTGTCGCATAATTGGCGATGGAAAAACACTCGAGGATGATGACCAAGTCTTAAAAATGCCAATCGTTTTACAAAAATAAACCATCATGCTTTGTCATTTATTACAATTCCCTCAAGGGGGTGTGAACATGCAAAAGAGTGAGCACAACTAGCCTTGATGAAACCATGGAACTTCATGAGCACTGAGTAAGAACACTGATGTGTTCTGATCCTTGGTGGCTCACTTGAAAAATCCCCTCAGTGAAACTTAGTGGATAACATCTAACTCCAACTGTGGGACGTGCACTCAACTGATCTTCAATGAAAGAGAGTGTGAGAGGACCCTAGAATGTCCAGTTCTTGCAAGAAACTAAAGTACATCAATCTCATATACATGTAAGTTAATGCAAAAATGAAATACAATTTGCAACATAATATACAAAATAATATACAAAATCTATGGTACATAAAACTCTGATACAAAACTATGGTACAAAAAAAATGATGAAAAACTATGGTACAAAAATAATATACAACAATAAGCTATGGTACAAAAGGAAAAGGGTTTAAAAAAGCCTTGATAATGCCCCCTTGGGAATTAGATAGGATCGTTGAAGAACAATTTCTATTGTTTCCCATTCACGGGTAAGAGAAAATTTTCTCCTTCCTAGTGTTGAGAAGGAAAGAATTAGTGTCAACCATGTCGTAGATGACGAATGGCCCCATACAAAGATTATCGAACTTCCATGTTTTCCTAGTTTCTCCCTTCGTTTTTCCCATAATAAAACTGTGTCTCTAATCTGAAAGGCCCTTGGTTTTGCAGGCTTATCAAATGTTCTTTTAACCTTCTCTTGGTTCCTAATACTTTTGTCAAGATCATTCCTTCGACTTTCATCTAATTCAATTAACTATAAATTGTTTCTTTTGGGCATGGCATCTTGTTCTCAACCATATTCTTGAAGCATCTAATACACTCTCAATTGAAGATAGATAGACAAGGAGACAATTGAACAATATACCAACTCAAAAGGAGTCTTTCCTGTTGCACTTTTCTTAGTTATTCTGTCAGCCCAAAGTGGATATTTTATTTTACTATCCCAAGGATTTTTGTTATTTCCAACTATTTTCTTGAGGATGGTCATTAAGTTTTATTTCTTGACTCTGCAAGACCATTTCCCCGGGGATAGTAGTTGGATGAGTGGGATAGGATAATTCCACATTTGAAGCAGAATGATGTGATCTCTGATGAACTGAAATCTTTGGCATTGTCGGTTGTTATTTTGGATGGAACCCCAAATCTTGTGACAATCTTGTCTTCTAGGAATTCCATAATAACTTTATCAGTATCCTTTTTGGTGGGTATTTCTTCTACCCAGTTGGTGAAATAGATCCAGTTTCTATTAGGATCCAAGAAAATCCATTGCTTTTGTGTTTAAATTTCCCAATGAAATCAATCCCCCACTGCTGGAAAGGGGCTAACACCACAACGGGTTGCAAAGGCAAGGATTCCAACCTTTTCTTTCCCATGAATAACTGGCATTGGTGAAAAATCCTCTCAAATTTGTGTACATATGCAAATAAAGAGGGCCAATAATAACCCGCTCTAAGGATATTATGGTTTGTTGTGTCTACTGCATAATTTCCCCCACAAAATCATGCATGAAACTTAGTTAAGAGTTGTTTAGGCTCTTGTTCATTTACACATCTAAGTATTATTCCGTCGGGGTTTCTCCAACCAAGTCCTTCTTGAGTGATGCAATGATGACGAATTTAATCTTTAGAGATCTACTTTTTTGACCATTAAGGTGATCAGGACATGTAAAATTAAGGAGAAATAAGGTTATATTTGCATACCATGGATCCTACTCTAACTGCTGAATTCCTGTTGACTTTACTTGCTCTAGATCATTTTTTTGACACACCATCCCTAAAACCTCCTCATTCCCTTGAGCTAACATCTTGGATAGACCTTGACCTTTGATTTATTTTGTGGGCCTAATATCTAGATCATATTCTTGAATTTTAGAGATCCATTTACCCCTTATGCCCAAACAATCTTGTTGAGACAAGATATCTTTTATAGCTACATGAGGTACGTAAGCAATTATTTTTTAGTAGCCAATGTATGTTCTGAAATGCTTTAACGACTTTATCAAGGCATAAGCCTACTTTTTCATGATTGTATATTTCAATTCTTAATCATGTCAAAATCAACTCATGAAAGCGATGGGTTTCTCATATCCTTCATTGTTTTTTTGGAGCAAGACCCCTACAATAGTACTTTCAGAAACAAAGGATACAATTAAGAAATATTTAGAATAATCAGGACTAACCAAAACTAGCGATCTCGTAATTTCATCCTTTATGCATTTGGAAGCTTCTCGGCCCTCATCAGTCCATTCAAACTTAGCATCTTTCTTTAATAACTTATGGGTTGGATTCATTAACTCTGCTAAGTTAGGGATGAATATTCTTATAAAGTTGATGTGGCCATTAAAGGATTGGATAGATTTCAGATTTTTAGGCAAAGGAATCTTTTTAATTGCTTCAATCCTTTCGGGGTCCACCTTTACTCCATCTTTGGAAATGATATGTCCTAACAATTTTCCTTCTTCAATACCTAGGACAGACTTTGTTGGAGTAAAAAATATACCATATTTCGAATAATTTCTTGAGGTGACTTACATGACTCATTCTTTGTTTTGAAAAAAATGTTAAGTCATCTTGATAAATTTCTATGATCTTTCCATTTAATTCCTTAAATGCATAATCCATGGCCCTTTGGAAAGTGCCCCCCGCTTTCAACAAACCAAAATGCATCCTTAAATATTCGAAGGTACCCCATGGGGTTGTGAAAGTAGTCTTATGTATGTCCTCCTTTTGGATCACTACCTAATTATAACCTGAAAAATCCATCTAACATAGACATCATTTCAGATTTTGTTACCTTTTGAAAAATAGTTTCCATATTTGGCAATTGTTGTCCTTTTGACAATAAATGTTTATATTCTGGAAATATATACATATTCTTATGCTCCCATTCTTTTTTCTCAAAACCACCAAGTTGGAGCACCAATATGAATATCGTGTTGGTGCAATGATCCGAGCGTCCAACATTTTCTCAAGTTCATTTTTAACTATTGGTGCAAGCTTGGGTGGATTTGTCTCATTTTTTGTCAAAAAGGATTAACTTCTTTAATGTCCTATTTGAGAGGTATAGTGCCTTGGAACACATCCTCCCGATAATCTTTGAACTCTTCATAAGTGAAAGTGAAGACATCCCTATACTCTTTGACAAGATTTACTAGGTTATTCCTTTCCTTTTCAAAAGTACCTTTTCCAATATTTACCATTCTTTGTTCATTATTTGTTCCAATGTTGATATCAATGTAATCCACAGGTTTCATTGAGTCTATGTTGTTTTTTCTTCTATCCTACCTATCAAATATATGCTCAAGTGAGCTAGACCATGAGGTACCAGATTGTCGAATTGATCACATTTCCCTGATACTCTTTACTCTCGTCCTGGAAACTAACATTGAAGTTTGAAAATTCCTCTATGTTATGGATAAATTGCAAAATCTGTTCATCATCGCGAAAAACCTGCCAATGCTCCATGTTTTATGGGACTGGTGGTCTAAAGTTAATATCTTATTTACCATCACCATTTAGAAATTCTTATGAAGGTTGAAGAGTTGAAGTTGCTAAAGATACCTCATCTGCTAAGCTATTTTGATCTCTATGGATTCTAGTTAGATTTAAGGATTCCAAGAATTCCATTGTATCCCATATTGCATTCCTATATTTCTTTAACCTTTTACATTTGCATGAAAAATGGTTCTTAACTTGGAGGATTAATAAATCGAAGTCGCCTCTTATATTCAACATCGTAATCCCTATATCTTTAGCTATTTCCAACCCAAGTAGGAGTGCCTCATATTCTGCTACATTGTTGGTTGCCTCAAATTCTAACCTAAAGGAAAAGTTGAAAACTTGTCCTCTAGGTGAAGAGATGGAAACTCAAACCCCCTTTCCATATCTTGAATGAACGCCATCAAAATTCATCTTCCATATTTAATCTACCTTTTCATCTTTAAATGTTTCTTTAACTGGAGAAAAAAGGTAGAGTAACAAGAATAATTTCCAAAACTATCTGTGTGGTAAACATATTCATTAGAAGGTTTCTTGGGTTTTTCCACATGATGTTTCTTCTCCTTTTCACTACGAAATTTTATCATTGTATTCTCATATAATGGAACTGTGGCATAATTCCAATCCATTTGAATGGATCCCTGCAAATCAGCATCCCACTTTCTTGATAATAACATACCCCATTTGCCATGTACATCAATTATAAGAATATCCACATTTAAGTGAATATCAAGGTACTTAACCAATCTAACTGGGAAACCCAAAATAATACCATCCACCTCAACTTCTCTAGAGTCCATGGCACATGCATTATGATATGGTTTAGCGTTTTTTAAATTTAACTGTTCCATGATTTTCCTGGTCATTATGTTGGCTGAAGACCCGAAATCTAACATAGCATTATGAAGAAGAATATAATTCATCAATAGTGAAATATATAATCAAGGATGGTCTTCTGTTCCTTGTCCCTTAGTTTGTAAAATAACTGGGATATCAATGGAGCCATGTTTGTTTATTGGAGTGATTTTTTCTTGTCTTCTTGAAAGATTACTTTCTTAGGAGGAGTAGGAGTTAACACTTTCATCATTTTTCTCGTTGCACTGGAATTTCAATCACTTCAGTTATAGGAATTAATACTTTAAATTTTTGAAACCAAACACTCATATCTAGAATATCATTTGGGTCATGAGGAGTGATTACATGATATTGATTACTTTTTGGAGTTTCAAACATTTTCTCTTCTTTGATGGGTGATTCCTTTGAACTTAGGCATTTCTCAAATCTGCTATGATGTAACCATAACACCATAGTTCTTAGTCAAATTTTCTACCTCTTGACTATACTCTTTTACTTTTTTCCAATCTTCTTTAGAAACATGATACATATGACCAACTGTGTTAATGTATTCAGGCTCACTTGAAACTTATTCACTGCTGCCACTCTAATAAATCCCTTGTTCTAAAATTCATCGTGCCACATAACAACTAGCTTCTTCATGAAGTGAATCACGAGGTCTACAATAAGGGATCACTTCCTGAATCACATTGGTTGTATCCAATTGATTTGGAAGATTATTATCTTTATAAGGAGCTTTCTTAGGAACCCAGATACCTTTAGGGTGGGAATTTTTCTGATTAGATTTATATATTTCCATGGTCACTACTCGATTCTGCATGTTTTTCAATTGATTAGTATAAGTGGTTTCCATGGCTTCCATTTTTTCATTTAACTCAATCTTCTGATCATATGCCTCTTGCATGGGATATTTTCCTTTGGATTTATGTTTAGCCTTCTCTCTTGTAAAGCCAGGAAAGTTAGACTCACCTGAAGCCTGCATGTTTGAATCAATTTTAATGGCTAATACTTGAATAGTTTTAAGATCAGCGGGTTCCTTTTCTCTCAATTTGTACTCATTTCCCCACTAAGTGCCTCTATAAAATAAACCAAGATATATTTATCAGGAGGATTGAATTCATCATCCATGCTTGCAATAAGATATCTGAATTTTTTATTGAAATCCTCCAGTGTCTCATTTTCATTTCTCTTGAGGGAGTGGAGTGCACTCAACAGGAAATGAGGATCCTTCTTTTCACCAAATCTTTCCAAAAATCCCTTCTTGAAGGAATCCCAATAATTATATGAATCATTGGCAATATTAATATACCAATCACATGCATCTTCTTCAAGAGATAAGGAAAAAAGCTTCATGTATACATCATCATGTTGACTTGCAACATCCCAACACCAACTAAGGAGACATTTTAAGAATTTTCTAAGATGGCTTGATGCAAAAATGGCAATGTTCCCCTAGAAAGTTGGTAGTTTCTCTATAGCTTTGTTCGGTATGGAATGAGGCTGACCTGTTATCTGAGTAAAATTAAGGGGTTGAAAGAAAGCATCCATTGGGCTGAGAGGATTTGCTGCAGCATGTGCCATTGTGAGCAAGAATTGAATGTATGAAATAGACTTAGCCTTTATATTTTCAAGGATTCTACGAGACTCAAGTCTATGCAATATTTTCCTTAAGACCCTTTCAAGTTCAGGAAAAAGTTCAAATAATTTGTGTAAATTTATTCTCATAGAAAACCCTAAAGTGCGTTTAAATTGTGGAGTCGTCATATGGACTGAGTAGATTTTAAAATTATTCGACTAGATTAATCAACATTTATTGGATATAAAATAGAAAGAAAAAGGGCTAAGTCACACCTCAGGAATAAAAATATTTATCCCCAGCAACGGTGCCAAAAAACGTTGTCTCCTTTCACACACCAAGGGGTTAATCACAACAGAAATATTCAAGCTGCTAGATGTGTCCTTGGGGGAAAGTCTTGAGTCAACTACTATCATTTGATCTTGACTCCTCGATTTAGGAAAAACTCCTAATGAAGCCAAGGGGGGTGGTCCCTAAGAAAGAGTTGTCTAAGGATCTTAAGTTTTAGTCGTTAATGATGGAAGTAAGTTATTTAGGAGTTTTTGAAGTAAAATTACTGAGACAAGATTGTTTGCAAATTTAAATAAATATTCTAGCACATAACATCAACACATAAGAAAATTGAAATAAATGTGAATTCGATCAGTGTCAATGGAGTCAAAGTAAAATAATGATGTTGAAATGAAATGTTTTGCAATGTGTCTTGGTCAATTTTAATTATTACAATCTGAGATGAGTTATGGGAAGGGGATTCTCGATATACTGAAAGTACTGATAATATTTCCAGAAGATGAATAATGTGGTTCCTCACTCATAAATGTGGGTTGAATCGGAGTCTCTAAGAAGGTGTCCAACACTACACCAACAAAGATGTAGCCTGACTATATCTCGAGGTTGCTACTCAATGGTTACCGCTTCCTTTGAATAATTTTCCCACGATTGTCAAGTATCGTACTCCAGATCTTTGTAATGTTTTTTGGGGAGTTGATTTTATTAATGAATTATTAGATTAATGTGTAGAATTTAGAGAGTACCAAAAACCGCTTTTGCTTCCCCGATGACCAGGCAAAGCCCACAGAGGGAAAGAGCATACACGAGTTTATGAAAAAAATATTATTCCAATTTGATGAGGTAAATACGTTTGTAAAATCAAACACTAATGAAAAATTAAACTGCAACTATGTGTCACTTTCTAATCATCCACCGATAATCGAAAAAAATCCTTTGGTTGGTGGCGAGAGCATACTTTGTGGAAACGAGTCATGTATGAAATTTAAAGATGAAATTGAAGAACAAAAACTAAAATATACAACCTTTCTAGAAGGAGGTGTGTGTTCATGTGTTGATTAGTAAAATGCAAACCATGAAGGAGACTGTGTATCCCTCTATCGGGATGGAGTGTGGGCGTTGTGTATCCCACTTTTTTTATTTATTATTGAATTTACAATATTATGGAAATATGAATTATTATCGCACTTTGATCCTTGAAAAGGATCTAAAGGCTTACAATATTGCCGAGAGAGAAAAGGAAAGAAGAAAAGGGACGAATGATGGATTTTTTGAAGTCCCAGGTGACCCAAAAATCGAAATTTGAGTAGTATGTACTCCTCCTTTTCTCAAAACATTATAAAAATCAGTGAGTTAAATATGTTAGAATGTCACAAATTAATAAAAACAAATACATAATCTACACTACTCAAAAAGCTCAAAAAATTGAAATTGTTTTATTGAAAAGAGCACTTTGAGAGACTAAATTGAATCTAGTTTAAGATGAAGCTTTTAAAAGGAAACTATATATTATATATATGCCTAATTAAAATAATATTTAAGATATCATATTGATCTATCTAATTTTATTGAGCATCAAGTAACCATAAACAATAAGAAAGATTGAATTTTTTAGAGAAGAAGAGTGAGATTCCCAATCCCGTGCTTGAAAGAAGTGAAGGAGAGAGGGATCTGAAAAATAAATATGTTAAGCATAGAAAATTGGCTATTGTAAAATATAAGAGGATACAACCGATCTCCAAGCCCCTTCTACCTAAGATGAACCTGTAAAAACTAGACAAATTATCATACAAACAAGGTTAGATCTAGTCAATCTCATCAATAAAAAAAGCAGGAGAGCATAAGTATAACCAACTATAGTATTCGGGATATACACCCCAAAGATTGGCTATCAACATCTATGTTCTCAACTCCTCCAAGAGAGACAAAACTGGTGGCAGAAAGGGATTTGGAAGACAAAATGTCTGCCGAAGGAAAAAATATTTACATGGTGTGTTCTTGCAAACAAAATCCCAACATGGGAGAATCTTCAGAAAAGATAGATAGAAGGCCGAGGATGGTGCATCCTCTACAAAGATGCTGAGGAAAATTCAAGTCATCTCTTCTTGC
Organism: Pseudotsuga menziesii; assembly: GCA_001517045.1. NCBI lineage: Eukaryota > Viridiplantae > Streptophyta > Pinopsida > Pinales > Pinaceae > Pseudotsuga > Pseudotsuga menziesii. The sequence goes on along the minus strand of LPNX011097637.1, from coordinate 9,567 downwards.
ATTGCATCTTCTCCAAACAGGTCTAGGAACATTCAAAATCTCTCACATCCACAACCTTCAGTTGGAAAGGCAGCACAGTTGAAGAGGCATGGAAGGATTTATCACCATCCCTTCAAACAACCCAGATAAAATCCCTACCACTCATCCATATTTGGGAACTATGGCTGGCTAGGAACAAATCCATTTTCCATGAGAAAGCCAGCTCTCTTGAAGAAGTAGCAAGAAGGGGAATGGATATAATCTCATAATTTCCCCAAGCAAAAAAGACACCTCCACTAAGAATTGTTGCCCCTGAACTAGTGAATAGAAACACACCCTGGGCCTTTTTCGATGGCACCTCCCAAAACTCGACATGTGGAGGAGGTGCATGCTTATATCTAAACCAGAGTCATTATTTTCAAATTTCTTTGGGCCTGGGAACTGGAACCAACAACTATGTAGAACTCATGACATTAAAATTACTTCTTTGTTTTTCCATTGAAAGAAATTGCAGACAGTTACAAGTTTATGGTGACTCAATGGTGGTTATAAACTAGATGAATAAGATACATAAATGTAGAATTGCTTCTCTAGATGCATTATATGAAGAGACAACCCATTCTCTCTCATTCTTTGAATAAATCTCTTTCACTCATGTCTACAGGGAGCGAAATAAGGAGGCAGACAAGCTCTCGAAGAAGGGTCTGACATTGCAATGGGGTGAATGGAAAATTTTGGAAACACAGGACTCCAAGGCCATAGAATATCCGCACAGGCCTTTTATAAATCCTTCACTTTAAAATATTATGTAAATTCAAAACATATAATCTTTTTGAAAGTATAGCTCACAATAGCTATCATGCACAGGATGGAAACAATTTTTAGCTGATCAGTCTATGTACAGTTCGATGAATAGTACAGTTTTTGTTTCAGGAAGCAGGTCTACATGGTTTTTTTTCAGCCATTAAGACAGTCTTTCTAGGACTAGTCTGGTCTCTTCAGATCCTGAAAGGGAGGAATAGTTACATCAGAATAGATGTAAGAACATGTATGTAAAGCTGCTTATAGCAGGAACATAACACATACTATATTTTTAGTATGCAAATCATGATTAATAAAAATCATCTTTTTTTCTCTCGGAAAAAAAAATAACCAACTATAGTATGTTTCTCCTACAAAATTCTGATAATGAAACTAAAATAAGTAAATTGATAACAACAAATACTTAATCAAATTAAACTAGATTTAAACATGTCATTTGATAGAAAATAAAGCATGAAATTCAACCGATTTCACCTCAAGTTTAACCAAGTCACAATATCACAATGCAATGCCACATACTAGCCTTGAAAGCCTTCAAACTTTATTAAACAAATATCAGCAACAAAATTACAATGGGAAGAGTTTCAATACATCCTCATGAATGAGGAGCAAGAGCCTACATTTATAGAAAAATGGAGCTCAAAGCCCAAGGGGGTCCAATTCCCAATGAGGAGGTGTCTCTGGTGGTTGATAAAAAGGTGGGAGGAGGTTTGAATTCATGGGAGAGGAGGTTTCCACCTCTCATGAGGTGTCCCACTTGGTTTGGGAATCCTCCACCTCCTCTAACTTCTTCTTCCATGTGGAAAACTACACCCTCCATGAGAGAATACACCCCCCTTTGGTGGAGGTGAGTTGGATCTCCTCCCTTAATGATAGAAGATGCTCCTCTATGCTCATAATTTCCCGAGACAATATCCTCAACAAACCTAACACCTCAAAGACAATTCTCAGGAAAGCTTCCTTTAATTTAGGATTTGGAATTTCTCCAATTTTCCCATTTATTTGACCCTCTAATTCATTTTGGAGAGAAATCAAAATTACTAATTTGACTCTCCAAATTGGGTTTAGTGGTTAAGTGGGGAATATGGGTCCAAATAGCATCCTCGTGACCAAATTGGCTCCTTGGGCCCTATTTTATTACCTTTTGAACTTTTACAATTAAAATACACATTATCGACGATTTTTTTTAAAAACTAAAAATTAAAAAAATCCTATGAAAGACTTAGTGCATGTCCATGAAACTTTAGAACTATGACTAGCATGGTATAATACATAGACCCTAGGCTTTAATAACCTTTTAAGACAAAATCACCAATTTCACCATCCCGACTTTGGAGGATTTTGAGTGAAAAACTTGAAAATTATATGTCGCTTAAAAAGCATCACGTAATTGACAAGGGAAAAAACACTCAGGGATGATGACCTTGATGAAGAACTGTAACATCCCTAAAAATTCACAAAAAATTTAAATTTTTTCTATGTTGTATTAAATGCTAAATCATAGCTAGAATGCTACTTTAATAATTAACTTCAGTCTAGTTAACAGATAGATTACAAAGACAAGACATCAAGAGAAATATCAAGAGTTAACACTCTTCGGTTAACTGTAACTAACAGGCTATAGAATTTTACTTACTAACTTGTAAGTTACATGTCACTAACCGTACTCAATCTATATTGATTTTCAGTTTTAAATAAAATGGTTATCAAAAGTTAATGAGTTAAAATAAATTATTGAATTCAGATCATTCGTTTATTTTTTAGAATGTGTATGATTCTTATGGTTATTTTCTTTTCTTACTGAAGGGGGGCCTGAGCTTACCCTGAGGCTTACTTATCTTTTTTCAAAGGTAACGTAGATCCGATGCTTGTACAGGATTCACAAGTAAAAACTTACTTCCAGGTTTATGATGTAAGAATTTAAGGCTCGAAAGACTAAACAAGTAAGTTAGAAAAGATCCTTAAACTCTATTCCTTAGACTTAAGCTTCAACTACCAAGGTGACTCTATTTATTGTCTATATTATCAAAGTGTAAGAGTTCCTAGGCCTATAGCAAGGACTATTATGCCTAGGTAGCAATTTGGAGTTGATAGCGTGATTATTTGTTCTAAACAATTATAAGATTGATGGTATATAATTATCAAAACATGTTTTTAGTTGTTGTAGTACTAGGAGCCTAAGTACATTTCCAAATTTTTCTAACTATGAACTTTAACCAGGTTAATCTTAGAACTTAAGCATAAAAATTCATGTTATTAATTTGGGAACTAGAAACTAACTACAAATGTAACAACACTAACCTAGGCATGTAGTCGATGTATAAAGTAACAACTACAACCTAGCTAAGAACTCCAACATACAAAACAATGACTTGTTAATTTTTAACAAAAGTAATAGAATTACTTTACATACATTGCAGGGTTAACGTGTAGGTTCAAATCTATATCAAACTAAAAAGAATTTCAAAGGTAGTGCAATCCACGTGGTGGAAGCTCGCTAGATGAAGGGTTTTGGTGATAAACCCTATGCAACTACATTCGTTATGTTGCCTTAAAACTCATTTGGATTAATCAGTTGGTTGTTTTGGAAGGAGGAGTAGGTTGACAGGCCCTCTGCCTCCTCGAGTCTCTGCAATAGTGGTCACTCTTGTCTTGGTTGTGGCGTTAGTAGGCTTAAATATATGGTTCTTTGCCATAATTGTCTCTTTGAGCTCAATGTTTAAGCTGGTAAGTCGTAACGAATCCTCCAATCAATTTTCTTTTCTTTTACTTATTCCAAACTATATACTAACAGTTCTAAGTTGTTGCTTGTTTGATGGTAGGTTAAAATACCTGGCATTGCATAATCGAATATCAAAGGTGTTTTCCTAAGCTGAAAGGTGTGAGCGAGAAAGGCTCAGTAAGCCTCGGTCCCAACCTTGGGTACCCTTCATCGTGATTGTGTCTGTGGTGTTACCGGTGGTATTTATAGACTTCTACTGCGGTGTTCATACTACTTGTAGTATATTGTTGTTTTGTTTTGGAATAGTGGTGGAGGTCATATGGTCATCTTAGTGATAACCCTTAGGGTTTCGCAAGTGAGCTATGGCTCTTGTAAAAAAATGATTTAGGGTAAACATAATATTGTTCCAAGGTTTGAAATCATTGTTCAATACTGTAATTATGTTATGTGGAAGCTTCCTCTGCCTCTTGCTCAACCACTATAACTCTTTCAAGACTGTGAACCGTTAAGTCTTTTGGTATTTAAACAATGTGGCGATTGTATTGGTTAATTTCTTGATAAATTAAGAATTTGATTATGGTTCTTTTCTTTTAAAGAGCTTTCGTCCAGAGTGTAAATATATGTTAGCATTTTTTTTCCTCTTGTAGTTTTGGTTGTATAGTGCATTAAGCTTGGTAAATAGTTTTCTGTTATGACAACAATTGATTGTAATTTCTCCTATGGCTGTGAACTGGTTTAAGCCATTAGAAAATTAGTTGTTGCAATTCTATTTGTGCAATCTGTATCATAAAGGATTAACCTAGGGTTTTGTTTTTAATAAACAGTTTTGGTATTTAAGTAGGATGGTTATCTTCAGATCTTCAATTTTTGTATAAACAATAGTTAGATTATGATAGTCTTCCTTTTAATTGGAAGAGTTGGAATCTATCCTTCGACTTACTTAATTGCTAGACAAAGATTTAAGAGATGAGAGTTGTTCCTTATCTGAAGTATACAATTGTCTATTTTTAATTATTCGCTAGTTGTGGTAATCTTCTTTTTTTTAAATAGGTTCTGTGAATGGATATGAAGTATTATATTAATAGACTATGGTTTAGAAGAACAGTTTACAAATATTAATAATAGTATTAGTGTTATACTGATTGTTTACAATTTGGTTTACTAAGTACTTAATTTATGTACTGTAATATGACTTAAAGTAACATGTTAGTATAACTTAGGTTTTAAAGTATTAGAATAATGAATGGTTTTTTTGTACTAAGTGTAAATAAATAGATTTGTAAAACAGTAATTGTTATTATATTATACTACACACAGTTTAATGACCGTATGACAAAATCTTACTATAATAGACTCTATGTAAAATGTTCTTAGATGTTTTTGTATAAAAGGTTAAGTTCTAGAAATGGATTATTATGATAAAATAGCTAGAAAAATAACAGTAAAAAACTTCCAAAGTTAAATCAGTTACTTGAAGATATTGTTGGTAACTTACCAGAAGAAAATATTGTTGATTCATTTCTACGTAAACTTTTCAAATTCGATAACAATTCAGATCATTTTATCCATGTATAATCATTCCTACCTGTGGCTAAACAATCCTTCTCTACTAGAGTACGCCATCGTAAGATGAGTGGAAAAATGCAGAAAGGAATTCTACTCATTAATCAATCATTTCTAATTCTAGACTCATTTATTCTGATAATCATATACAAGTAAAATTTCCTGAATAAATTGCAGACTTAAACATTCTACTAGCAGATTCAAAGTATCTAAGTAATAATAGAAAAACTAAACATGGATGCTTTCATTCCAGTAATTTGCTTGGATAGAAATAAATAAGATAACGCAATGGAACCTGGTAATTTGTAGAAGAGACAAACAGCCCAAGGAGCTTGTTCCACACAACCTTTTTTTGAAGATATCTCAATTGCTTGTGTTAGGACCCCCGAGCCTGTCCACTGATCCACCAGGATGAATGTACTGTGTGAAGAAATGGGATTAAATACCCCTGCAACTCAACAATAGTACTTACAATGCAGTCTTAATCACTCAATCCACTTCTAAAACTCGACAGTATAAAACTCATCTATGTGTTTGCACTAGTTCAGAATGTAGTCTTAATCACTCAATCCACTTCTAACTTTCCCCTCATCGAATCTCTTGTGCTCCTTTCTCAACTTCAGAAATTTCACAAGGTAAAGAATGAAAAGCCTCCTGTTGAATTCGATGGATAGATATATGCATGCCTAGGTATTTTGGTCATTTTTTTTTAATTAATGAGCCATGTGCTCTGTTCCACTTTCTTGCGGAACATGACCACAAAATTAGGAAAGTTGCCCCCTGCAACAACTAGAAGTGATTGAGGATGCTGCCATGTGTATGTTTTCTCTCACGCCATGCTATTCCTACTAGTGGGTCAGTGGACACTCATTCAACAACCTCCTTTGTCGATTTGTCTCATCTTTTATTTATTAAATAATAAAATATTCAACATAATTGATTACAGTCATCCTTGACCCCACTTGGTCAATAGTCATAAACTTTACAATAAAGAAAAAATATAATGTTTTCTTAAACATAAAATGTTATTGAAATTGGGGTACATGACACCAATTCTTAACAAGGCCAAGCCTTTTATGGAAAGAAACCATCATTGTATGTCATTTATTACAATTCCCCCAACGGGGTGTGAACATGCAAAATAGTGACCACAACTGGCCCTGTTGAAACCATGGGACTTCTTGAGCATTGATTTGTTCTGATCATTGGTGGCTCACTTGAAAAATCCCCTAAGTGCAACTTAGTGGATAACACTACCTACTAGAGGAGCAATTCAATGATAAATGAGTAGGAGCAATTCAATGATATGTCTTGTGAAGTATATCATTTGGCAGTTTCCCTTTTGAAGAGGAAATTGATTTTTTTTTTCACCTAAAGGATTTGTTGTTGTGGTGGCATTCAATTGTCTACAATTGTATACTAATATGGTGGCTATGTCCTTTTCAATATAAAATATTTCTATATTTTGAATTTCTGCTTTGAATTTCATGTTTTGTTATTAAGGTACACGACATTTGGTACCAAATCACTTTCATGAGCTCCAAATTTATTTTATTTTTTTAGGCTAGAGATGTGTTTCAATGTCTATAAATAACATAGTGATTTGTTTTTTAGCATGGAAATCTACAATATGTTGAACCGATACAACGCTTGTTTCGAGAGACAGTGCTTCAAATTTCATGTATGGAGGGGAAACTTATTGGATTCGCTGAAACGTTCACTGAGAACGAGAAATTCACAAGATGATGCTTATGGAGCAGAAATTCACAAGCGGCTCTGATACCACTATAAGAATCTTATTATGGCATAAATAATATTGGCAAACACAAGCCAATTTAGGCAAATATGATAACCACACAAAACAAAAAGATAAACGTTAAAGCACATTTATTTCTCATTAACTAACGTATATATATATGAGAAGTGACCTTTTGGAATTCATATTCCAAGTGGCCTCCTGAACTTAGGGTAACTCTTGGTCTATCATATAACTGATCATTTCCTTTCTCATAAAAAGGAAGAATAATAATAATACAACATATGAGAATATGCAAACCCAAAGAATTAGATTCCCATTAATTATTTATAATTTTAAAAAATAAGATATAATAAATTTTTAATAATTTTATATTTAAAAGAATTTTGAAATTTATATAAATATAATTTAGAAAAGTTTTATATTTAAAAAAATATTTATGGCTTTTTTATAATAATTTTAATTTATTATATTAAAAATAGATTGAAAAAATAAATATTTTTAATTTATTTTATATTAAAACTATAGCTGAAAAATAATTTTGATTGCTTAAAACTTTTTAACCTTTTACAATAAATTCTTACTTTCTTTTATAAATTAAAAAAAAAAAAAAATTTAAAAATGATTTTGAATTTTATAAAAAATAATAATAAAATGATTTTGATAAACGGTTAAATGTTTTCAACATAAAAAAAAATGATTTAATTATTAATAAGATAAGAATTTATAATTTATAATTGAAAATCAAGTGTTAAATTTCTAAGGAAAAATAGAAATATTAAAAATAAAAAAACTATGTATGAGTATAGATATATCTATGTATTATTGGTTGAACTATTTTTTATATTTATTTTTAATATTTTTATTTCTAATGTTTTTATTGATTTTAAATTAAATATTTAGTAATAATTATTATACTTTTATTTTTTAAATTTTAATTTTTTATTTATTAAGAATTGATTAACTAGTACAAAGGATTAAATATGATTGATGATGATGATGATGATGATGATGATGATGATGGTGATGGTGGTGGTGGTGGTGGTGGTGGTGGTGGTGGTGGTGGTGAACGTCCCCTGAGACCAAACTTTGGTCTATCGAACCTAAAGAAGAGAATTAATTAGTTTGCTTTAAAGTTATATTTCTATGCTCAAAGAGCTTGGAAAGAAGCGTCCCGAGCTTACTATAATTTTGATCGGCTAAAAGGCTAGAAAAGTCGGTATTGCAACAAAGATTATGAAACTGGGATCTAATGTGGGTGTATGCAGGGCACTCTAAGAGGAAGTGATTTTCATCTTCAATGTTCTTACTCTCACAAAGGTGGCAGATCCTTTCTACCCATGGTGTTTTAGGGACTGTCCAACGACCAGTTTCACTATGGAGCTCATGCGAGTTCGTTCTTATCTTAGCTATGTTAATTTTTTTATTAGTACTGATCAAAACAGAGAGATACTTTTGATCTTCTAGAGTAGGGTTGATGACCTCCTTATAATATCTTAATTTTCTTTTAGCCTCGAGATCTTTCTCACACCACAATTTTTCTTTAAACTTAGAAGAAATAATATTTTTAATGTTATTAATATTCTGCAAAGCAACATTTTCATCGATCTCCCAGTGATTTAACCAAGACTTTGTTTCTTTATACCACCCACGCTTGAGCCTTAAGTGGTTTTGGCTGGAGTTTAAAGCTATCTTAGGGAGTCTATGGTCTCCAATGTTATTGATTTTGTTCTTGTATAACAGGACTCTAGTCATAGCTAGGCTCTCGATGGGGGAAAGACCCACTTCTATAAGGAGAACAGGATAGGGTGTATTGTTTTTTTTTTGAGGTTATAAGTTATAAAACGCTTCTGGATTTGCTCGATCTTTCTCTAGGATTCTCTAGAGATGCTGCAACCCCAAACCTCACACCCATACAAGATGACAGGAGTGACTAGAGTTTCAAAAAGGAGCTTCTTTTTATCCCACATCATGAGGTTTGCAGCTTTACAGTTATTTTCAAGACCAAAGTAAGCTTTCCACCCTCCGTTAATCCTTTTCTTAATGCTATAGTTCCAGTTGAGCTTGTGATGAATATCAATTCCTAGGTACTTGTAAGAAGACACTTCCTCCAAGTTGCTATTGTCATACATAAAATTAGCGTAAGTATCATTCTCGGATTTGATAATCATAACTTTTGTTTTGTCAGTGTTAACAGACATACCCATGTTAGAGCAGAAATATTTGAGGAGTCGAAGCTGCTTATCAAGATCAGAAGAACACCTTGCCATAAGGACAATATCGTCAGCATAAAGCTGAGAAGGATGATGACTATTCCAGCTAAGATCGTACCAGCACAACCTGCTTCTTCTAAACACCCCTCTAACTTATCAATGTAAATGCCAAAAAGGGTAGGGGAGAGGGTGCAACCTTGCTTAACTCTGATATTACACTTAATATCTTTCGACCACCCCTCATTGCTTTTAAAATTGGCAATTACATTCTCGTAGAGCCTTATCGTGGCAGCTCTCAGCTCGAAAGGAACCTTAAGATCTTCTAACCTATTCCAAAGGTTATTTCTAGGTACCGTATCGAAAGCCTTTCTAAAGTCCAAAAAGCAGCAAAAGAGATTGGATTTATCATTGTGGCACTCCTCCATAATGATCCTAAGCGTAATAAGGTGGTCTGTTGTTGAGTGATGCCTTCTAAAACCCGCTTGGCCTTTAGCCCGCTTACCTTCACTTTC
>LPNX011097636.1:84964-117458 GCA_001517045.1 Pseudotsuga menziesii | reverse complement strand
CTTTAGTCTGAAATCATATATAACTTAGTGACTGCAACTTGGTGAGACCTCTGGCCCAATCAATTATCATGACCTTTGATTCGCCAAAAATAGATCAAAGATAGAGTTTTTTTTTTTGCAAACCATAAAAGCCCCCATAAGGCTAAAAGTTCATGCAATTGCTTTGTTGGATCTCTGAAGATCGAGGTGCATGGCACTAATATTACTAATAGAAGGTAGACAACTTACAAAAATTACACTTCATTGCCAAATTTGCAATTTTCCATGACACAATTAAAAATGACTAACATAAACGACTAATTCATATTCTTCTAGCTAGTCATTTTTTATGTCGTGACTAAATTAGTCATTAATTTTAGTCGTTTATAGTTGAGTCAATCAAAATTGCTCATATTTAGTAGTAAATCACTTGGAAAACCTGTGGTGACTAGAATTTTTAGTCACCTAGTAGCTAATTCCTCATTTTGTACTAGTGTCTAGTTTCAAACGAAGATACCAACTGTTGTGGAACAAGGCTAACACGTCAGTGCAACACATGGGGGAAAACAGGGCTGAAGTGGACATGTTTCAACAACGAGGGTAGAAAGGGAGTGGAAGAGGAAGTTGCATTCCAGTTATATGGATGGGAGATGTGAGCATAGAAGAATTATAACAGTGATACACATTGCGTGAGAGGTCTCACAAAAAAGAAAGGGAAATTCCATTCAAACAATAAAATGATAAGGAAGAGATAAATGATAAGACAAAAATGGCTTAGCGGAAAACAACATGCAATACCCATCTGGTATGGAGAAATTAATAGCTGGAATTGGAGAAATCAATCCTACTATGCCATCGAGAGGGAATGCTTAGGTTGTTGAAGAGGGATAGGGTGTTGACTCATTGCAATGAATACTTCACTGAGTGATGGGAAAGGACTTCCAAACGAACATAAAAATGATAAGATGGAATGTAACTTCCAGTTAAATACATTGAACCCAGATGAGGCTGTCTCTAATTATCTCCAATTCTACCCTTTACACTCATACTACTCAACCATGGTCTCAGTTTCTCCAAAGAGACCATGAAAAAGAATTTATGGACCTGCAAAAAATGTGGTTTAGGGAAATTAGATAAATCCTAGGAGAAGATAAAAAATTGTCCAAGTATGGAATTATTGGTAAAATATTCATAATTGGAGTTAGGGAAATGGCTTCCACAGTTGATAGGATGATGATCAAAATATTCTGAGAGTGTGGATCTCTAGAGTGTTGTATGGTGCATCCAACCATATCTAGAAGGCTATAATAAGAGTTTTTTTGGATATTTTGAAGACGGTATAGAAGCATTTTCACAATAAACCACATGATAGGGAGTGTATATTATCATTTCAAACTTACAAATTTCATATATAATGAAAATCTATTCAAAAAGAAAAACCAATTATAACAGAACAATAATATATTAGACATAATTGAATGCAACAAATACATAACTCATATGTATTAAATAGTAGAATTCACCATATCGATTACACCTAGCAGTATAAAATTTTATTAATGAAATGCAAAATGTTTACAAGTCCAAATGTGGTACACCAGTCCTCTTCCCTAATCCATAAACTTTCAAATAATATCCAAGATTCCTCCTCTGGACCCCGACGTAACAGCAGAGGACTCCTATTAGTGCAACCTGTATTTACTTTTCCCATAGTTATCAACTAGATTCCATTGATTAGTAGTTGGAAAATCTAGACTAATAATCTCCTTCACCATTATGCTGAGCTCCATGTTTTTAGCATAAGAGAACTCTGGAAATTTTGTACATATGGCTTTGAAGTCAAACATCATCTCGAAAAGTCTAATTTTTGGGAATTTTCTAGGGTGTTTTAGAACGACCCCCCCATAAAGGTTGCTTATGGAGTTTTTGCTAACCGCGCCCCCCCCCCCCCCCCAAAAAAAAAAAAAAAAAAAAAGTTTTTTAAGGTATTTGAGGAGCAGTCCTTAAAAACCCCCCTCAAAAGTCAAATTCTCAGGACTTTTGATAGGGGGTTTTAAGGAACACCCCCAAATACCTTTATAAAATTTTTGGGGGGAGGATTTTATTAGAACCACCATAAGACACCTTTAGAGGGGTTGTTTCTAAACCCCGCCCCCAAAGTCCTGAGAATTAGTCTTTTGAGGGGACCTTTACGGGGGGTCTTTCTAAAGCCCCCCCCAAAATTCCTAAGAATTAGACTTTTGAGTGGGGGTTTTAAGGACCACCCCCAAATACCTTAAATTTTTTTTTTTTTTTTTTTTTTGGGGGGGGGGGGGGGGGTGGGGGAGGTGGTTTAAAAAAAACCACTGCAAGCCACCTTTAGGGGAGGTATTTCTCCAATTGCCCCCCAAGTATTCAGAATTATACTTTTGGGGGGGAGGGGGGGTTTAACAACCACCTCTAACAGTATTGAGAATTGGACTTTTTTTCGGGCGGGGGTTTAGAAACCACCCCCAACAATATTGAGAATTGGATTTTTATGAGGGTTGTTAAAAACCACCCTCAAAAGTCCTGAGAAATGCAATTTTGGTGGGGCGTGGGGGGGGTTGTTTATAGATTGCCCCTAAAAGTCAAAGTTTTGGGAATTTTGATGGGGGGTTTTAAGAACTGCCCCAAAAGACAAAAAAAAACTTTTAGGGTGGGGGTTTTGCAAAACTGTTGCAAGCCGAAACTGCCACAATAAAAAACCACCGCCAAAAGGGTATTTTGTTGCAGTGTCTACATACATGATCACAATAGAAAATATAAACAAAGATATCTTCATTTTGTTAAAACATTCATTACTCATTCATAAGCACATGATTTCTAACATAAAGTAAAATCATTCATCATTGCAGAAGTAGTTCATCAAGTTAGAACTATCTTACAGTTGTATAATGGCTAAATAAGAAGTAGTTCAGCATTAACAATCCACACAATCCATTTGAAACTTGTACAATCCTTCCTCCAGTAAAATTGGTTCTCATTTATTTATAAAAGAAATAGTTCTCATATAAATAACTTCAGCATCAATGCGCTAGTGAAAATTTCTCACTAAACTCTCCTCTAGTCCTATTTATACATTTTAAAAATGATGTTTGGACTACCCCTGCCTTTTGGGCTTCCCTAACTCCTCGATTTACAAAATTTGTCTTCTAGTGACTTGCACTAGGAAAATGGAAATAAGATAAAATAATTTACATAAAATGCCACATGTAAACAAGATAAAACTTAGGAGGGCCCAGCTAATCCTCCAATGAATTATTTCCATGCATATGATTTTGCAGCTATAGTCTTGAAATCTATAGGCTCCAACAATCTAACTATCACTTCGTGTATAACAAGTTGTGACTTTATTTCCACTGCTTTGGGTTGAGTTATGTTGACCATGTATTTCAGAAGAAAACTACTAACCAAGGATTGTGCAACCCAGTTGTTTACCACTTTCTCAGTGATTCCTTTAATTTTCTGAATACTTAGTTCATCCTCCTCCACTTTGTCTTGGAGATATTTCAAGTGTTCCTATTCAACTATTCAGCTTCCCTTTCTACTTCCCTTCTTGCTCTATCAGTTGATTCCTTTTGTGTTTGACATGATCATAGTGCCTTGATGATAGAGTATTTTCTTATGTTCACATACAACATTATATCTTCCAATCCTGCATCTGAAACAACTTGGTCCTAGATCATTTGATAAATCTATCCCCATTTAAATTCTGGTTCTTTTCTTGTGACGGATTTCGTATCCTCGTAGATAGTCTCCATTCTCAAAAACATCTCCATGTCCGAGTCCTCTTTATTGACCTTAGCCTAACTCTTCTCTTTATTTGGCATGGTGTGTTTAGAAGACTGACGTTGTGCCATACCCAAATAATTAACTTAGTGTTATTGTGATCAAAACAACATGCATTCATATCAATAGAATATACTGGAATGAAAAGCTACTATTAAGATGGAAGATAATGAAACCTAGATAACCAAACATATATTTTCTTTAAACAAAAAGAAATCGCATTCAATAATTAATATGTTGGAGAACAAGAAGATTTTTTACTAATTCATCTTTGGTCATATGAAAACAACCTTGTGATGTAACGAAACACTTCAAAAATAGACTGATAAACAATAGCCCAAGTGCAAGCTCTAAATGTTGTTTTGGGATTTGGATTTCTTAGTTCTGGTGTATTAGTTCAAGATGAAGAAAAAAATAAACTCAAGTTTTATTCTCTACACAAGGATTCCTAAGCCTAGTTTTGTTCATTGTTCATTATGTTTTAACATACAGAGATGCACTTTTCTTTTACATGCATGAAAACAACCAAAGAAAAATTGCAGTAATAACTTGGTATTACGAGACCCTAGGTTAACTAAAATCCATGGGAAAAACTTCGTGAAACTTTAGTGCCAGCACCAGGGACAAATGCAGCTCAAAAAGAAACCTTAGGCCATGCTCTGAATTGTGAAAGATGCCACTATGCGAGACTGTTAAGTGATCTCCTACCACCATAAATAAAAAAGAAAACCAAACAAGGTGAAGTTGGTGAAACATTCACACCTTCTCAGCTTCATCATTACACCCCCATAGATCTAACGAATCCATCTCTATGGCTTAAAAAACTGAAACAAATGTTGCGGTGAGGTGCGAATCAGAAAAACCAACAAGGTCAGGCTAGCAGGCTCAACACAGCTAAGGAAAACCTCAACGATTGATAAGTGAAAAAAAAACCTAAGGGAGTTAGGGTCCATCCTTGAAATGACATTTTGGCACTTATGACTAAAAACGTCATTGACAACTTTACCAAATCAGCGAGAGAAAACAAGTCAAAAAAATAAAATCTGCGACAGTGTCGACTTCAAAATTTTAGTTTTTCCAATGCAATCGCAAAGACTCACCAACCTCTCTAGAAAATGCACCATTGGAAAAATATGATAAAATCATTCTGCAATTAAAAAATCGATTGCAAACCTCGGGTTTTGTCGGATGCATTGACACAAAACACTGAGCTATACCGATGGTGTTGGCAAAACTTGCTACAAAGATCCAAAGAAAAGGTGGTTGAAAAACTTTGTAAGAAAATTCTGAAGAGAAAGTAACGGGTGGCAAAGATGATTTTTTGCTGATAGCTTCAATTCCCACAAGATCTCCCAACAAAAAGAGACAACGAGGCAGTGTGAGAACCACCAATAGTATCATCTTGGAAAAATAAATTTAGCCGAAGTGGTAGGGAAAAACTCAACAAATTCTCCCGCAAGACTTAGGATTTAGAAAACATTGGACCAAAAATATAAGGCCTACCTACGATCCTTGCAAAAACTCTAATCAAACACATCATCAAGAAAAAGATAACCCTGCCGATAATGTCGGCTCTAAACACCGCGTTTCATCGACGTATCGACAAACTCAACAAATGCTTCTGAAAAACAATAAAGAAGACAAGAAATCAAATGGAAACAATGAGTTATCCCAACATGTCATCTAAACTCACTAAGTTCTTCTGACATGTCAGAAGAAAATATGAGTTCTGACTTGGTGAAAAAAGGCTCTTCTGTCTTATGAAAATTAAACTAATTCATGGAGAAAAAGTAGTCTAAAACAAGTTAAAATATGAAAACTCTAAGGAGGGGCCCTAAAACCATAAGAATTTTGGGGTAGGGGTTGCAGCAGCAACACCACAAAAATTCAAATGTCCAAATTTGAAATGCCATGCCAAGACTCATCGTGAACTTTAGTTTGAAATGATGCCTGAATTTCAATGTTTTCATTTTCTTTCTTGTCGCAGTGTATGACTTCTTCTTTTCTTTCTACCTTGAAAGAAGCTCTATTATTGTATGGGACTATTCTCAAAGGAAACAAGTGATTGCTTGTCATGGGCACATTTTCTATCAGTTGGTTGCTTGGACGTATGTCTTTAATCATACATTGATTGTCCTCCATATATACTATGTACCCTTTCTGTATCATCTTTCCAATACTCAACAAATTATGTTTCATACGTTCCACATGATAGACACCAGTCATATACTTATGCTCCCCCTGGTTGGTTATAATACCAACAATACCTTTTACCAAAACAGTAACTTGGAAATTATTTCAAAGTGTAACATCAGTTTGAACTAAATTATCTAGACTAGAACATAAATATAAAATTCTAGTCATATGATTGCTACAGTCTGAATATAAATACCGTATGTCACACAGAATTTCTTGGATGGTATTGCATTCAATTGGGGATGTGCATGCCATCAACATTATGTTCAACGAAGTGCTAGTGTTCATCAACTAGTTATGGGTTTTCCTTCCTTGATCATACTTCTTCTTCATGCATTCATATGCATAATGACCAAATTTATTACAATAATGACATTGAATATTTGATTTATCAAACCTGTGAACAGTTGGCTGACTTGGGTTCTGATTCAGTTCTCTATCGGAAACATTCGTAGGACTGTTGTTTTGTCCTCCTCTTGAGAATTTTCTTCCTCTTCTTGTAGAATTGTTTCTCCCCCCGCCTCTTCCATGAATTATGGATGACTATGTTGCAAATGCACCTACAATTGATGTATTTGTTATGTTGATCCTATGTTCATGATTGATGAGTGAGGCTTGGAGCTCATCAATGGTAAGCACTGTCATGTCTTTTTTTTCTTCCGAGGTCACAAAAAAGGATTTAAATTTTTGGGGAAGACTTCTAAGAATTTTTTCAACTACTCTTTGGTCTGTTATGGTTTCTCCATGAGATTTTAGTTTATTTATCAAACCAACAACTCTAATATAAAATGAGTCTACTCACTCTGATTCTTTCATGACATGGATTCAAAATATCTTCTCAGAATCTGCAACTTGGTAGTCTTTACCTTGTCCAAGCCTTGATAGGTAGTCCCAAATATGTCCCCTGTTTTCTTTGCGGTATTTGTTGCTCCTACTCCTGGGAGTATGCTTTCATGCATGGCTTGGTGTATGTAGAACATAGATTTTCCATCTTTCTTCCTTTGTTCCCTCGTGACATCTTTCTCATCTTGTGAGAGATTATTATATGTCTCCTGATCTACTGGTTCTACATAACCATTTTGAACTATTTCCTAAACATCTTCACCTCTGAACAAAGCCTTCATTGTTAGAGACCAATACTCGTAATTCTTTCCTATAAAAATTGGAGTTTGTAAACCTGACATATTCTAACAGGAAGTAGAAGCTATTTTTAATTTTTAAGTTTCCTTAGAAAAATACTTTTTTCCCTTTTAAGAAAAGATTTGTTTCCTAAACCTGCTCCCATTCCATATCTTGGGAAAAACAATTCCCGCCCCAATTAAATTGAGTTACCGCGCAACACAACCTTTTTGTTTTCCCTTATAACTTTTGTTGAAAGCATTGCCACTCAAAATACCTGCGACAGGATTACTGCGACAGTTTTAATTTCACGCGACTCACTTTTACCTTGACATACTTACTTGGCTTCTATTGGCCTTTACTGTGACATGAATTAGGTTGCAACTAATGATCAACTTTATATTTACACAACTATATTGCAACTCACTCACAATATTATATAACCAAATATTAAATAAGTCATTCACTCAGGTAAATATGGAGAAGATGTGCCGCTAATTAAAACTTGCATTAAACCATAAACTATGGATTTATATTTCTAGTTACAACATAACAAATAACTTACAACAATAAATACCAAGTTGGAAATTACAAGGATGTTTTACCTTTTACGAAGCTTCAGCTCTCAACGTTTTCACAAAACACATAAGCTTGAGCTCCAAACTCTTCATAGAGTTTTTCTTCTTCTTCTCTGCACTCCTCTTCTCCATATGTCTCTCTGTCTATTCTACTTGTGCATTCGTTGTTTTTCCATATTTAACATCTTCTTCTTCATATAGAAAATTTATACCAACTAAAATTGCTTCTCTCTGAAGCTACCAAATAACTATCAACCTATAATTTTAGTTTCAACAATTAAATTCAACTAACTTATATATGAGAGACGTGAAGTATTCATCCTGTGAGATAGTTTGACTTGCTACAAACTCTGATAGTGTCGAGTGATGTGCTATTTGGATGAGCGAGTAATTAAATAGAGGAAGTATGCATATTTATTTTGATGAGTTGTTGGTTTGATAACTCTAAAACTCTAAAACTGGTATCAGATCTTGTGAGCCCTATGTCCTCTCCTAGTTTACATAGTTTCCTTCATTATGTGAGCACTGCATCTTTATCTTCTCATAAGATACAATAAATTGAGATCTTGTGTTGGAGTGTCTGTGTGAAGAATCACCCAATATGTTTATGCCATAGTTCATATTTTGTAATGTTTTGGTTGAGTTTTATATGAAATCGCCTCCAATGCCCTCTCTTCAAATTGTTCCAAATGCTTTTCCAGTACAATTTCATGAACCGGATGTGTACTTGGTGTTGTTTCCTTTCATTAAGCATGAGCCATTTTCCACTGCTCTATGAGAGCTATTACAACAGTGTTTCCCTTCCTCTCTGCATGAGTTTGGCATGTGTTAAAAAAGGAGTTACTAGTACATCAATTCTTAGTAGAAACTCACGAACTTCTTATAATTTGATTTTTGATATTAATAATTGTGTGTACAAACAACATATTCGTGTGTCTCCCTTTGCAAGAGCTCGTCCATTTTTTCTATGCTCATACTAACTATACTACCTACCCAGATCAATTTCCAAGATTGTGTATAAAGGTGTTGGAAGCTTTGATGGAATCATTTTTTGCTTCCACAGAGGTGAGCATTGGCTCCAAAACTGCCACTCAGTGAACATGCTAAATGATTTCACAAATTACACCAGAACATGGACTGTGATCCTAAAATTGTATGTCATGGAGGAAAACACCAAGAAGGATATCTTTATGTCGATAGTCGTGCATTTGATCCTACATGTGGGCATGACCATCTGCCACTTCCAATTATATTGGTGTCATTAATATCCATTTGGAAAATCCAAAGTGTTGTATTTATTCAAGCATTGGATCTACTGGTGTGACTATGAATGGTGGAAATGCATGCGAGCAGTAATTTCCAACCCTCTATGTTTCCTCCCTTATGAGAGATTCATGGATTTGTGTGAGAGAGTGAAACAAGCCCACATGTTACAACAACTATGTGGAGACCATATTGCTAGTGGATCATAACCAATGGATTCTTTTTGCGAGTGTGGATACCTACCTATGTGAGCAAAACTAGATTTTCCTTCCAATATGTAGTCCAAATGGACTTGATCACATTAGATTCATTCTTCTCTTATGAGCACAAGATGAATACCTATCTTATGCACCAGCTTCTTCAACAATGGGTAAACAATCAATGCATCCAATAGTGAGCACGTTGAATGAGTCTCTTGGTATGTTGGTTGCTGGCACATTAAATTTTAAATAGTTTTTTAAGTTTTGATATATCATGCCAATCGAGCCAAAAAGTTGTATAAGTGTGAAGAGTTGTTGCTACGATGAGCTGTCGCTAGGTTATACTTCCTCCTATCGGAGAACACAAGAATATTTATTTATCAAACCAATATTTGATGAGTATGCATATTCTATCGGAAGTATGCATATTTAGTTTATACTTCTTAACTCATCAAATAGAATATTTATTGAACACAAGCCAAATAAGGACAAATATTGACACAAACTCTCGATTATTTCATTGAGAAATTATGCATATAAATACAAGATCAAGAAAGGCTTGGGTTTGGGTTTCATCTTCCAAGGTGTCCCTTGGTCAAAATTATTCGTCTCCATAACTAGTTTCCAACATCATGCAATCCCTTCACGTGACATCCTAAATTTCTCCCCTATCCATATTCCATGTTTTGGCTAAGTCATAGGCTTGAACCTATGAATGATGCGAGGCATCATAAACTATGATACTTTCTAAAAGTGGAAATTTAAATATTTCTTGCAAATTGATATGGTTCAACTAGTGTTAAAAGGGGGCTAAGATTATTAGGAGTGTAGGACTTATGAGAGTAATAAAAGTTTAAAAAGAGAAAAAATAAATAAGATATTTAACAATTAATAATTTATATAATTGCCAGAAAATGAAAAGGAACACCCTAACTGCTTCTTAATTCAAGTAACTTCTTTTTATTTGGAACTAATTATTCATAGAGACTATTGATATATCTTCATCATTATGATGGAAAACAAATCTATTCTCTTCTTGAATTTCCTTTGTGATCATAACCTTCTAAACCTGAAAAAGAGAGAGAGAAATCCCTCCCTTTAAAATATTCTAAGAAGATAATAATGGACGGTAGATGGAGGAGCCTGCAAAGGAATAGATACTTGTTTTCCACAAAAGGTATGGCCTGGATTTCTGTCTTAGTACTCAGAGCTAGTTTTGTTCCAGTGGTGTGTCCTGGAAAAGGTAGAATTTCTAAAATAGGAAGGTTATGCAAATATGGGAATACATAATGTTGATTAAAGGGAACCCAATGGAATCATCTACTTAAAGGAAAGAGTTTCACAACAAATAACCCTAAGCCTAGTCTTCTAGTGATATTGTTTCGGCTTGTGGGTGATACCTACAAAGGTTGAAGGATACTGAATAGTTACATATATCGTAGGGTGGAACTAGGTAGTCCCGTATCAAGTTGCCTGAAATGTTTTCGGATAAGTTTTTAAGTTGTTGTTGTTGCTTTCTTGCTTATGTGTTAATTTTACTTATTTAGCATGTCTTTCTTTACATTCCAGATTAGTATTTTTGGATAGAAATAAAGTAGTTTATTGTATTCAATTTGGTTAAGTGGTTGTTAATCTATGATTTTCCCGAGATTACAAGAAAAGGATTTTAAATTTCCTAGGTTAAATTGTTGGGGTTTGATAATAAGTTCTTATTGAATTTCCTATTATTTGAGTAATACTCTCGATATTCTATTATAAAGAAGTAGTTAGGACCTGATAAATTATTTCTTTATTTTAGTTAGGATTTGATAAATTATTTCTTTATTTTAAATTCTTGTTACCAGAGAAATTTACTTGCCATTTGATGTAAAATACTTGGTTAGGTTTTAGATCTATTAAGTTCTAGATGTTTTGAAAATCTAGAACTAGATATCTTATCTTTAGAATTAAAAAATACCCATGAATCTACAACTCTAAATATATATATGCATAAACAGGAAAACCTAAAGGTGATACTAATGAATCCATTTTAATATTGAAACATAAACCAAATATAAACCTTAACTCTACATAAAAATAAAGAATCTATAAACATTACACAGTAAATAAAATCCGGGATAGTAATAATAACATCTAAATACATCTATAAGATTTAATGGATAAATAATAAAATTAAAATTAAATCCCTTACGGGATCTCCCAAATCACTAACAACATTTAAAAAGTTAAATTAATAAACAAAGAATGGGTTCACCAGAACCTCAACATGCATTCTTATACAATCCCTAGATCATACATTATACTAGAACACCAAATAAACATTGTAAAAATATCCATACCAACATATAAAAATACCATATTCGATCCAATAAACACAAGTCCACAAGATTGAAAAATATGCAACACGTAAGCGTTAAAACACAAGACATGAAAATAAACCATAGAACCATTAAAACACATTACACATAAGAATAAACCAGTTACTGAATTCCAGTCATAACACATCCACTTAAATATTTTAATAAATATAAAGAGCTAACATAATGATAGATGCCACAAAATGTAACACACCCAAAACCATGTAGAAAGGATTGAGAAATCCCTCTACATTTTTTATCCATTCAAGAATATTATACATAAAAATATGTACGAGTTAAATCCATACAACCAAAAGGTTATACAAATAAATAAAATTTAAACCCTCAGCATCAACAATCCATGAGAAGTAATAAGTAATAAAATTTCATGAAAAACGCTAGTGAATCTTGCACATATTCTCATTCACTTTCCTAAACTGTTGGGATGAGACTGGTTATTTATGGCTTACTAGAGAAGCGTAGAAGCCACCAAGTATCCATGTAACCAAACCACCAACTCCTCATTTGCATAGTCAACCTTGCGACATAAAAAAAAGAGTTAAAATCAAGTTGAGACAAATAATCGTGAAGAATGAAATCCGATGCACATATAACATTGTCTACAACTTATTCTAGCATTGTCAGGCCAGACCCGTGATGGGTTTCTCTCACCCACACTGAGGAATCGCACCCATGTACTTACATCAAAATATAACCAATGATGACAGTATAGGTACCAACAAAATAACTAAATAACCACGATACAATAATTCCACATTCACTAAACTCAACGCAATACTAGTGCTATCAATCCCAGGTGGACTACACTCATGCAAAAACAAGAGGAAACCAAAAAGTAACGTATACGCAAAACATTAGCAAAGCCAAGCTTAGTCAAGGTATAGCTACAAAACAACTTACCAATGAAAAAGATAGAACCCTCTAGATAGAAAAGTGAAATCCCGGTTTCTGCAACCGAGGAAAGTACCGCTTGTAATGTTGGTTAGAGAGAAAAGTTATCCTGCATCTTGTCATGATTGGACAGATTCATAAACATCACATGGACCCTCACCAGCGTGGAGGAGAATAATAAATATCATAAATAAACCCATGTTCTCCAACCAACAAATATATCATGTGATTTCATATATAGAATTTCTTTATGCTAAATTTTATACATGTATACCATTGCAAGGCTAAGGTTTTCACCATTCACATGAGCACAATGTTACAACTTGAACCATAGTATTAACGCTTTCATGAATTATTGACCGGGGTCTCTTTGGAGTACACTTTCCAAATATTTTCCTATAATAATAATCAAAAAATAATTTGATGCCTATATGATAATAAATATCCCTGCTAAGAAGCTTGTAGCCATGACTTCCTTTGCTACACCTAAAAGTGAACAACAATTATGTATTAACAATGTTCCTAAGTAAGACAACAATCACGAGAACCAATGACATGGGATTAAATATAAAATAATTTTGCACTAATTCATCCTTAACAATAATTAAAACATTGATCATAACAACTAAGCATCATGCTACGACGTTAAACATGCAACTTCCAGTTGAGAAGGGAAAATATGGCAAGCATAAGTATAATGCCAGAAAGAGATAGCTGGTGAATCCAATCACACAAACAACTTAAGTTTATCATTATTCTACTAATCCATTATTAATCTTCAACGTTAAAAACTATTCAAAATATATGATAGGTGTTTATACATCTTAGATGATAATTAAAAACAAATGTATGAGAATTTTGAGTCATTACACTCCAATAACAGAAGCACACATAGAAATGAATTGTACCATTCAATACAAAGAATGAATATGATACTATTGTCATGTATCTAAAATATAAAATATGAAAAAACAAGTTTAATGATCTCCAAATGGATGAAAAAACATGCATCCATCAACTTACATGGATATTTTGAGACACTTACACAATGAATCTTGCGATGAGTAAAAAACAAGAAATGTAGGAAACTGAATGGCATTTCCAAATATATATTTTTTTCTATTGAAAATGTTCTTAACTATCCAAAGTTAGATATTTTTTAATGGGAAATTTTTATTTTTGGGACAAATTATAAGGTACATGTGTAAATTGAACCCAACAGATAGAACAATTACACTCACAAAATTGCTAATCAAATATGCAAAATTCACACCAAAGGAGACTGAAATTGGAGCATAACACTAATCTGTATTCAATAAGTGTACAATATCCAACCTTGTGAATTTATAGGCTGCTACAATATATCATTACATGCGAGAATCAAATGCATAAATATGCCATTCAAAATAGTCAAAAAGTAGGACTACTAAATCTAGTCAAATCCCCCATAGGTGCATAAAGTAGTTTCCAAATCTATGAAAATTCTCACTAATTTTCTAAGTGAAGTGGGAAATCTAAAGAAATATGGAAAGATAAATTATAAATTCTTTTATTTGGAGAAAAGGAGGGAGGATGATGTGGGAAAAAAACAAGTCAACTACACCTAGTCTAGCTTTTTCGTTTGCCTTAAATAAGAATAAAACAAGGCAGCATTTCAGAAAAAGGAGATATGCACTCTGGAGGATCTGCAATAAAGAATACATGCTAAATTGGGTTTCCAAGATGTTTCCCAAGCACTCCATGACTCATTTTTAGCATGTGTTGACTTCTAGGACTTGTATAAGGAAACTAGCATAGAATGGAATCTAGGGAACTAGGTAATAAGACAAAAATAGTTAAATTAATGTCAAAGGTAGGTAACTATGGGTTTATTATTCTAACACCCCCCCTTAATCCTGAATTTATGAGTAAATATCAAAAAAATATAGGGTCTATAAACAAGGCTTAGTCACCCTTTACATACTGCTTGTCCATACAACCAAGGAAAGAGGGAAAAACCCAGTGGGAAAATCCTCCCTTAAACATGGACAAGAAATTTTTTTTGGGAAATATTGTCATCAATCATGCTTCACAGCATGAATAGAAATCCCCAATAGTGATTTGAGATTGATGAAGGCCTTCTCACAAAAAACTTTGGTAAAGATGTCTGCTACTTGTTCTGAAGATGCACATAAGAGTAAATCAAGGGTGCCATCATGCACAAGATGTCTAATGTAGTGCATATGGATCTCAATGTGCTACTGCTTGGTTCACTATCTCTGAACTAGATCACTGTAGATTCGAATGGTGCTCTGATTATCACAGTATATAATAGTTGAAAACTCTGATTTGAAACCACATTCTCCAATTATCCCCTGCAACTACAAACATTGAGTTGTTGCATTTACAACTCCTCTATACTCTAATTCTATAGACGAGAGTGCTATGGCACTCTGCTTCTTGATTTACCAGCTAATTGGTCCTTCTGCAAGCATGAAAACATATCCTGATGTAGACTTTCGATCTTTGTTTTCACCTACCCAATCACTTTCAGTAAACCCAATCAAATCAAGATTAGATTTTCCTTTGTAGAAGATCCCATGAGTTCTTGTTCCTTGAATAAAGTTTAGGATCCTTTTGGATGCTCTCCAGTGGATCTCATGAAGCTGATCCATGTATCTTGAAGCCACACTAACTGCATAATATATATTAGGTCGAGTGTGTGTAAGATAAAGAAAACACCCAATCGACTTCCTATACAGTGTATTATTTACCATAGGAGAAGAACCTCCTTCTTTAAGCTTAACTCTTGAAATAAAGGGAGTCTTGATTGGCTTGTAATATTTCATGTTGAGGTTGTTCAGCAAATCCAAAGCATACTTTGACTTATGCACTTTGATTCCATGTTGGTATTGATCAATTTCGAGACCCGGGAATTGGCTCAACAATCCCAAATCTATCATAGAAAATGCATGGTTCATTGCATCCTTCAAGGAGGCAATTTCTTTCTTTGAACTTCCTATAATTAGAAAGTCATCCAAATAAAAGAGAATAATCATAAAATAACCATGAATCAGCCTCAAATATACATTAGGATCATACTTTCATCGAACAAAACTTAGTGATAGCAAAAAGCCGTCAATCTTGGCATACCAAGCCCTGGTGGCTTGCTTGAGCCCATACAATGATTTCTTTAACCTGCACACTAAAGATGGATTAGAAACAAACCCTTCAGGTTGCTGCATGTAAATCTCTTTATTGATATCTCCATTTAGTAAAGAACACTTCACATCCATGTGATGTACCTCCCACTGCTTCGAAGCTGCAATGGCTAGAGCTATCCTTATGGAGTCCATCTTTGCCACTGGTGCAAAGGTTTCATTGTAGTCAATACCATGTACTTGTGAGTATCCCTTGGCTACCAATATTTCCCTATATTTCAAAGGTGAGCCATCAGCATCAAACTTAGTCTTGAAAACCCACTTACATTAAACTAGCTTCCTCCCTGGGGGAAGATCAACCAGTTCCCAAGTATTGTTCTTCTGGAGTGAGATGAATTCTTCTTTCATGGATGTTTTCCATCTTGGATCATGTGTTTCATATTCACATGTATATGGATATGATTCAACCATTATATATCACTTCTCAACAAATAGAGGATCTTTCACACAAAGGGCACTCTCAAATTGAGGTCTAGTCCTCCTAGTGTCACTAGGATTTCCAACTAGTTCCCCAGTTGCATGAATGGTATTTGTTTCAAATTTTGGTCTTGTAGGAATATTAGGATATAAAATAAAATCATCATTATCAGACATATAAGAATCAGCAAACTCATTAGTCTCTTCACTTACAATCAATGGATCTAGTGGTGAAGAAGACTCTCCAACTTCAACTACTACTAAAGGCTCTTCTTGGAACTGAACACTTCTTTAAATGAAAGATTTGTTAGTGCTCAATTTTATCAGCTTGTACCCTTTTGAATCTTCAGAATACCCAATAAATAGGAACCCTTGGATTTTGGGCTGCAAAGCCCTCCTCTTTTCAGTTGGAATTCTAGCCCAAGCCTTTGAGCCAAAAATCCTGAAATGGGTCACATCTGGCTTGTGCCCAATCCAAGCTTCAAAAGGATTCATACCATCAAGATTATTATGAGGAACCATGTTCTAGATGTAGGATGCACCGTTTATATCCTTGACCCAAAAATTTGGTGGCAAAGTCTTAGCCTCTATCATGCAGGTTGCCATCTCCTTCATGTTGGAGACATTTACCACCATAGACACTCTTTTTGGTTAATTTGGCCTAGTTAAACCACTATCCTAAGTATTATTGACTTAATTGACATCAGAGGAGCACTAGATGACATCATCTAGATCACACCCACTATGGAAATTGAACCAGGTGATAGATTAATTTTACTCACAACAATTAACAATTGATCATGCAAAATCACTCACAAAGAGACTGAAAATTGGAGTTGAACACTAAACTGCATTAACTCAATGTACAATAGCCAACCCTGTAAAATAATAGGGTGCTGAATAAATAACATACATCAGGGATTCGAATGCATGAGGAGCAATTCGAATCTAGCATAAAGCAGGCTTACTAAAAATAAGCAAATCCCCCATAGGTGTAAAAAGATGATCCCAAATCTGTCATGGAGCTCACGTATTGGAAAAATGGCTTAGGCAAGCTAAAGAGTGGTAGAATGGCAGCTCATACATTCTTTTTCATGGATAAAAGAGAGGAGTATGTGTAGGACAAAAAACTAGTCAACCTCACCTAGTCTAGCTTTTCCTTTTGCCTTAAAACACTGAAAAAGCAGGGAATAAAGCAGAAAAAGTAGAAGGGCGCCTAGGAGGCCAGGAATAAAGAAGAATTGATTCCTTTAGCTCTCCCATGCACTACATGAGTCAAATAAGGAAATTTTGACCATTATAGATAGGCAAATGACAACTTGCACAAGGTGGGACACATGAACTAGGCAAATAAGACAAAAATAATGAAATTAATGTCTAAGTGGGTAAACTATGGGTTGATTATTCTAGCACCCCCCCTTAATCTTGACTTATGAGTAATATATCAGAAAATTATAGGGGCTAGCAACAAGGCTTAGTCACCCTTTACATACTGCATGTCCATTTAAACAAGGAAAGAGGCAAAACCAACTTGGGAAAATCCTCCCTTAAACATGGACTGTAAAACAAAATTGTAGAATCTTGTCTTCACTCATGCTTGCACAGCATTATTAGCAATCCCTAGCAGTGATTTGAGATTGCTGAAGGTCTTCTCACAAAATGCTTTGGTGAAGATATTAGCTACTTGTTTTGAAGATGAGCAGAAGAGTAGGTGAATGGTGCCATCATGCACAAGTTCTCTGATGTAGTGCGTATGGATCTCAATGTGTCTAGTTCTCTGCTTCTGAACTGGATATTTGTAGATTTGAATGGTACTCTGGTTATCACAGTAGATGTTAGTTGAGTACTCTAGTTCGAACCCACACTCTCCAAGTAAACCCTGCAACCATAAACATTGAGTTGCTGCATTAAAAACTCCTCTTTACTCTGCCTCTGTAGATGAGAGTGCAATGGCACTCTGTTTCTTGCTTGACCAGCTGATTGACCCTTCTGCAAGCATGAACAGATATCTTGAAGTGGAATTTCTATTTGTGCTATCACCTGCCCAATCACTGTTAGTAAATCCAATCAAATCAAGATCAGATTTTGCTTTATAGAAGATCCCATGTGTCCTTGTTCCCTGAACAAAGTTAAGGATCATTTTGGCTGCTTTCCAATTGATCTCTTGAGATTGATACATGAATCTAGAAGCCACACTTACTGCATAACAAATATCAGTTCTAGTATGTGTCAGATACAATAAACATCCAATCAATTGCCTATACAGTGTATTGTTTACCATCGGTGAAGAATCGGCTTCTTCCAGCTTCACTCCTGAAAGGAAAGGAGTTTTGCTTGCTTTACAATCCTTCATTCTGAATTTTTTTAGCAAGTCCAAGGCATATTTGGACCGGTGCACCTTGATTCCAGCTTTGTTTTGAGCAATCTCAAGCCCCAAAAATTGACTTAAGAGCCCCAAATCTGTCATGGAGAAGGCTTGGTTCATAGCTCCTTTTAAGGAAGCAATCTCAGCCTATGAGCTTCCTGTAATGAGGAGGTCATCAACATATAACACAATGATCATTAATGAACCATTAACTAACTTCAAATAGACATTTGGATCTGATTTACATCGAACAAAATTCAATGATAGCAAGAAGCTATCGATCTTGGCATACCAAGCTCTGGGGGCTTGCTTTAGCCCATCAATGACTTTCTCAACTTGCACACAAGAGAAGGGTTAGTAGCAAAACCTTGAGGCTGCTGCATATATATCTCCTCAGTGAGATATCCATTTAGGAAGGCACAATTTACATCCATTTGATGTACCTCCCATTGCCTTGAGGCTGCAATGGCTAGAGCTAGCCTGATGGAATCCATCTTTGCCACTGGGGAAAAAGTCTCATTGTAATCTATGCCATGAACCTGTGAGTAGCCCTTGGCTACCAATCTGGACTTTTAGTTCAGTGGTGAACCATCACTAGAAAATTTGGTCTTATAGACCCACTTACACTGAACTAACTTTCTTCCTGGAGGAAGATCCACTAGCTCCCATGTGTTGCTCTTCTGGAGTGAGCTGAACTCCTTCATGGCTGTTTGCCATCTTGGATCTACTGATGCTTATTCATATGTTTTAGGATCAGAATCCACCATCAAATATAATTTTTCAGCAAACATAGGATCCTTCATACACATACCACTCTCAAACTGAGATCTAGTCCTCCTTGGGTCATTGGAATCCCCAGCTAGCTCACCTGCTGCATGTAGTGTCTTGGCTTCCCATTTTGGCCTTGTGGGGCTGTCAGGGTCTACAATAAACTCATATCCATTATAAAAATCAGAATCAGCATGTTCAACAAACTCTTTACTTACTTCTTGAGTTTCTGGTGGTGAAGAGGCTTCACCAACTTCCACTGCTGCAAGGGGTTCTTCTTCAAACTGAACACACCATTCAATGAAGGCTTTGTTTGTGCTCAAATTTATCAACTTGTACCCTTTTGAATCTTCAGAGTATCCAAAAAAAATACACTCTTGGCTTTGGGGCTGCAAAGCCTTCCTCTTCTCTGTCGGGATTCTAGCCCAAGCCTTTGAGCCAAAAATCCTGAAATGGGTCACATCTGGCTTGTGCCCACTCCATGCTTCGAAGGGAGTCATACCATCAAGCTGTTTGTGAGGCACCCTATTCTGAATATAGGCTGCACAATTGATAGCTTTGTCCCGGTACTTTGGTGGGAAATTTTTGGCCTCCATCATGCATGTTGCCATCTCCTTCAGTGATCTATTCTTCCTCTCAGCAACACCATTTTGCTGTGGTGTGTAAGGGATAGAATGCTGCATCTGAATACCTACATCTGCACAATAATTAATAAACTCAGACTTGACATACTCACCACCATTGTCAGATCTGAGGGCCTTGAGTTTCCTTCCAAACTAGTTTTCAACCAAAGCCTTAAAGACTTTAAATAGGCCAAAAACTTCAGACTTGTGTTTCAGGAAGTGAGCCCAGCAATACCTGGAAAAGTCATCAATTAAAGTCAATGCATATTTGGCCTGACTCATGGACATATGAGGGAATGGGCTAGCAACATCACTATGAATCAGCTCAAGGGGTGCAGAGGTTCTCTCATGACTAGCTCTCTCAAATTTGTGTTCTGCGTGTTTTCCTAGGATACAACCTTGGCAGACTCCTTTGGAAAATTTTATCTTGGGAAACCCTATGACCATCTCTTTTTCACTAAGATCAGAAATATACTTGTAATTTAGGTGGCCAAATCTTTCATGCCAAATCTTGCTGGATTCATTAGCATGAATGAGAAGAGCAGAGGGGTTTGAGTAAGGTAGGAAGTGTGAGAACATGTAAACCTTTTGAGCATGATTTGCAACTCCTTTTGCAATGACTCTACTAGTTGAGATCTCTATGATCTCAAATTCATCGAGGGAGAATATGACCTTCTTAGGAGACCTAGTGTGGGTCATCTGGTACACTGAGAGGAGGTTGGAGGCGAGACCAGGCACATACAGCACATTGTTGAACTGACCATGATCAAGATCTATCCTTCCTTTGCCTTTACTTTCAGTGAGAGAGTCATCTCCCAGTGCAATAGATGGTCCTTTCGACATGTCCAGTGAGGAGAAGGCCTCCTTAGTCGAAACCATGTGTCTTGAAGCTCCAGAATCAATGATAAAACTAGGTGAGCTTGATGTGCCAGTAACTAGAGCATGAACTCTCTCTCTGTCATCTGAACTTGATCCTCCTTCTCTCTTCTTTGAGCTTTCTAGAAGGGAGATGCCATTCTTCTCCAAGAGTTGGGTCAGCATGTCTATCTACTTTTTCATACAAGATCTTTCAGAGTGATTGCCCTTATTGCAGTATGCGCACTTGTTCATTTCACCTTTGTTCTTCTTCTTCTGGTAATTCTTCTTGGGACCTTATGGATCCTCCGGAGACTGTTTCTTGTCTCTCTTTTGATCGGGTGGCTTTTTAGATTTCTTTTTGCATTTTGAATCCACCTTCGAATCTCCAGCAATCAAAGCTTGATCTTTGGATGGTTTGATGGTGCCCATCATCACCAGCTTATCCTGTTCCTGTGTGAGAGATTCCATGAAATATGCAAGGCTAGGCATCTTCTAGGTTCGAGCTGTCAGTTTTGTGGCATAGAAGGTCAAAACAAAAACTGAATAGTTAGGGCCTAGATTCAAGAGGATGGCCAGTACGAGCTGATCATCTTTCTTTTCGATCCCACACTATTTCAGCTGCAAAACTAGTGCTTTGAACTTGGAGAAACATAGCTGCAGGGATTCAAAGCTATTTGGACTTAGAGAAATTAGCTCATTTTCGATTTGATGTCCCCTCATCTCATCTATCTTTCCAAAAAGATCAGCAAGCTTCTCCCATACTTCATTCAGTGATGTCAATCCATCAATATGGAAAAGGAGGTCTCTGGAAATACTCAGACACAGGAGGCCATAAGCCTCATCCCTCCTGTTGTGCCATTTTATCTTCCCTGCTGCTACATTGGGCTCTGCTTCTATTGCCATAGTCACCCTGTAGAAGCCTTTCACTCTCAACAGTATCTCCATCTCTGCTTTCCATTCAAAGAAATTGAAAGGAGTCAAGATAGTTTTCTGTGATTGATCCATAGCTTAGAAAATCTGTCCCAGCTGTCAGTAGAAGGCTCCCAGTCACTGATGTAGAACCTTGAAAACAATTTTTGAAGGAGAGAAATAACCTACAATGGCTCTGATACCATGTGGAAATTGAACCAAGTGATAGATTAATTTTACTCACAACAATTAACAATTGATCTTTGAAAATCACTCACAAAGAGACTGAAAATTGGAGCTGAACACTAAACTGTATTAACTCAGTGTACAATAGCCAACCCTATAAAATAATATGGTGCTGAATAAATAACATACATCATGGATTCGAATGCATGAGGAGCAATTCGAATCTAGAATAAAGCGGGATTACTAAAAATAAGCAAATCCCCCATAGGTGTAAAAAGCTGATCCCAAATCTGTCATGGAGCTCACAAATTGGAAAAATCACTTAGGAAAGCTAAAGAGTGGTGGAATGGCAGCTCATACATGCTTTTTCATGGATAAAAGAGAGGAGGATGTGTAGGACAAAAAACTAGTCAACCTCACCTAGTCTAGCTTTTCCTTTTGCGTTAAAACACTGAAAAAGTAGGGAATAAAGCAGAAAAAGTAGAAGGGTTCCTAGGAGGCCAGGAATAAAGTAGAATTGATTCCTTTAGCTCTCCTATGCGCTACATGAGTCAAATAAGGAAAGTTTGACCATTATAGATAGGAAAATGACAACTTGCACAAGGTGGGACACATGAACTAGGAAAATAAGACAAAAATAATGAAATTAATGTCTAAGTGGGTAAACTATGGGTTGATTATTCTAACACCCATGCCTGCCTTCAGTCAAGGAGGCTAACTTAGCATTCTCCTACATTCTAGGAGGATAACTGGAGCACTCCGGGGGTGATCTGAGTGTCATTAATGCCCCATATTGCTAATTGATGGTTACAATCAGTTAAATTGAGTAGTGAAGGTTCCCTCCTTCATTAAATTGATTATTTATTGATTGTTTAATGAACTAGAGTCAACAGAGGAACCTCCTATCACTTTTGATGTTCAGTTACACTTCATTTAACCTCACCGGGGTTCATTGGAGTCATTGAAGTGCTACAACTTGTTGGTTGGTTTTCTATGACATGTGTCTGACCTACTTTCAGTTAGACTTAGTCATTTATTACACTCCAACTTCAGTTAGGGCTCAGTTGACTCAATTAGGGTTTTGATTAGTGGTTAACTTGAGTGTTGATTGTAGCTTACATTTAGTTAAGCTAGACTAACTCATTCAATTCGAATGACCTCCTTAAGAATTCAAATTGCTTTCTCATTCATGCTTGCAGCATGATCTTGTATTGTATTACTCATTCTTTGTGTGAATATACAGATCGGCTACTAATTTTGTAAGCCTATTACACCATTTTCATGACTTACTATTATTAATATTTGATGAGACTTGTGTTTTGTCCCTAGATTATTGTGGAAGATTAATATGGTATCAGAGCTCACAGTAGGATGAATCTTAGATCTCTTAAAAACAAGCTTTTTGATAGATCTTGCATGAAAATTGAGCAATAGCTTAAAAATCCAGCATCGCACCAGAAGCCAAGGCTTACCACTTAATACTCCAAGTAAAGAACTTGTTGATCAAGCTTTCTTGATTGAATATTCTGGGTGTGATGAAAGCCTAAAATGTGCAGGCTATCTAACCTTACATTGTCCTTTCTGTTGTGACTTTCCTGTTTTCTACAGGTGAAGCATTCGCTCCAGTAGATTTAGATGGCCTCTTCAGTAGATCTTTTGACTCCGTTCAATTTCCACTCATGGAAAGCAGACATGGAGATCCAGCTACATGCCAGAGGACTCTATAGAGTCACTATGGACACTAAAGATGAGCCTGGTACTGCTATAGACAAATCAAGATTCTTGAACAAGAAGGATGAAACATTCGGATTCTTCTGTCTCTCTATTTCTTGGGATCTTCTTTTCCATCTTTCGGGATTGAATACTCCAAAGGAAATTTGGGACAAATTGGAAACCCTATATGGAAAGGAGGATGATTTGAGAGTTTACCAGCTCGAAAATGAATTGACGTCTCTCCATCCTTCCAATTTTGAGACCTTGAATGAAATTTTCACAAAGTTCAAGCACATTGTCTTACTCTTGAAGCAATGCAAAGTGGAGAAGGTGGATGATCAGCTCATCCTCACCATACTCTCCAAACTTGGAGCTGATTATTTAGTTTTTGTCTCTACATTCCGTGCAGGGAAGCTCACAACCCCTGGATAGAAGATGCCTACACTCAATTCCTTCATTGACTCCCTAACAAGTGAACATGATAAGCTTGTCCAGATGGGGATCATCAAATCCTCCTGTGATCAAGCCCTCCATGTCTCGGGGCCCAAAGATCTGAAGGGTAAAGGAAAGTAGTAGAATAACCTAAAAACGAAATTCGAATCTCCTAAGCCTAAAGTTGAAAACCAACAGCATAATGAATCTTTCGGCTCAAGGAAGAAAAAAGGAAAAGGGCACCATGGAAAGGAAAAATTCAAGTGTTCATACTGCGGGAAGGGATTCCACCCTGAACATGCCTGCATGAAGAAGAAGCTTGATGAAGCTACCTCTCTCCTTGAGACAAATCACATCAATTTTCCAGAAACATTAGAGGAAATTTGGGGTCTAAAATGGGCCTTATAAGAAAATGCACCAACAATAAATTTTGTGAGTTGGAATTCAGGAACCAATAGAATTTCAATAAAATGATTCAACCATAATGGTTGAATTGACATATTTGTAATAAAAGAAAATTACTTTTTGTTCATATTTTTGACATATCTCCCTATGGTTTTACTCAAATTCTGAGCAGGAGAGCTCATTGGATGCAGAATTTAATTCCCCATCCACCAAGTACCCACACTCCATACTTTTGATGGACCTCGCTACCCAAAATATAATAAATACCTAAAAAAACATGATGATGACATCATCATCACATTTTTTCAGGTATTTCTTGTTTTTTGGGTAGCTAGGTCCGTCAAAAGTATGCAGTGTGGATACTCATTGGATGCAGACTTAAATTCCACATCCAACGTGCTCTCCCGCTCGGAATTTGAGTAAAATGACAGGGAGATATGTCAAAAATACGAACAAAAAAAGTATTTTTTTCATTCTTCCTCCAAAATGAATAACTATTATTTTATTATTTTCCTTAGGAGGCCCATTTTAGACCTCAAATTTCCTGTAATGGCTTTTGAAGGAGAGATCAGCAAGACCGGGAACCACAACATGAAAAAGGTCATGCCCTCACGGCAAGCACTTCGAAGTCCAAAGCACTCTTGATTGATTCTAGAGCTTCGAACCACATGTTGGCTGAAAAAGACTCATTTTCATCCTTGGAGACCAGAAAATACATCCCCATCCACGTGGGAGATGAATCCACCATCATTTCATAAGGACAAGGTACGGTTGATCTTGAGAATGGTTATTTTTCAAATGTTTTGTATGTACCGTCTCTGGCATCAAATCTCCTTAGTGTCTATCAGATGACACATACAGGAGTGCCTAAGAGAGTTTCTTTCAGCCCAAATTATGTTGAGATAATGGAGCTTGCATCCAGGAAACTCATTTCTAAAGGCCTTGCAAAGCATCATGCAAAAGCCTATGAGTTCTTCCACTTTGTGGCAGATACAAAGCCCACCGCTCTGCTAACTCATGGAAATGAAGTTAGTAGGCTGTGGCATGAAAGGTTTGGCCATATAAATTTCAAATATTTGCATAAATTATATAAAAAATCCATGGTTGAAGGCCTCCTGGTCATCAAGACAACCACT
Organism: Pseudotsuga menziesii; assembly: GCA_001517045.1. Classification (NCBI taxonomy): domain Eukaryota; kingdom Viridiplantae; phylum Streptophyta; class Pinopsida; order Pinales; family Pinaceae; genus Pseudotsuga; species Pseudotsuga menziesii. The sequence goes on along the minus strand of LPNX011097636.1, from coordinate 92,032 downwards.
GGAAATTGCAAGGGTTGTGTGGTTGGAAAACACCCTGAGCACAATTTCAATCGTGGGAAGGCAAACTGAGCTACACGCATATTGGGGCTGATACATTCTGATATCAGTGGTCTGATTCCTATCACATCCATGAATGGATCAAGTTATATTCTGACTTTTATTGATTATTTTTCAAGGTACACATGGGTCTTCTTTCTCAAAAAGAAGTCTGAGGTATGTGAAAAATTTTCTGAACTGAAGGCCTTGATCGAGAATGCCTCTAGGATTAAGATCAAGATCTTGAGATATGATAATGGTGGGGAGTGTGTCAGTAATTATTTTCTACACATATGATCCCAAAGTGGTATTCAGGTCCAACATTAAATTCCCTACACTCCCCAGCAGAACAGAGTAGCAGAAAGGAAGAATTGGTCTCTCAAGGAGATGACCACCTGTATGTTGGAATCAAAGAATTGGATGAAAATTTGTGGGATGAATCCATGCATGCTGTAGCATACATTTATAATAGGGTTCCACACTCATCCATGAAATGGAATACCCCTTTTGAAGCATACTTCGAACACAAGCCGGATGTGTCGATCTTGCGGGTGTTTGGGTCCACTACATGGGCCCGGATTCCACTTGATAAAAGAAGGGATTTGCAACCTAAAAGCATAAAATGTCTATTTATTTGGTATCTTGATGAATCAAAAGGTTTAAAGCTGCTGGATATAAAAAAAAAATATATCATCATCGAAAGGAGTGTCAAGTTCGATGAGGCTCTTCAGGAGGTGGAACTAGTGAAGGAGAAAACTGCTGATTTTCCTTCCTATTCTACTGAATATTTGGATGATGAAATTGGGGGGGATGACCCTGATTTGGATAATTTGATTTCTGATATCAGTTTTCAGCAAACATAAAATGTTGAATCTGAACCTGAAGTACAAAATCATCTTCCCACATGGGCCCAACAGACACTGTCCTCTGTAGGAGATAACATTGGAAATTCGGATAATCCAAGGAGAACCCGATTTGATTTCAAAAGAGCAGGTATTGCGCTCTCTTGTCCTGATATTTTTCTGTCCAAAACTTGATATTTTATTATTTTTTCAGACCAAAAATACTACTACCATTATTGGAAGGATCCGAGATGGCAAGTTGCCATGGATGAAGAGATTAATTGTCTTCAGAAAAACACTACTTGGGAGCTAGTTTCTCTTCCTCCGGGAAGGAAATTGGTTCATTGCAAGTGGGTGTTTTGGACCAAGGTTGCTGATGATGGAAGAAACTGAAAATATAAGGCAAGTTTTGTGGAAAATTTTTTCTCTCAGGTCCAAGGTGTGGACTACCATGAGACCTCTGCACCGATTGCAAAAATGGACTCCTTCTGCCTAGTTTTGGCAATTTCAGCATCTAAGCACTGGGACGTGCATCATATGGATGTTAAGTCAAAATTTATACATGGAGATATAAATGAAGCAGCCTGAGGGCTACATATCTGATCCATCTTTTGTTTTCAAGCTAAAGAAGTCACTATACATGTTAACGCATGCCCCAAGAGAGTGGTATTCCAAGATGGATGCCTTCCTTCTCTCGCAAAAATTCCAAAGGTGTAGATCAGATCCAAATGTGTATTTATAGTATTTTTATGGTAATTTGATCATTATTGTTTTATATGTTGATGAATTACTGATAAAAGGTAGCACAGTTGCTTCTATTTCAGCCATCAAAACTGATCTCCACAATGCCTTTGAAATGACTGATTTGGGGCTCCTAAAACAATTTTTGGGGCTCAAAATTGAGAAAAATTATGATGGGATAATGGTCAATTAGTATGAATACATATTAGACCTATTATTAAAGTTTAACATGGCTGAATTTAGGCCTGCACCATTCCCTTTCCTTTCAGGGATCAGCCTTGAAGAAGGAAAAAACACACCTCCCATGGACTACACTATCTATCGACAACTGATTGGTAGCTTGTTGTAATTGACACATTCTCGGCATGATATATATTATGCCATGAATTATTTATCAATATACATGCAATAGCCTCATGATATTCATTGGAAGGAAGCCAAGAGGATCCTCCAGTATATTCAGGGAACCAGGACCTATGGCATTCACTATGCTGCAGAGTCTGAGCTAGAGCTAGTTGGATACACAGATTCTGATTGGGGGGGTGATTCTATTGATCAAAAGTATAATTCTAGATATGTATTCATGTTTGGTGGTGGCCCCATTTGATGGTCTAGCAAAAAGCAGGCTGCCATAGCATTATCTTCAACAGAGGTCGAGTATCAAGGAGCGGTGAATGCTTGCATCCAAGCAATTTGGTTGCAAGGAATTCTTTCATAGTTTGATCTTGGTAGTACTTTTTCCACTATCCTCTTTTGTGATAATAAAAGTGCTATTAACATATCCACAGATCCAATTACTAGGTAGAGGACCAAGCATCTAGAGATCCACAAGCATATCAGGGAGCTAGTGCATGACAAGACCATCATTCTCCAATACTGCCCAACTGATGAGCAGATTGCAGACATATTCACCTAGATATTTTTAGAAAATAAGTTCACTTACCTCCGTTCACTGTCAGGGGTGAGTTCATCAGGGTGATTCAAACTACTTTCAGTGTTCAGCTTGAGGGGGGGTTTTTCCCACTGGGTTTTCCCTCTTTTCCTCACTTAGTTTTTTTTTAGCATTGTTTCAGTTTCAGCATTGTATAGGGTGACCTATGGCCTTAGTTTCCAAGGCCCTAGCATTTTTATGCATTTTCTATTTTCTAACTCCTCCTGAGTATAGCTTAAGGGGTGGCGTTGGAGACATTTACCACCATGCACACTCTTTTTTGTCAATTTGGCCTAGTTAAACCACTATCCTAAGTATTATTGACTTAATTCACATTAGAGGAGCACTATATGACATTAGCTATATCACAGCCATGCCTGCCTTCAGTCAAGGAGGATAACTAGAGCACTCCGGGGGTGATCTGAGTGTCATTAATGCCCCATATTGCTAACTGATGGTTACAATTAGTTAGACAGAGCAGTGAAGGTTCCCTCCTTCATTAAATTGATTATTTATTGATTATTTAATGAACTGGAGTCAACAGAGGCACCTCCAACCACTTCTGATGTTCAGTTACACTTCAGTTAACCTCATCGGGGTTTATTGGAGTCATTGTAGCGCTACCACTTCTTGGTTGATTAGATGTGACATGTGTCTGACCTACTTTCAGCTAGACTCAATCATGTATTGCACTTTGACTTTAGTTAGGGCTCAGTTGAGTCAATTAGGGTTTTGATCTGTGGTTAACTTGAGTGTTAAATGGGGCTTACATTCAGTTAAGCTAGACTCACTCATTCAATTCGAATGACCTCCTCAAGAATTCGAATTGCTTTGTCATTCATTCTTGCAGCATGATACTGTATTGTATTACTCATTCTTTGTGTGAATATACAGAGCAGATACTCATTTTGTATCCCTATTACACCATTTTCATTACTTATTGTTATTAATCTTTGATGAGACTTGTGTTTTGTCCCTAGATCACTATGGCAGATTAATACTTCAGTGATCTTTTCTTTCTCTCGGCAACACCATTTTGTTGTGGTGTGTAAGGGATTGAATGCTGCATCTGAATACCTACATATTTATAATACTGAATGAACTCATACTTGACATACTCACCACCATTGTCAGATCTGATGATCTTGAGTTTCCTCCTAGATTTGTTTTCAACCAAGTCTCTAAAGACTTTGAAGAGGTCAAAAACTTTAGACTTATGCTTTAGGAAGTGAACCAAACAATACCTGGAAAATTCATCTATGAAGGTCCGTGCATATTTGGATTGACTCATATACATATGAGGGAATGGACCAACAATGTCATTGTGGATCAGCTCAAAGGTGCATAGGTTCTCTCATGAATAGCTTTCTCATACTTGTGCTCTGGGTGTTTTCCTAGGATACAACCTTGACAGACTCCCTTAGAAAACTTGATCTTTGGTAACCCTATGACCATATCTTTTTCACTCAAATAAGAAAGATAATTGTAGTTAAGATGGCCAAACCTTTCATACCAAATCTTGCTTGATTCATTAGCATGAATCAGAAGAGCGAAGGGGTTTGAGTAGGGTAGAAAATGGGAAAACTTGTATACCTTCGAAGTGTGATCTATAACACCTTTTTCTATGACTTTACCATTCAAAATATCAATTATTTCAACATCATCAGGGGAGAAGATGACCTTCTTTGGAGACCCAATATGATTCATCTGATACACTGAAAAGAGATTAGAGGCAAGACCTGGAACATACAAAACATTATTGAATTTACCATGGTCAAGATCAATCATTCCCTTCCCCATACTGTCAGTGAGAGAGTCATCTCCCAAAAAAATTGGTGGACCTTTCGACATGTCAAGAGAGGAGAATGCCTCTTTTTTCTAAACCATATGTCTAGAAGTGCTAGAGTCTATGATGAAGCTAGGTGAGCTTGATGTGCCAACAACCAAGGCATGTACTCTCTCTCTATCCTCTAAATTTGATCATCCTTCCCTCTTCTTTGAGCAATTAGGAAGGGATATGTTATTCTTCTCCAGGATTTGGGTCAACATGTCATTTTTCTTCTTCATACAAGAGCTCTCAGGATGCTATCCCTTACTGCAGTATGTGCACTTGCTCATTTCTCCTTTCTTCTTCTTCTCATGGGAGTTTTTCTTGGAACCTTGGGGCTCCTATTGAGACTTGTTCTTGTCTCTATTTTTCTCAAGTGGATTTTTATCTTTTTTCTTGATTTTTGAATCCACCCTTGAATCTCCAGCAACCAAAGCTTGGTATTTGGAAGGTTTGATGGTGCCCATCATCACCAACTTATCTTGATCCTATGTGAGGGATTACATGGACTCTACAAGTTTAGGGATCTTCCAGGATTGAGTTGTCAACTTGGTGCCATGGAAGGTTGAAACAAACACTGAATAATCAGGACCAAGCTTAGAGAGTATGGCCAAAACTATTTTATTTCCTTCTTTTCAATCCCACACTGTTTCAACTGCAAAACAAGGGCCTTAAACTTGGAAAAGTAGAGTTTCAATGATTCAAAGCTACTGGGACTCAAGGAGATTAGATCATTCTTGATTTTATGTCCTCTCATATCATTTGTCTTTCCAAAAATCTCTTCTATCTTCTCCCACAGTTGATTAGGTGATGTCAATCCATCAAGATGGAAGAGGAGGTCTCTTGAAATGATTAGACATAAAATACCACAGGACTCATCCCTCCTATTGTGCCATTTAATTTTCTCTGCAGCTACATTGGGCTCTGCCTCAGTTTCCATATTCACCCTGTAGAGACCTTTCGCTCTCAACAATATCTCCATCTCAGCTTTCCACTCAAAGAAATTGAATGGAGTCAAGATGATCTTCTCAGATTGGTCCATAGCTCAGAAACTATGCCCTCCAGTCAGTAGAATGCGCTCCCAGTCAAGATGTAAAACCTACAATAGAAATCAGGAAGGAGAGAAATTGATCTACAAAGGCTCTGATACCATGTGGAAACTGAACCCAAGAGATAGAACATTTACACTCACAAAATTGCTAATCAAACATGCAAAATTCACACCAAAGGAGACTGAAATTGGAGCATAACACTAATCTGTATTCAATAAGTGTATAGTAGCCAACCTTGCGAAGTAATAGGCTACTGCAATATATTATTACATGACAGAATCAAATGCATAAATATGCCATTCGAAATAGTAAAAAAGTAGGCTTACTAAATCTAGTCAAATCACCCATAGGTGCATAAAATAGTTTCCAAATCTATGAATATGCTCACAAATTTGGTAAGTCAAGTGGGAAAGATAAAGAGGTATGGAAAGACAAATCATACATGCTTTTATTTGGAGAAAAGGAGGGAGAATGATTTGGGCAAAAAACAAGTCAACTACACCTAGTCTAGCTTTTCCTTTTGCCTTAAATCATAATAAAACAAGGCAGCTTTTCAGAAAAATAAGAGATGCACTTTGGAGGATCTAGAATAAAGTACAAATGCTAAATTGGGTTTCCATGATGTTTTTCAAGTGCTCCATGACTCGCTTTTAGCATGTGTTGACTTCTAGGACTTGTAGAAGGCAACTAGCATAGAATGGAATCTAGGAAACTAGGTAATAAGACAAAAATAATTAAATTAATGTCAAAGGTAGGTAACTATGGGTTGATTATTCTAACAATATATGTTTTTGTGGGTTCATCCTTTGAGTGACTAAATTATAGTCTAAAATTATGAAACCTGGTAGACATATAAAAAAAATATAGTACTAGTTCACGACTATTTTTCCAATAATAAAAATAATATTTTTAATTTTTTTTAATTATCTAAGGGATCAAATATTGAAAATGGTATGTCAATTGTGGGGGCAATGTTTGAATGTCTTAATGCAATTATTTAGAAATGTTTTTTTATAGCACGTAGAGGTCGGTGTTTGTTAGTGCACCATACAATTTCTTTTCAAAATGGTTGAGAAACAAAAGAGATATGGACGAAACACTAACAGTATGTTTTTTGAGTTGAATAGTGATGACAGAAGATAAATAAGAAAAAAATAGAAAAAATTATATGTTCTTGTTAAAAATCACATATTTGAAATCTGCAAAAAAAAACCATATCTTTTTCTAAAATTTCATAAAAAATGGAGGTGTGCAACATACTATAACCAACGGCTAAACATGAGCATATTGAAAATTAAGATATAATGCTCAATTAGCCATGGTTTTTCATACTCCAAGGCATAGGCATGTTGAAACCGTAACAAAGTACGGAGCAGACACATAGGATTAATAATTCCATGCCATCATGGGTGGAGGCTCGACCTTTTCATTTGGAGGGAATACATTTTTGAATTTAAACAAATGTGCACATGTAATATTAAATAAACACGAGTGTATTTTTTATTAAATCATAATGCATGCGCATTGTATTGATGCAAAATGGGTGCGTGTTTTATTGAAGCACAATGTGTGCACATTTTTAAATACTACAACGACTACTTGTTTTGTCAATTATACCAATACTTATATTATATTATG
>LPNX011097636.1:43746-82227 GCA_001517045.1 Pseudotsuga menziesii | reverse complement strand
TTAATCTAAACACCCCGGCTCCTAAACTCCTAGTCACCCCATACAAATAAGGAACCCTCCCCACTCTATCTTTGTCTCTCTATTTGACACACACACACACACACCCCTATGTCTCCCCTTACCACTAACACCCCCTAACCTATCTCTTTGACACACACACATAACCCTATGTCTCCCCTTAACACTAGCACCCCGTAACCTATCTCTGCGACACACACACACATCGCTATGTCTCCCCTTACCACTAGCATGCCCTAACCTATCCATATGACATAGACACACACACATCACTATGTCTCCCCTTACCACTAAAACCCCCTAACCTATCTCTCTTGTACACACACACACACATCCCTATGTCTCCCCTTACCACTAGCACCACCTAACCTATCTCTCTGGAATACACACACACACCCTAACCTATCTCTCTAACACACACATACACATCCATATGTCTCCCCTTACCACTAACACCCCCTAACCTATCTCTCTGACACACACACACATCCCTATGTCTCCCCTTACCACTAACACCCCTTAATATATATATATATCTCTCTCTCTCTCACACACACACATCCCTATGTCTTCCCTTACCACTAACACCCCGTAACCTATCTCTCTGGAACACATACACACATCGCTATGTCTCCCCTTACCACTAACACCCCCTAACCTATCTCTCTGACACACACACACACACACATCCCTATGTCTCTCCTTAGCACTAGCACCCCCTAACCTATCTCTCTAGCACACACACACACATCCCTATGTCTCCCCTTACAACTAACACCCCCTAACCTATTTCTCTAACACGCACACACACATCCCTATGTGTCCCCTTACCACTAACACCCCATAACCTATCTCTCTGATAGACACACACACACATTCCTATGTCTCCCCTTACCACTAACACCCCCTAACATATATCTCTCTCTCACAAACACATCCCTAGTTATCCCCTTACCACTAACATCCCCTAACCTATCTCGTTCACACACACACACATCCCTTGAGTTTTAAAACAATATAGTTAGGTTGAAGAGAGGGGGGGGTGGTTTTATGGCACTAATACTAAGGGAGTGCTTGTTAATTCCTGCTAAACATTAAATGATCCCTTATTCGGGAAACTACCTTCTTAAATGCTCCTAAACACTATTTGAGTTGTGTGGTCAAAACGTGCCCCTGTTTTTGTTAACAATAATGTGTACGCATTTTGTCTCAATACTGAGCAACAACAGTCCCTGTCCGAGAAACACTCTATCATATTTCACATAGGTTTCAAAGCCCACATGCAATTTCTAGTTGCAAATAGTGCATTCATTCTCTTCTTCACCATATTATCACAACAAATTATGTTTTTGACATCAAGCATCTCCATCACAAGTGTCTAAGTATTGCTTGGAGCATGGTATACATTGAGGAGCAATAAATAAATAATTATTTGAGAAATAAAGAAACCAAGCTTGGGGAATCTCTCGTTGAGGAGCACCATAAAGCATCTCCACCATTGTTTTTCTTGCAATTGAGGAGCTAGCAAAGGAACCATTAACTTGGTCATTGTGGTGGAGTATGTAGACACAATTGAGAAAGAAAGAAACCAATCTTGGGGAATTTCCCATTGAGGAGCACCATAGAGCATCTCCACCATTGTTTTTCTTGCAATTGAGGAGCTAGTAAAGGCAACATTAGTTTGGTCATTATGGTGGAGTATGTAGACACAATTGAGTAAGAAAGAAACCAAGCTTGGGGAATTTCCCATTGAGGAGCACCATAGAGCAACCCCACCATTGTTTTTCTAGCAACTGAGGAGATAGAAAAGGCAAGATTAACTTGCTCATTGTGGTTGATTATGTAGACACAATTGAGCAAGAAAGAAACCAAGCTTGGGGAATTTCCCATTGAGGATCACCATAGAGCATATATACCATTGTTTTTCTTGCAATTGAGGGGCTAGAAAAGGAAACATTATTCCCAATCTCCCCCCTAACTTGATTATCTAGACACTATTGAGCAAGAAAGAAACCAAGCGTGGGGAGTTTCCCATTAAAGAGTACCATTGAGGAGCTAGCAAAGGAAACCTTCCTCCCAATATTCCCCTTAATTTCAGTATTTAGACACAATTGAGCAAGAAAGAAGCCAAGCTTGGGTAATATCCCATTGAGGAGTACCATATATCATTGATCATTGTGGTGATGGTAAACTCACACAATTGAGCAAGAAAATCAGCAAGGAAGAGGATACCCAATGAAATCCTTGAATAAATTAGAGAAAATAAAAGAAATGACATGACCAATTGAAGAAGATCTATGGAAACTCAAAAAATTCCGGTTGTTGAGGATGCCACATTTCTTCCTAGCAATCCACATCAAGAAAGACAAAAATCATTCGCTCGAGGGGCCTTTAGTCTCCATATCAGTAGAAGAATGAGAAATGCATGGCACTGATCATGGAGTAAACCGTAGGTGCACATCAAGGCCACCTAAAACCTTTTCATATTTAATTGGATGTGAGTATACAAGTGACAAAGTTAGAGAGACGTTGAATGCCGAATGTATGCTCAAAGAAGACAGTGTTTTTCAGACTAGCCAGGAGGATTTCCAATTTCCACCATCTGACTAACTAGAAGACGCGGAAAGACATGAAGCTCATGTTCAAATGCTAGACCATCTGAGTGATATGGTACAAGGTACAGTTCCAACCTCCCTACCTCGATTAGCAACTTCACACTGAAGAAATCCAAAACGTATACAGATCGATGAAAATATCATCGGTTCACTTGAAGGTACATTGTCTAAACGAATTATTGCATATCAATCTCAATTGATACTTGTCAACTATTTTCATTCTAAATGTGATGGAGATAAATGTAGATTATTTATATCATTATTAAAATCTAGTTCTATGACTATTGTTAAGAAAAACGTAAGGATAAATATGACAAACAGTTATGAACCAAGTTCTCAGGTTGTCAAAATTTTAGTAGATGCATTTAGTACTATTGGAAAGAAATCACATTCAAAGGATCACAATGTAGCTCGTAGTGTGTTGTCACAATAAATCATGAACAAAATCACGAAGGCCCTTGGAATTATTAATCCTACATCCAAACTTGCAGGATTGGATATCAAAGCACTCCATAGGTATTGCTCTAGAAGAGAACAACTTGACTCTGGTCAAACAGATGTCTGGTCCTTCATTGGCAGGTTTCCACGCTCCGATATGAAGCTTATTGATGTGGTAAAGGAACTTGTGTAAGAGTTTTAGCATGACAATACTAGACCTTCATCCAACCAAAGAAATTTACTAAAATTGAGAAGTTTTTCATGGTATTGTGGGCGTCACATTAAACATTTTATTGACATGAAACAAACAGAATTATATGAGAGTTTTAGGCATGAACACAATGATCTCAAATTGGGCCAAAGATATTTCGAGAAATGCAAACCATGTTATGTTAAAAAAAACACAACTCGTAACACATCTTGTTGTTGATATCACATTGAGTACAGTTATTATTATGAAACATATATACATATATTGCATGTATTGCAAAACACTATTGTGCAGGAATGCTCAAATACATTGCCACCGACATCATCTAGAGACCTTATCCATAGAATTTTGTGTAGAAGGACAGAAGGTTGCACATTTTTTCAAAGACCTTGCTTAGATGAGACATGCCCAAGGTGTGGTGGAATGGAATTTTTGGACAAATGCATACATGTCACCAATGAGCATGAACTTGGGAGACATGAAGTGAACTTGCAGTGATTCAAATATGTCACATATGATATCGGTGGAGGGAATGAAAGAAACAAAATACAATTGGTCACCTCTTAGGTTAGTAATGAGTTCTTGAATAGTATTTTTTCTTCATGTATTGCTACTTCATATATGCACAACCTATTGATCTCTACATATTTATTGTTGATCTACCAGGTATTGGTTTTCAAATTCATGGAGGAATAATTTGAAAAGACACAACAATATGTAAAGCATGTACATGTTTCCCGTTGGAAACATGACCAGTTTAGAACGTGCAGGGATACATTTTCTATTGGAACTATATTATCAGTGGTCGTTTTTGCAGAAAATTACACTCTTCAACCAAAGAATGAGATTCAGAGTCAATATTATCACTCAGACCAGGTCAGCATAATGGTACATATCACCTATAGAGATGGGGAAGATGGTACTATCAGATAGGAGTATCACTTTTACATAAGTGATGACATGTGTGATGACTTGGATTTTTTACAACACGGCTTTTAATTGTTCTACAATCACCTGGAGGATAACAATATACAGATGGAACAACATTGGATTTGGTCTTACGGTTGTGCTGGGAAATTCAAAAATTCCTGTGTATTCTCCACAAGAGACGCAAGGTGCCACATATTTGGAACTATTTTGACACCAAAAATGGAAAATGGGAACATGATGGAGTAGGTGCATGCATCAAGGCTCCATTATGTAGGAAAGAGGTGAAATTCACAACTATTTCGCTCATCCAATATGCAAAGACCATTGTTGCATGGTGTTCTTTAGTGACAGGGCATGGAGCTAGAAGGAAAGAAGACCAACTATCTCAAAAAGCACATGTACATAGATATTTTTGGGAGGTGGTTGATGTAGATCGATCACACCTATATGAGTTCAAGACCATCCAAGAAACTCATGCATTCCATTCAGTTAGAACGTCAGAAAATGCTATAGTTGAAATGTGGACTAGGAAACTCCCTTGTTTTTGTTATCCATGTATAAGTGGTAAATGGAACAACTATGAATCCACATATTGGGTTGACAGTTGGGATCGTGTATTAATCCCCAATGGTCGACAAATAACTGTAAAATTATCCCAATTGGAGGAGGGCAAGTCGAGTATTTCCGATAACTATGACCACATTTCAGATTTTATACAACCAGGTTTGACTATTATGTTGATAACTTTGAAATGTTTGATGACTCATTGTGTTTATTTAGTTGACTCCTAGGTCTGCACTTTATTTTGTACGAGGCACATATATGCAGTGTTTTCCCTAAGAGGAAATGAATGGAACACTAACTACTGGATGGAACATTTCTTGGATGGGAAGCCAACCCTCATTGTCTCATTAAGCAAATCCGAGGGAAATGATTTTCTAATTGGGTCAATGGTTAAAAAAGGAGAATATTTGACAAAGTATTAACACACACTAAAGAAAAAAGGTTATGTATTTGAATATTATAGACCAAGTCAAATTGTATACCATTATACAAACTTAGCTATTGGCACAAACCTCTAGATACAAACAATGCGAAGCAAGAACTCATCAAAGTCACGATACTTGTTTCCTTACTCCGAGCATGAGAGGCTAAAGGATACTGTTTCTATTGGAGGTGATCCCAATGGTCTATTTGAATGAGCACAAGTAGGTAGTCAGGTATGTGGTAGTCAGATATTTTGGTTTCATCGTCTCATTGATTATTTATAGCTTGATAGATTAAGCGCTTGATAGATTGATAAATTGAATAGACTTCTACAACTTGGTAAATTGTACTTGAGCTTCATCATGGATTTTTTGTATTATATTGATACTTACATGAATCAGGTTGTATAGGCCAAGACCATTATCTATCACTCTATCTGGTATATGTCTATTGCATTTGGCTTGAATCTCGAAGTTGATCCTATAAGGACATCTCCTTGAATATGATAATTATCTCCTTGAACCCAATAATTTTCTTCTCCAACAGAGTCATGTAGTTAATGAGTGGTAATCCTAGACTAGTATCCATTTCCAATCCTATATTACAAACCCTATAGCCAATCCAGGTAACTCTAGTTTGCACTGTAAACCATAGTTTTCTGAATAAGGGAATGTCATTTTTTTGCACATAGGGGTCAGCTTCGCATAATCCCTGACCATGAAAGCATGGATAGAATTACCACATGGAACCTTCCTAAACACACTTGCATGAACCACCGACACCTGGTTTTGATGCATGGTTTCCATTCTATGACCCAAATAGGGATTCAACATGTGTCCCTGAAATCCTGTAGGAGGTGCAATTTAATGTGCCATAGAATGATGGTTGTGGATCTGATCAATGAAACACCAAATATTTTGGACTCAGGACATTGAGATAGTTCTAGGGCTTGCCCTCTGCTTTGGGTCCATGGACAAGGTATAATTTTTTAGGTCAATTTTGGAAACTAGGGTTTTTCTCGCTAAGGGAATGTCAAAGTTTTGCACATAGGGGTCAACTTTGCATATTCCTCATCTGTGAATGTGTGGCTAGTGTTCCCACATGGAAACTTCCTAAACACACTTTCATGATCCACCAAAACCCCATTTTGATGCACGATTGTCATTCTATGCCCTGGGTAGGGATTCAACAGGTGTCCCTGAAAGCCTATAGGAGGAGAGCTTCAATGTGCCATAGAATGATGGTAGTTGATCGGATCGGTGAACCGTCAATTCCGTTGGATTTAGTTTATCGGTATAATTCTATGGGTGTCCCTCTACTCTGGGTCCATGGACAATAGATATATTTTTAAGTGAATTTTGGAAACTAGGGTTTTGGTTAATAAGGGAATGTGAAATTTTTGCACATAGGGGCCAGCTTTGAAAATTCCTTGATCGTGAATATGTGGATAGCGTTACTACATGGAATTTGCATAAAAACAATTTCATGACCCACTGGAATCCAATTTTGATGCATGATTTACATTCTATTCCCCGGGTAGGGATTCAACAGGTGTCCTTGAAAGCCTATAGGAGGTGGGCTTCAACGTTCCATAGAATGATGGCCATCGCTCAAATAAATGAATCTTTGACTCCGTTGGATTCAAAACATTAGGATAGTTCTATGGGTGGCCCTCTACTTTAGGCCCATGGACAAGGGATCTTGTTTTAGGTCAATTTTGGAAACTAGGGTTTTGCTCACTAAGGGAATGTGAATTTTTTGCACATAGGGGTCATCTTTGCATATTAGTCGACCGTGAAGATGTGGCTGGCATTCCCACATGGAAACTTCCTAAAAAAAATTGAATGACCCACCAAACCCTCATTTTGATGCATGGTTTCCATTCTATGCCCTAGGTAGGGATTCAACAGGTGTCCTTGAAATCATGTAGGAGGTAGGATATAACATTCCATAGAATCATGGTTGTGGCTCGGATCGATGAAACATCAACTCCATTGAATTTAAACACATAAGGATAGTGTTAGGGTGTCCCTCTACTTTGCGTCCATGGACAAGGGATCCTGTTTTAGGTCAATTTTGGAAACCGGGGTTTTTCTTAGTAAGGGAATATCCAATTTTTGCACATAGGGGTCAACTTTGCATATTCCTCGACCGTGAATGTGTGACTAGCATTCCCACATGGAGAATACCTAAAAACACTTTCATGACCCACTGTAACCTCGTTTTGATACATAGTTTCCATTCTATGCCTCGGGTAGGGATTCAACAGGTGTCCCTAAAAGCCAGTAGGAGGTGGGATTCAATGTTCCATAGAATTATGGCCATGGATCAGATCGACAAACCATCAATTTCATTGGATTCAAGACATTGGGATAGTGCTAGGGGTGGCCCTCTACTCTAGGTTCATGGACAAGGGATCATGTTTTAGGTCAATCTTGGAAACTAGGGTTTCATTGAGTAAGGGAATGTTAAATTTTTTCACATAGGGTTAAACTTTGCATATTACTCAACCGTGAATGTGTGGCTAGCGTTCCCACATGGAACCTACCTAAAAATTCTTGTATGAACCACTAAAACCCCATTTTGATGCATGGTTTCCATTCTATGCCCCGGGTAGGGATTCAATAAGTGTCCTTGAAAGCTGGTAGGAGGTGGGATTCAATGTGCCATACAGTGACAATGCAACTCTGTTGGATTCAAGACATTGGGATAGTACTAATGATGGACCTCTACTCCGGATCCATGGACAAGGGATCATGTCTTAGGTCAACTTTGGAAACTAGGGTTTTTCTTAGTAAGGGAATGCCAAATTTTTGCACATAGGGATCAACTTTGCAAATTCCTCGACTGTGATCATGTGGCTAGCATGCCCACATGGAACCTCCATCAACACCCTTTCATGACACACTAGAACCCCTCTTTGATGCATGGTTTCCATTCTATGCCCTGGGTAGGGATTCTTTTTTTGTGTTTTAATCAAGCTGAAAGGAGTTGTCAAGATGTATGTGGATGTGAATTGATCTTAGGATCTCATATCATTCATGAGATCGGAAATTCCAATGAAGTTTGTTTCCATACTAATTTATCCTGGTCATCCAATATATGTGAGAATTTGTATGATGAAATGTAGGAGGAGACAATGCCGTTACATCAGTAACCATGTAATGGAATGTGTTTATGCTTAAAAACAAGTGTCCAACCTATTACGAAATTATTACAAAATATTTATCTTCAAACTATGAATGTTTTGAATAATGTTCCATAGACATAAATTTATAAAACAAGATTCAGAATAATACTTATACAATCAATTTAAACTATAATAAAATCACACATCATTTTCATCTCTTCCAAAGTTGTTCCTCGAGGCCATTCATCAAATGCCATGTACATTAAAAAACTGATAAAATAATGCCCAGGATATACATAATGTACAGGATATAATCGAAGCCATTATTTTGAATCAACCTTATAATCATATACTTTTAGGTTTGATGTGGATCCCATATATTCGTTAGATGAAAGACATCATGCCAAACACCAATTTCGTTTATGTAGACCACATCGGTGCATCACTTATGTGTGTCAACTTTGTGCATCCTTTAGAAGTTTGTTAGGTTGTTATGTGGGTAAGGTGATTTTGTATTCCACTTAATTGGATTAGTTGCTTAGCTTTGTTGAGTGCTTATGTTTGTTACATATGTTCCATCTTTGTGAATACAATTTAACATTGTATATGCAATTGGATCGTGGTAAAAACAATTGAAATGTACATTTTGGTCATTACGTAATATTGTAATTGTGCAGTCTTCTCAAATTTATAACTGATATCTCCATGCAATCATAAAATATATCAAAAATTGGGAACATTACACAAAAAAATTACTCTCCACACTTGTATAATCAAACTTAAAAGACTGAACCATGAATATCTCAAGAGCCTTGATATGAAATATTTTTTATATCATGAAAGTTATAATACAAAATAGAAGGCCCTTATATGTCCTGTCAATTTACATGTATCAAAAAAATCTTTGATGTACATTCTGTAATTTCCCCTTTTAGGAAATTTTATCAAAATACCAATTCTTCAATTATTTCACAATGTACTCAAATTCAACTTCCTACAACTCTAGTTAAATAGATTCAATTAATCCCAAAATTCCTCCAATTGCTTTCAAACTTGGTGAGGAAGGTCCTGAGGGGTTATTGGAAATATGAGCACATATATCAGACATATAATTAACTGATATACTCAACCATGATCTGAAATTTTCAAGGGAAGAATTTTTAGGACAAGACTAGTCAATTCGGGAGATGGAAATCCCCCCTGGATCCTAGAACAAATCTCTTCACAACAATATACACCCTTCATTAATGGTGGGTATGATACTTGTATATGTTAAAAAACATTAATTAAATTATATTTTTATCATCATATTTTTTTTGGGGGTCGAATAGGTATCCAGGGGAACTCCATGAATTTACTAGTAATTTTGAGGTTCCAACCTCGAATGGTAGATGACTCCAAATAGATCCAAATGCTCTAGAATTGTACCAAAAGGTGTATGAGTGATATAATAACTTAATTATAATTTTTATGGGTGCATTATGGCCTTAAAATTACTTCTACAAGTCTATATCAAATTCTGAATAAGATAGATGCTTTAACTAGCAATGTTGGGGCTAAAATCCCTCCCGGGTAATTGCCGGAATGGCTTTCCAAATGTACAATAAATCACTCAAATTATCAAATTAAATCAGGGAATTTTTATAATATACTATCATAGACTCATATTCATAACCAATCAAAATCCCATGGATTTTATCACTTCCTTCAATCAGATATAAAAAACTAGTTTGGACCCTTGGGGAAACGAGATGTAGTTTGGTCCAAATGATATGAAATTTGACCTAATGGAAGAAAAAAATTCAGTTACTGAAAATGATACCCATAGGATACATTAATTACAGTTCAGTCATTTATAATTCATCAATGGTACACACATATATTCAATTCCATCAATATTGCAAGAGTTTACAACAAGGTATTGGGGAAATGGCATTGTTTCTTAAATATTGGACAATAATACATGAGATATCTTGGAATTTCGACCTGAAAGATTTCTCAAATTGAAATAAATATAATTTAAATAATAATACAAAATACTGGACCAAGAGAATCTCCCTCAAAGAGATGAATAGCTCATCAACTGCACCTCACTCCATAGAGCTAAAATATGGTGAGAAAACTTGAGATGAATGGAAGAACAAGATGATATTGATATTTCCATGAGTTTCCTATAGATTTAAACTGTAAATTATGACTCCATTTAATATCCTTTAAATACCTGAGTGGAATCTCCAAATCACCAATCAGGATGGGAATATTTCACCCTCAAAATTGGTTAAGGAAAGGAACTAGTCATCCACTAGCTCTCTCTTCACAAACCCAAATTCATCAAATGATAAAAAATATTATTCTCATGGCTGATCCCTGTATTTTATAAAAAATTATTGGTATTCTAAGGTTCCAAATCAATACATAAACCAAATCCAAGTAGAATTGGTGTGGCTTCTCATGCTATGCCACGTGGCCTCTCCCTTCACCTTCCCTCTTCTCCCAAATTTGAGTAGGAGACTCTTGGCCTTCTCCAACTCCAAAATTCGAACTCTAAGATTCTCTATTCAGGCCTGAAATTTCAGTATGTCAGTATTTCATCCTTGATATATGATTTGTGTCATAGCTGTCATAGAATCTCCATCATTGGTGTCATAGATGTCATAAATGTAAGGGGATACTAGCCAAGTGTCCATGAAAATCCCATTTGGCTCTTCCTCTCCCATGTACGTTAAAATTCATCTCATATTGAACCTATGAATTATATGGAAAATTATATTAACCTCATAAACTGTCCGAAAACATTATGCTTCCCATAGATTTGAAATTACAAGAGGAGGATACCATTTAACATAGGAGTTCTAGCTTGTGTGGGACCCATAGTTTCCATGTGTCTCCATGCTCCATTTCCACTTCAATTTTCTCTTGTATTTATTTAAAAATATACATTATTAAATATTTATACTCTTTTAATTTCTAAACATCATTTATTATCCCCCTTATTCCAAATGTCCAAGCTTCCACCCCCAAACTAGGAAACTCGTGATTTTCCTCCTTGGCAATTATTTGACTTTTAGCATACATTTGACAAATTTCATGAATATGTCAAATTTGATTTGGCCATTGTGAACCATCGCAAATTTGGGACATTAAAAATCCTCCCTTCCAAATATTTCTTGTCCTCAAGCAATTTCAAACATGGTTGTTGAAGAACCTACTTTCTATATGATTCTTTGAAATTTCCACTGAGCTGCCCACTTTGAGTCTTTGAGATTCCATGAATATTTTAGAGAGGAACCACCATGCTTGATTCTGCACTACTATCATTAAAATAACCTTATTAATTTTGGAATCCATCTCCCATACTTCTTGTTTCATGAATAATTTGGAATCAATGGGACTAAAAACTATCTCGGGGTCACATTGCTTGCATTTAACTCCATCAATTAAGAGTGCTCTCCAACTCATACCATTAGGAAAGAGAATTCTTGGATCCCATTTTCTTGTATTAATTCTTCCAAACATCATGAGTACATAATATATATATCATCAAAGTACATAACAACATAATAAAAAGATACATCAAGGAGGTGCCTCATCAAAAAATCATGAAAGTCATTATACCTCCAAGTGAGTAGACTACCACTTTCCAAGTGCATACATGCTTCAAGTGACCAATAAAATATTCTCCAATGACATAGGTGAGGATCCCATGTCTTATAATGCTGATATCAAAGAATTTAATATGCATCAAAATAATAATCAGCCATTTGTTCTTTCATCGAAGAAGTGAATTAAGAACCTCCACCAAAATATGAACCAAATAAGGAGCAAATAAAACATGAAGACTTCAAGTGGATCAAGGAAGTCTCATCAATACACCCATGAATATGTATATCATCATGAAATAACATAGGATTTTTCTGCCAATAATAGTGTTCCTTAACCATATCCCTCTTCAACCAAGTGTCGAAAAAAATTCCTCCAACATCAAACGAACCAAGTGTTGAGAAAGAAAAACCATGAGTCTTCAAGTGACTCAAATGCAGATCATAGGTGAATCCATGTAGATGTGCATCATCATAAAGTGACAAATTATGCTGGTGAAAATGTGAATGAGAGTTTTCTCCAACCATGTCATCATAAAAATTAAATATAGCACTTTCATACTCCTCACGTGGCACCATCAAAAAGAACCCTTTCACCCATACTTCATTGAGACTAATGCTGCGAAACATGGAATTGTAGGATGTAGGAGAATGAACTAACTCACAAAAATGATCAAAAAGTGTAGAATTTTCATCATTGGAAGGATCCATATGATTAGTATCATGCGGATCCTTCAAAAGTGTGAAACCTTTGTCATAGATTGGTTCCAATGTAGAGGAATCATGTTCTACTTTAAAATTTTCATAACCTTCATCAAGAGACAATTCAAGTTCCTCTTCCACCACATCAAGTGTTTTGATTTCTTCAATTTCATCTTCAAACACAGCAATTACATTAAAATTTCTAAATTTCTCATGATCCACCATGTCATGAGAATCCTCAAAACAATCTACCATTTGCCAATCTAAAACATAGGAGGAAAAACAAGTGTCTTTCAACTTTTAAAGAAGTTGCTCATTTTAAAAAGTGAGCTTATGAATAACTTCATTATTATTCAGGTAGGAATCATGTAACCATTCAATAAGCTCGATGAAATTTTTTATATAAAAAATCGAAGACATGAAATTACCTTTGATGTTGCACATTGCTCTATGAATCTTCTCCATGTATTCAAGTAAGGATGGCTCCTCCAAGGAAGTAGCTCTCCAACAAGAATTTGATACCAATGGTCCAATGTGATGAAGTATGATAAGGAACTCTTGGATCTTCTTTTCATTCATGTTTAAGGACCCTTAAGAAAATTATTCTCTTACAAATGAGCCTCCTCATCTTCTTCATTCTTGCTTGGACCAACTTCATGAAGCTCAAGTGGTGATGGGGAAGTTGATCTTGTTTCTTCTTCAACTTCTACAAAGTCTTAATTTTCATGTTTAATGGAATTTTGGCTTGCATAAACACTTTAAAAATTGATCTATATGTCACAAACATATAGTTGTGATCACCCATCATTAGTTACTCCTTCATAGTTCAAACATCCATCCGTAGATGCCCTTTGGTCCATGTCCATAGTAGAATTTGTTTCAGAATGATATTCAATAGTTTCAAGGTACAATTTTTCCTTCTCATGTGATGTTTCCTCATATTTTTAAAATTAATTTGGGAGTGAATTTCTATCATCTTCATGTAGTATTTCTTCTACTTCACCTATTTCAGAACTAGGTGGTTCATGGGTCTCCTCCTTTTTCTCCTTCAAGCAAACTGATGCATTTTTCCCCTTGGTTTTCTTAAAATTAATATATTTTTCCCAACTTTGGATAGCCAACAATTTGAATCATTTCATAATATTCTTTTTCATGTCTTCAAATATAGGTTCCATTATTTTTATATTCCCCTTACAAATATAAGAGGTTCCCTTTTCATCCCTAGTCATAGTTTCCTCTTCAACAAAAGCACTTTTGGTTTCAATATATAATGGTGGTCCCTGAATTATTGTACTCATATATAACACCACATCAAGTGCCAATATCATGCTATTATACCACTGTAATGTCCCCTTTTAGTAAATTTTATCAAAATACCAATTCTTCAATTATTTCACAAGGTACTAAAATTCAACTTCTTACAACTCTAGTTAAATGGATTCAATTGATCCCAAAATTCCTCCAATTGATTTAAAAATTGGTGAGGAAGGTCCTGAGGGGTGATGGGACATATTATAAAATATACTAGACACATAATCAACTGATATATCCAACCATGGTCTTCAATTTGCAAGGGAATAAGTTTCGGGACAAGACTAGTCAATTTGGGAGGTGGAAATCCCCCCTGGGTCCTGGAACAAATATCTTCACAACATTATATAAAAT
Source organism: Pseudotsuga menziesii (assembly GCA_001517045.1). Taxonomy (NCBI): domain Eukaryota; kingdom Viridiplantae; phylum Streptophyta; class Pinopsida; order Pinales; family Pinaceae; genus Pseudotsuga; species Pseudotsuga menziesii. The sequence goes on along the minus strand of LPNX011097636.1, from coordinate 67,932 downwards.
TCACTAATGGTGGGTATGATACTTTTATATGCTACCATACATTAATTAAATTAAATTTTTAAGCATCATATGTGGTTTTTTGGTCGAATAGGTATCCAAGGGAACTCCATGAATTTACTAGTAATTTTGAGGTTCCAACCCCGAATGGTAGATGGCTCCAAATAGCTCCAAATGATCTTGAATTGTACCATAAGGTGTATGAGTGATATAATAAAATAATTATAATTTTCATGGGTGTATTATGTCCTTCCAATTACTTCTGAAATTCTATATCGAATTCTGAATAAGATAGATGCTTTAAGTAGCAATTTTGGGGCTCAAACCCTCCCGGGTAATTGCCGAAATGGCTTCCCAAATGTACAGAAAATCACTCAAATTATCAAATTGAATAAGGTTATGTGTATAATACATTTTAATATACTCATATTCATAACCAATCAAACTCCCATGTATTTTATCACTTCCTTCAATCAAACATAAAAAACTAGTTTTAGACCCTTGGAGAAACGAGATGTAGTTTGGTCCAAATGATATGAAATTCGACCCAATGGCCAAAAATTATTAGTTAATGAACATGAAAAAAAATATGATACATTAATTAAATTTAATTTATTTATAAATCATCTATGTTTCACACATATATTTGATTCCATCAAGATTGCAAGAGTTTACAACAATGTATTGGGGAAATGACATTGTTTCTTCAATATTGGACAATAATACATGAGATATCTTGGCCTTTCAAACTGAGATATTTATGAAATTTAAATAAAGAGGATTTAAATAATAATAAAAAATAATGTATCAATATAATTTACCTCAAAGAGATGAATATCTCACCAAGTGCGCCTCACTCCATAGAGCTGAATATGGTGAGAAAACTTGAGATGAATGGAAGAACAAGCTGATATTGAGATGTCCATGAGCTTAATATAGATTTAAAATATAAATTATGACTCCATTTAATCTCCTTGAAATACCTGAGTGGCCTCTCCAAATCACCAATTAGGATGGGAATCCTTCACCCTCGAAATTGGTTAAGGCAAGGAACTAGTCATCCACTAGCTCTCTCTTCACAAACCAAAATTCATCAAATGCTAAAAAATATTCTTCTCATGGATGATCCTTGTATTTTATAAAAAATTATTGGTCTGATAATGTTCCAAATCGATCCATAAACCAAATCCAAGTCTAATTGGTTTGGCTTCTCATGCTATTCCATGTGGCCTCTCTCTTCACCTTCCCTCTTCTCCCAAATTTGAGTAGGAGCCTCTTGGCCTTCTCCAAATACCAAATTAGACCTATAATATGCTCTATTAAGGCCTCACATGTCATTATGTTAATATTTCAGCCTTCATATCTGACTTGTGTCATAACTTTCATAGAATCTCCATCATTGGTGTCATAAATGTAAGAGGAATCTAGCCAAATGCCCATAAAACTCCCATTTGGCTCTTCCTCTCACATGTAAGTTACAATTCATCCAAAATTAGACCTATGAAGTATATGGAAATGTATATTAACCTCATAATAAATCCCAAAACATTAGGATTCACATAGATTGAAAATTACAAGAGGAGGATGCCATTTAACATAGGAATTCTAGCTTATGTGGGCCCCATAGTCTCCATGTGTCTCCATGATCCATTGCCACTTAAATTTTATATTGTATTTATTTAATAAGATACATTATTAAATATTTATCCTCTTCTAATCTCTAAACATCATTTATTATCCCCCTTATTTCAAATCTCCAAGCTTCCACCCCCAACCTAGGAAACTAGTGATTTTCCTCCTTGGCAATTATTTGACTTTTATCATCCATTTGAAAAATTTGATGAATATGGAAAATGTGATTTGGAAATTGTGACCCAATGAAAGATTTGGTTCATTACACATGCAAAAAAAAGTACATCTCTTGCGATTGCAAATCAATGACAATATTTCTTAATCAGGTAACTGAACTAGTATTGTCCAGTAATAACAAAGTTTGAAATTTTAAAATACGACTCAATTGTACATCAAAAAAACACTCACTGCATCCATTCGGGGTATAGACAACTCTAGTTTCCTCCTCCTTGCAGAGAGTCTCCCTGCAATTCTTTTTTGTGAATAAAAAAAAAAGTCAATTATCTCCACAATTATCAACATGTACATGTACAAATGAATTATGGAAAAACTGAACATCTCGCTGAAAAAATTTGTTCCTCAGAATGAGAATGGATTTATTTAGTAGCAAGAGGATCCATAGGTTGAACATCAACCTCAATCGCATGCAGTAATGGACTAGGGTGTAGCTACATTCACCAAATGATAAAATAGTTAGACATCGTGCATGTCCATAGGCAATACAAATGAACCGTACAATTACAAATATTCAAGTAGATGTACCTCTGTGTGACTTATCCCTATTGTATATGCGGCATCAACAACCCCAATAAGGTCTAGAACAAATGACTCTACATCCTGACGTTGTAAACATGTGAAAATAACATTAAGAAAAAATAGTTGTGAAGTGAATTCAAAGCTAAGTAGCAACTTCCATTGGAAGTGTGTACATTACCATGCAATGAGTAGGTTGATCATCATGGAAACCCGCTCTTTTCAAGGAAGAGGGTCGGCTGGTGTAAACAACCCGCTTATCTATGTTTGTTCTATGGGGAGATCCAAACCAAAGAGGCAGTGCAGGGATTTGTGATGATGTCTACAGTCATAATGTGTTACCATAGTTATACATGGACTTGAATGGATGGAATAATATATACTGAAAAACTAACATGTTGTAATATACTTACCCCTTCATGGGACATATCTCCCCCATGGGAGGGACTGCTTCCAGCAATTTCTTGCCCCTCTTCAGATCCAGATAGCATCTGCAAGTTTAAAAATTGTAAATATTAGCAATCTATAAAGGAGTGTATAGTAAGAAATTTAAATAATTTGAACAAGATTCAGTCATTAACCATGTACTTACATTCTTCAAGCAATCATAAATTCCACCTAAGAGTATTTTACTGAGATCAGTGTCTCCAACATTTGGTTCTAAATGGGGTTCTTGCAACTTCAAAAGTTGTAAATATTAGATAATTTAACAAATTAATCAAGAATAACACATGCATTAACAAAATGATATGTATTAAAAAAATGACACATTTTTAAATATTACCTCAGTGCTAGTTATTTGGGCCTCGAATACAACCACACCAGGTGCACTAACAGCCCCGTCAGAGGCATAAATATCATGCAATAGTAAACATTGCATATATTAGGAATCTTTTGATTTGTGTACAATATGGAAAAATTAAAAATTGAATAACAATAAAGTTTTAATAATGTCCTTACCTAACCACCATTCATCATGGAGGTACCATGTCTTGGTCAAGGACCATAACAAGATTGACCACACATTGTGCACATGTGTGGCTCACTCTAAGGCACATGGGATTCTGGTCTATCCCTAGCAATAGATGGTCCTCTACCACCGAAAGCTAGTAGTTGTACCCCAGTAGAGGAATAGGACCCTTCTTGGTCAATATTTGTCATGTGCCAGGATACCATATCAGCTAGAGTCATAAATGCCTCCTGTGTCTGGGAAACCATATCATATGGAGGAGGGATTTCTGCCCTCAGTAGCTGGGCACGGGGTGCAGGTATCCATCGATTGGCATCTCTATGCCTAGCATTGGGTCAGTTTTGAGGCATCCCTCTACCAACACCCTGGAATCCCAACATGTTAAAATAGTTGACATGTTTCCCCATCACAAACTCTACATACAACTTTTGGAGGAAGTACAACGGTACATCCCTATTGTTGTGCGGGGGAATGTCAAAAACCATGTACCAGCTATCCATCCAATTGTATATAATGGGTGGAAAGGTGCACCACTCAATCAAAATATGTGTCCCAGTGCTCTCCAAAATGAAATCCATCCTAGGCACTCTAAACAATGTATAAATGTGCTCTTTGGTTATTTGTTATCTTCTTTATCTCATTGTATCTCAAACCATTAGCATATTCTTGTCTTTTTCTTTCCCTGTAGTATGTGATGCTATATAAAGCATCGCTCGATCTGGATATTGTATCAACTATTGTTAGCAATGAGTCTGACAAGGAGCGGCTGAGCTCCTCTACACCCCTCCAAGAAAAACCATTCTGTCTAATATGCCCAATAACCCTCAATATCTCGGCATTATGGTCCATAGTATCCACTAAAATCATAAATACAAATAAAATATCATTAGAAAAATAAAGACATGATATAATGACATCTCTAAGCAATGAAAAGTGTAAAACTAATGTCTGAGAAATAACAACATAAACTAAATCTATTATTTAAATTTTAAAATTGATCTTGAATTTTACAGTAAAGAATAAATATTTAACCTTTTTTTTTAATTTTAAATTTATGTCCTAAATTCAAGTATTAATTCCAATTTCCATATGCATGTGTAAAATGTGCTATGTGCATATGTTGATTGGGAAGCTCCTCTAGATTATTCTAAGTCTTGGATTATGAAGTTTCATCGAAATTGTGAGGTGCTGACTAATTCCCTTGCAGAACTAGCTCCTAGATTGTGGGTAGAGGTAACGTACAGAGCCTAGAAGAGGTGGCATAATTTTCTATTGATGAATAAAATCCTAGTATATGCAATGATTTTGTTAGATATGTAATTATTTGTTGTAGTGTGATGGTTTTTGGACTGCAAATTCTATTTAGCATATCTTTGTTTATATGTAATTTGGGCCATGCATGGATTCCACTTGATGTTATTTTAGTTCTATGCTCTCTTTCTATATACCCATGAGAGACTAAATGCATAATTGTGTATAGTGGCTTTTGTCATTGCAAGGTTTCCACTGGATTCTATCTTGTATGATAGTATGTGATTGGGATGTAATCAAACAAATCAACCTCCCTATGTATCTTGATGTTCATAGAGCCTATTGTTGAACTTCGTTGTCTTGACCTTAATCAAAAATTACCCTTCAGTCAAGAGGAAATTTCATCAAAACTATAAGGTGTTTATTGATGTTCTTGGATGACCAACTTCGATATTTTGGATATAGGCAAGGGACTTACCATGTTTGCTTATGTATTTTAGGGAAGATATGAACTCTACTTGATTTTTTTTCAGTTGTATGCAAGTTTGCAATGTAATTGACAAACTTTGCATATTTTTTAATTTTGGTTTCGATTCATAATGATGCTTGCAAATATACATATGCAAATAGTGAATTTCATTTGTTTTTATGAGTTAATTGGGCTTTTGGTTTACATTGGGCATGTAAATTACTTATGCCAACTTGCAATGTGCTTGACAAAATTTGCATATTTGTGAATTTTGGTATGGATTCACAAGGATTCTTGTGAATATGCATATGGAAATAGTGAAATTGACTTGTTTTTTATGAGTTAATTGGGGTTTTGGTTTATGTTGGCCATCTAAATTCCATTGGGGTTTTGGTTTCCATTGGCCATGTAAATTCCATTGGGGTTTTGGTTTCCATTGGCCATATAAATTAAAATATTTTGGTTTCATTTCAAATTAGGGCAATGAAAATAATGAATATAGGGTAAATAGCATGAGAGGATTTGAAGAAAATACCTCACAAAGAAGAGGTTGATCCCAAGGTTGAGTTTGTTTCCTTTTTCTAACCCAAAATGCGTTCTCCCTCACTCATCCTGGTCCGTCGAAGCTCCAATCAGTGCGACGTTGTGGCAAAAATGACGATCTTGGCCTATTTTAACCTTAAAACAGGTTTCAGTAAATGCGCGCACGTTTTTGCAAAGTAAAACAAGAGCACGATTTGTATTAATAAAACGGGGGTGCATTTTTGTGTATTATCCTAATTGGCATGCATGTTGGTAGCCTCGGGACTATGCTTGGTAGGGTCATTGTTTCTTGGGATGATTTCTATTTTATGGATCAAGAGTGATTGAATTCACTCTATCATTGCATATAAAAGGTCCCTCAACTTTGTGCACTCACCCGTACATATGTATGTATTAAAAAACATTTAATATAATATATTCTTTCACCGTAAAATTTAGGTTAGAATATTATTTATATATTAAATATTGTATTAAATTAATTTTCAAATGTAATTTTTTCTATAAGATATGAAATAAATATGACTAGCAAATATCCATCATTTGGATATGAAAAGGCCCATAGGTAGTATAAAAATGACTGGCATAAGTGTTCTGAATATCCATCGAGAAGGGGGAATTTCCATGCCATCTCATCTACTGGATGATAGGAAATTTACTAGATCTATTCTTCAAAAAATAATAACTGGAGATGAAGACAAATTTTAAACATAAAACTTGATATTAAAAATATTTTAAAAATTTAAACATAGAAATAGAGTGTTTTCTTACGTTAAAAATTTATGTGCAAAATACTTGAAATCCTACAAAAATACATTTTATTGAATTAATCATTTTGAGTTTGATTGAATAAAATATAAAAGGAAATGGTATTTATATACAAAGAACGAATCCTAATTCTTGAACATGGATAAACATTTATCGTTTAACAACCACCAATGGAGAGTTTGAAACTAATGGATATTATCCCCATATATATGTGTAAACATAAGATTAAAAAAAATAGTGTGATACACCAAAAGAGAAGAAATAATTATTCAATGTTAGTAAACATACATAAACAACTTTTTCAATTCAAGTTCAGGTTCATGGACACCCATACCCTACGCATGTAGATGACAACATTCCATTTCGTCATTTTTAATAGTTTGTCTTTCTTGGTGGAAGTGTTTGGTTTGTGTATCACCATGAAAGACCATTAATGCTCATGCCTTGACAATTTTTGGAGGTTGTGAAATCGAGTACATTTTTTAGCTAACTTGACACAAAATACGTGAACTTGCGAAAATTTAAATGATTGTCGAGAGGGTCAAATGACAATGGTTTTGTTAAAAAAAATGAACGCAACTAGTACGACGAGATGAACACAATGACACAAACTTCAATACATGACGATGACCAAAGGGAAAGACGACAAATATTCAATACTCAATCCAAAAGTTGATATAATATGATGACACACATGCTGTAATTAATTGGTGGATTTGTCGAAGGGACAATACGAAAACATAAATGGTGAAATAATAAATGGACACGAGAAACACATTCTCATGATCAATTTCTATAAGACTACATACAAGGACATTAATATAAGCAGTCAAAATGATCTGTTTCATGTCAATAATTATAATGGTGCTGGTCGTTGACATATCATCATGAAAAATTTAATGTCTTGTTAGGATGTCGTTATGATCGTGTCTCACTAGGACATCATCATGATCCAACATAAAACTAATATTTTGGTGTCGATTAAATTTCTAAACTATGACACATGATGAGGTCTAAAATTTATTAACTTTTAACACTACGAATGGATTCAAAGACCCTCTATCTCTAAATACATATCCAGAGTTAAAATTTAGTAAATTGTACAAATTCATCGTCAAAATTGTAATTAATTTCCATTGTCAAAGTGACACAACTAAAAATGATTAAATAAGAGATCAATTGCTATATGGTCATTTTTAGTTTAGTTCGTATCTTGTGACCAAATTGGTCATTTTTAGTTTAGTTATTATCCCATGACCATATTGGTCATTTACCTTGGTATTTTTAGTTAGTTGACTTTAAATTTATCAATTTTCATCATTTATCCATTGAAAAAGCTATGGTGACCAATTTTTTTGGTCAATTGGTCACTTATCTTTCATTTTGTACTAGTAAAAATACTCTCTGAACAACTTCCACTCTCAACTTAGACATATCTATAGTGCAACAAGATAGGATTCAACATAAACATACTAGATAAATATAGACAACAAGCTCATTTTCCTACTTAAATAGTGCAACAACAAAGGAATCAATGGCATGTCAAATATATCAAGACTAAGAAGTTTAAAGAAGGATATTGGAAATCATTAAATTAATTAAGGTTCAAGAAGTTCAAAATAAAGCTGATAACCAAATTTTGAGGCACATATCAAATTGACACATGTTATTACAATGGATCGGTAAAATAAGGACCATTTATTAATATGAGACTCCATTGTTGGTTAATGGCCACTAACTAAAATTGTACAAGGAACCACTCTCCAAATACCAATTCACAAAAAATCACTATAAGAAGCAACTGATGTTGGTGAAGGACATCGATTTAATCATGACCAATTGAAGCAGTGAAAGAAAAGAAAACAAAGTAAATAAAACAAAGAAAAAATAAATTGTGTAACTAAAAACTTATTCTGAAGCACTTACAAGACAGACTACTTGTGAAAACTAGTCATGGAACCTATAGTCTACATAAAATAAAATTAATTGTTGTATATATGATCAATGTTACTTTTTTAGGACATCAATAATAACACAACTCTACATCAATTTCTACTAATGTGCCTGGATTTCCAACAACTTATTCACCTAGTAATAAAGAATTAACTCTATTCCAATCATTCCAAATGAGCCTAACCACTAACAATAGAAAATTGGAATATAGACACCTACTACAAACGAGACTAACAACTACTGATAGAAAATCAAAATCTAGTCACCTGCAATAAGTGAATTGGATAACTACCGACGAAAAAACCCAATCTGCACAACTACATCAAGAAAGTGTAAATCTACTAATAGAGAATATACATGTAGATTTCCCAACATTCATTTCCACATATAAACAAATGGTGAATCAATAGGATGAGGTACATAGTTTATATCTTATCAATTTTTATTTGTTAATTATGTAAGAAACCTACAACTTAAACAAATCAAGCTAATCATTATGTTGAGGCTAGTAGACTACAATTCAATGGGGGTTTGTTTCATCATGAGGAATGACAGAATAGTAATAAAATAATTCCACATGGTTGTGGTGTCTATGAGTAATATGAATTACATCATTTCTTTCCCATCATAAATCATTAAAAATAATCTATGGAAAATCCATTTTCGTCAGCTGAAAATACTAGTTATGGTTATATCAAGGCCAATTCCCTCCAAAAATAACCATTAACAATATTAGTATTTTAATGAAAAACATTAAATAATAATTAGTAAGAATAAAACATAATCACAAGAAACCACATAGACACGAGCATTTACCCTAGAAAATCCCATGTGGGAAAAAACCAACACCAATGAAGATCTCCATTAACCTATAAAATGCCAGCCAACCGGGCCAAGCAAGATAGCCACCTCTCACATACAGATCACTTTACAGTGGAGCCTAGTTAATCCTTATAAAATCTTCATCACATGCAATACCATGGGACAATACAATGGGATACAAAAAACCATGCTCCCAAAACATGTGCCAGACCTAAACCATGTTTGACTCAATCCCGAGTCAAGTTTAATGCTATCAATCCCCCCTTTAAAATTGAATTGGATTAATCACAAAATCCCCTCAAATTTTTACCGAGGAATCTCACATACACCCCCTATCACCTAGTTATATATCCTAATTTTACTAGTGAGTTATCATGGGTATACATGCCTTACCAAGTATTACAACCATATACCCATTTACATGTAAAATGCTCCATTATTTGTTTTTCCTTTCATGTGTCTTCATGGTGACTACACCATCACCATCCGTTGCTTCATCCTCTCTCTTTTACATGCTCTCTTTCTTGTTGGTTATTGCATGCCTCTAGTTCCTGCATATTCATCACTTTCTCCAATGTTTTAAGTGACTCATCAGTGGGTAACCCTTCTCTAGCATATCACCGCCATTACCTCCTATGGACACATTGTTTCTAAATTCCCCACATAGAATGATGTGAGAATCACTTTTCAACGATGGATTCTCCAATATATTAGTAGCTTCCATTTACGATGCTACATTGGCATATTCCACATGAAACAATTTACTCGCTCTTTGTGGATCGACTCTCCTTGTCACCATTTGTCCTTGTGAGTTCTTACTTTCATAGCTTCCATTTACCATGGCTTCACATGCACATGATTTAAAAATTTCCTGCAACCAATGACATGCTCCAAGACATGACCTAAGCGAATGTATCATGATGCATACCGTATCTCACTAATGATCTTCTCCGCAACTAAGAGTTCATGTTAGAGTGCATGGGTCCCAATTCTTGGAATCTCTATAAGGGTGCTCTCTACTTCAATATGCAAATGATTTTATAGAACAATGCTTATCCACACATAGGTTTCACTGCAGACACAACACTCAACCACATCAAACCCTTGTACACTATCCTTTATTCCTCAACTGCGAATAGTTGAGAAACAAAACAAAGCACTGGATAGTGTCATTCTAAGTCAATTTATTAACCACAGAAATCTCAGCTGTAATTCAGAGAACACATGATTTTATTCTCTGTTAATTTCATCTTTGATATCTTAGTCATTTTGTTGGGATTTTTTCTTCTTCAAACTTTGAATGACTTCTCCTCACTCTTACTAAAACGACCCATTGTTGACTCAAACACCCACAATAGTCGACAGGGGTTTAGCTCTGTCGACAACCTTGGACACAATCTCACTAAGCTTCAAACCATATAGGTTTTACCCTATCCAACAATGCTTACGGAGCACGCACAGTATCACCCAATATTCTCAAGGGAGTGGATCTTGGAACCATGTTTTTGTAGTAAAAGGAGGGCTTGCATGCTAATCCTATCTTACCACAGTATTACACAGAGATCAAGGGTTTCAATCACATAACCATTACCGCATAATTATAGATCATTCAACGTTATAACAACATAAAAAAAACATCAACATGTGTCAATTCATTATTCATCATAAAGCTTCACATCATTCACATTAATAGATAAAATTGTGACATGGAACATTAGACAGAATAAAGACACAATTTCCATCATCAACCGTCGTATATATTGTTCAAAAATTACAAAACATCGCTAGTCAAAAGGCACAGAACAAAATACAACAGTTGCAACACACAGATCGCAAATCAAACATAAATCGGTATACCTCATGTCCCATCTATCTCTGGTAAGCATCAAGTATACTTCTACATCTATTTATAGGCTTTGCGCCATTACAAAAAGCTCCACATTGACCGACTTCCTCACTAACTTGGACAAAAAGTACAAAAATGTGACCAATCCAACTACATGTTGATATTTTCCTCTTGTGCACCATTCTTGAACCTTTTTCACTTCCAACAGAGAAATGATCCTCATATATCGTTTTTTGAAAGTTTCCATTATCTTCTTAAAGGTGATAACCGCTAGGTTATCATTCTCCCAACCTATCCCAAATAATTTTCCTAACATATACCCAATAGTGAAGGAGATTATCCACTTCCATCAGCTATCTCAATAACATCGAAGTCATCATATGACTTTAATACTTCGACTTAAACCATCATGTGCGGTACCTTGTCAATTGGTGATACCTTAGCCTGATTTTCCAATCACAACTGCACAGGGGACCAAAGCAATTTTGGTTTCCACATTCTCTCCCATGTTTTTTCATCGATATGTTTACATCGGATCCGTGATCGAAGATGACTATGTCTACATAAAAGTCATTGATTTGAATGCACATATTTATTTCTCTTCAAGTCTTCTTCTTATGAAGTGAATTTACTAAATAGTTTGGTTGTCCTTCCTATTATCGACCCAACAAGCTCACTATTTTTGATAATTCTTTGGTATCTTTTGCTAGCGACAAACAATATTCTAAGAAATTAACATTCTAAGAAATTTTGCAAGGTACTACCCTTCTTTGATGATCTCAGTAATGTTGTTACATCAAAATCATGTGGCATTTCATAGATAGGAAACTTACCTATGTTTTTGTTTAGTATATCCCTAGCTTCAAGGAATGTTTCCTTTTCCATGTGGACATCAAACAATACTTTTTTGCATGTGTCTGGTCAAATATTTGGTACACGTGCGTCATCTCCTGTCGTAGCACCTCCCCTTGTCATGACCCCAACATTTGTTGGCTGGTTCCTCATCTCAGCATAAATCATCCAGACATTTGGTTCTATATTTTGCTTCGGAGATGGATTCACATTCTGGTTCACATTTTGGTTCGCATTTTAATTTTTGTTCTGGTTCTCTATCTATGGTAGTGGAACATTTTTTGCTTGTCGCTTTGAAATCAACTATAGGAAATCTTCAACCGTATGCGCTATGGCACTACAATAAGTACACTAGCATTGTAGTTTCATACGGTCCCTTTGATAGTGCCCAAATAATCCGCAATTGTAGCATTGCACAGGTCCACAACCTCGTCCCATACCTCCCCCATGAAAAAATCATCTATTTTTTCCTCCTCAGAAACCTCGACAAAATCCAAGCTTACAGTTGGTATTGTTGTTGATTAAACTGTTGCAGTGGGTTGAGCAACGTCAAAGCATACTGTTGTGTGACTGTTTATGAGTATACTGCAGTTGCTGCTACTGTTGAGGAACAAACTGTGGTTGTCGTGGAAACAATTATGACTGCAGTTGTACCAATTGTGGTTGTTGTGGAAAAAATTATGACTGGAGCTGTACCAACTATGGTTGCGGTAGCGGTCTCTTGACTGGTTTATGCTCATCTACTTTGATGAAATATGTATCCATGGTTCTCTCTTGGTGAAAATCATATGCTCTACAATATTTTTCTTCATGTCCAACAAAATGATAAAAACTACAAAATAAATTCACAACTTTTGATACTAACTTTTGGAGATATATGCATTCCTCATGCCGATGTCCTCTAGTTTGGCAGATGCGACACCATGGAAATCCTCCTTGACTTAGAAGGTTCAGGGCTCCTTCTTGTATGTACTCACGGAAGTCTAGGAACTGATCCTCATGATGTGCTTCTTTTGGTCACCTAGTGCACCATACTTCATCACAAACTTCTCGTCCCTTCTTGATGTCTTGTAGCTAAATGGTGAGGTTGGCCAATTGTGATTGAATTTGGTTCATGCCATCTCTCATTTCCCTAGCTAGTGAAGCCTCCATATTCATTGAAATATCCTGATATTTGACCTTTGTCACAATATTTTGTTGCATTAAGGGCATACGAATATGTGGTACCAATGTTGCGATAAACCAATCTTTATGTTAGACGTCCCTCATTCCAAAGATAACTTTGGCCATTAGTGTTTTGAACCTTTAATTGAAATCCCATACCGACTCATTCGGATACTGTTTTATCTCCTTCATCTCGGTGATATACTGTGCCTTAGATTTTGGACTCTTAAATTCCTCAAGAAGTCCTTATTAGATCTATCCCAGGGTATTCAAAGTTGTCCTAACGACACCTGGACAAAATTCATGTACCAGTTCAAACTGTGACCTTGAAAGGTTGTCGCTAATTTTCCTTTCTTGATGTCCCCATTCCATACTTCCTTGAAATTCCATATGAATTCACATAAAAAACAACATTGTTCGAAATCCTCGATCCCATTGCCATGGAACAAAGGTAATTTCACATCCCCTCCTTCCATCCTGGTCTTCTTCCTATACTCGTTGATCTGCTACTAATATGACTATGTTAACACATAGGAAAACGTTGCGATGAATTAATGTTTCATTTTCCTGAATTCGATGCAGTGCACGAAGTTGTAGGTACATTTTTGCTTGGGGTCATTACTTCCTCAACCGCGGCCATGTCGTGATCATTTCCTTCAGCGTTGTAGGGTCGCTTAGTACCTTGGGGTCACTTATCACAGTTTCTTGCTCTTGTCGCAGAAGCACTCTCCTCAGTCCTTCTCCTCTTCTATTGCCAGAAGCTCGTCCCACTTTGTAAAAGACCACACTCTTCCTTGACTTCCCTTATGTTATCGTCATAACTTCCATCCATCTACCCCATTTCATTGCATTCAACCCTCATCTATGCAGTACCCGCAACCTCCACACACCAAATCTCTACTCGTCGGAGTTCATCTTCAATATTCCCTTTTCACAAATTAGCATTTTAGTACACTGTTGTTGAGACAATAGGAATCTCCTTCTTGGTCCTTTGAAAAATTACCTATCTGTGTTTCTATACAACTTGATGGTGTCGACGACAAACTCAGTAACGTACTCTTCTAAAATTATTTCAAGCCACACTTTGACAGCTGTCGAAGCTCTGTTGTTCACCCTTTTCTTCCAATGAATAAGTTCATTGGTCTAGTGATCGGGCTCACCTCCTTGGAAATTTCTCTTATGATGAGTCAGCTACCCTAGCTACTCATACAAGATAATAAGGAACTCGACGAAAAATTATTCGTGGATATTCGAATAGATATACCTCCCCAACCACTCTTCTGTCATCAATATTTAGCTATGATTTTCTTTTACTGTGAACTCTCATGCTTTCTAATTGAACCAGTCTTGGATTTTTGGTTTCATTGGGTTCCACAACATGTCCTCCTTTTCCTTACACTTGAAGGTCCAAGCAATGGAACAATTTGTTGACTCGTACACCCACACTAGTCGACAGGGGTTCTTCTCTGTCGACAACCTTCAACAAAGTCTCTCTAAGCATCGGTGCCCAAATAGGTCTTACTCTATCCAGCAACGCTAGTATAGAAGACGCAGTCTCACCCGAGATGATCAAGGGAGTGGCTTCTAGAACCATGTTTTCGTAGTGAAAGGAGGACTTTTGCACTCTTCCTATATTACTGCACTATTACAAAGAGATCCATGATTTCAATCACATAACCATCACCACATAATTATACATCATTCAAATTCTCAACAGCATAATGAAAACATAAACATGTTTCAATTCATTATTCATCATAACGATTCACCTCATTCACATTAACAGATATGCAACATGTCACATAAGACACAGAATAAAAGCACAATTTTAGTCATCAATTGTCGCATATATTGCTTCAAAACTTGCAAAACATCAATGGTCAAAATCTTCAGACCAGAATACAACTATTGCAACACACATATCGCAGATCAAACATAAATTGTTATATCTCTGTCTCATCTATCTCCGATAGTCATCTAGTATACTTCTACATCTATTTATAGGTCATGCGCCATTACAAAAAGGTCCACATTGACCGACTTCCTAACTAACTTGGAAAACAAGTACAAAAATATGACCAAGCTGACAACATGTCGACATATTCCTCTTGCGTATCATTCTTCAACCTTCATCATTTCGACACCATGCACATCCAATCCTCCTACCAACACCGACACATTATTTCTCTCTCTACAACCATGATTTTGATCACTGAAAGCTTCACACAAGCAATATTTGGCAGCCTTCCACACAGCGTCCACAACATTCAGAATAGTTGGAACCTCCACGTACAAGAATATTCCATTTCATTGATTCGTTGATACCTTCAATAAGTAAACTCTTATTCTCTGATGTGGATGATGTGTGGATTCTAACAATGCCATTTTATTCAACCTCATATCTGCTCACAAATCTTGTAGGAAACTAGGGTTTCTCATCTGCACTCATCTCAAATCTACTCATCCACGTTCCTCACAGGATGCAACCCACTTAGGGTTTGTCTACATTCATGTTTCCGACCTACCATGGGTTTCCTTCTTCATACAGGGGGTTCCAATCATGGCAATGGCACTTGCCAGTCTCAATCTCCCTCAATCTCTCTAGTAATATCTCTTATTTGGACAGCTCTATGGCGCTTTATTTTCAAGCATGAGCTCCATCTTCTTCCTTTAACCAGTGGGATCACAAATTCTCATGTAGCCATTTTCAACCTTCACCATTTGCATACTTTCCATGTGTGGCTTCTTGTGGTCCAACTTCAAGTCTACCACTATGGTTACATGGGCAGCGCTTTCCGAAAAAACTTGGAAACAAACTCAGGATTTCAATCACGGTCCTTATGCCACACAAACAAAACGGGGAATTTTTTAGGTTGTATGCAGAATTATATTTTGCATCCAACGAGCCCTTGAAATCGAAATTTGGGTGAACTGATAAGGAGATATGTCAAAAATATGATTAAAAAAGTTTTTTTTTTCTTTTTTCCCTCCATTTGTTTTTACAAATTTTACCCTTATGGTTGATATCATCATCTTCAATCCTATTGGTTTTTATAAAGTGAATTTTAATTGTACAATTTTTTTTTGAGGCCCATTTTTTACCTCAAAACTCCCCTGATGAACCTTTGTCAATGTGCGACATGAGATCATAGTATTCTCCTATGTTCGTACTACAACTTCCTCTTCCTGTCACAGTCTTTCTTCTCTTTCCTGACCGAAATATTCTTCCACTTCTCAAATATCCGACCTCTAGTTCAGTTCCACTATCACCAGGGAACATTTTAGCTTAGCTCTCTCCATTTTTCACATACTTTGTCTCCGACATATCCAATCTTTTGTACACAATTCTTCTAAATTTCACACTCTCAGGATTCCTTTTTCACATACGAGCATATTTATCCAAGTTTTCAAAGATGACAAGTATCTTCCTCGGGGTCCTTAGGAATTTTTTATTTCTGCCTCACTATATGAAGTTATTGTATCAACAACAAACTCAATAATATAACCTTGCAAAATACTATCTACCCAAAAATCAACATCCGTCGACACAGGGTTTCTAACACTCTTCAGCCGCCAAATCAGCCAAGGATTCCACTCTGTCGGTTCTCCTCCTTGAAAATTTCTTTGTTGGGTCGCTAACTTCAATAACCACTCATGCAGCACAAAAGGCAATATGGAAAAGAAATCTCATGAATATTCGTATAGAGGTATTGTCCCAACAACTCTATTGGATTCAACCGGGATTCTTTACTCTCTTCTTATGCAAGTTCTAATTCTTTAAAACATACCCAATATTGGATTTCAGGATTCATCAGATTCCACAACATATGCCTCACCACAATTATTCACGGTCCCAACAACGGAACCATTTGTTGTCTTTTTATTCTTATACTTCTACACTTCAACCCAGGTTCAGTCCCTCCTTTGTGTGCAATAAAGACCAATATATCATCCCAACAGAGCAATGATTAGTTGGAAGCACCTGTGACATATATTTCATGTCACCCGATATATCTCTGTTATGGGTAACTACCAGAACCAGGTTTCCATAGTTAGGTGGGGGTTTTCTTTTCCCTTGGAATTCTACCAAGGTGCTCAACTGAATACGAGGGGGTGGGTTACTTATACTGGTTATCCATAGTTAATATGTGACTCTAGTCAACCATCAATATATATTATAACAATAAATATGATGGAGTGTAGATAATTACGGCTACCACGATCCAAAAGATGCATATAACTCAATTTGTAAGCAAATACATAAGTATACATTCAGAACAACATACATGCGAGTCAAATACATTCATCATTTACACATTTGACATAATATCTAACATGGAAACCCATTCAGGAATAACCACAAAGGTGCTCTTCATCTGGCATGAGAAATATATGGCACCCTTTTGGCTTCCCACTAAGTTTTAAACTTTATTCTAGATCTTCATCTCTTATCTATACAGACTTCTCTCTCCTCTCATGCTCTCTAATCTTTGGTTGTTGTTTCTTCTCTACTTTACTCTACTATTTGATCTGCGCACATCCTCGATTGACTTGACTTCTTTATAAATATATGACTCCTGACTCTTTGAATCTACTATTGATCCATACACAACCTTGATCAACTTGATATTGTCTACAACTCTGTGCACTTAGCTGCAGAATTCTTTGACTCTTTACCAAGAAAATAACTAACTCTCTACTGACAGACTAACTAAGAAACAACAAAAATTTTCTTAAGAAGCTCAAGAAGTTCGACCTTCCTCAACCCAACAGAGCGAGTAACCCGCACACAACCTGGGTTCTTCCTTCTTATAGACTCTTACATGTCACGCTCAACCGACCTCATACACTTATCCAACATACTTCCATTCCTATTCTAGCGACACATGTCAGTAGGAAATAACGACTTGAATTACAAATATGCTTTCATACATGCGGCATTTGTGGACTCTAGTTGACCTCGTACCCATGATATTTGTGAACTATGGCTTTCCAGCTGTTGTGCCACTGCATTCCTTCTAACATGGTTTCTTCTATTTCCACTCTTCTTGTCACATATTTTCCTTCTGTTATAGCTTCTTTTTTGTCATGAGATCTTCTTTTGTCATAAACTCGCCTTTTGTTGCAACTTCCTCTTGTGTCGCAACTTCCTCTTGTGTTGTGATATCCTTTTTCTATCACAATCTCTTCTTCTTTCTACTCTTTCTTTCGTGGCTTCTTTTGTCATAGCTCCCTCTTCATTCTTCCTCTACTTCTGTCACAATTTCCTTCTTCCTTTCTACAACCTTAATCTTTTCATGTGTGGCCATAATTTGAAATGAATTTTACCTAACCTTTTCTAGGGAAACAATCCCCCAACACTCACGTGTAGCTCATCCTAAGCCATGCAATAATATTCTACTACTTCTGCATTTGGGATGACTTTACCTTGCAAATATTGTAATATTTTAGGATCTCTTTCATCGCTTGTTGCACATCTTCCTTTTCTTTCTGCAATTTTTCCAGAAGGTCGGAATTGAGGTATTCCAATGGTATGAGCCTTGCTGCTTCCACTACTTGTTTCATCGTATGATGTACAGGCTGGATAATGAATGTAATTCGCTATGCTTCAGCCTGTAATTCTTTGAATCTATCTTCCCTTTACTATTGTTGAGTGTGCAACACCATCACTTTCCATTAGAGCTTCTTCATTTTTATTTCCTTAGCCATGTTTTCTGCTAAGAGTAAATTTTTCATCTCATTCTTCAGCGACGTGACTTCTGTCTCAGTTGTGCATAGCTACTCTGCAAATTTCTTTAATTCAGCGTCATCGATCAACGATTCCCATGTTTTTTATATGTTGGTCATTTACCTTCTTCACATTTACAAGGGTAATGCATTGATCAATGACCCCCCAAATTGTACATAAAATTATCTTCTATGGCCCATATAGTAACCATTCTTCCTCTCTTTTAAGATCCATAAAATGAATTGGGGAAACCTTGGAAGCCTAGACTTCATATGACTTAGAATTCTTTCCAACCTGTCAATAGGGTTCATATTTTTGTCTTTGGATTTGTCTTCCAAAAATCCCAAACAATTGTCCATTACGAATATGGGAGATGGGACCAATTGTGTGATATTCAAATATAACTTCAGACTTCAACAAATGAAAGTGATGAGGGTTCTATATATTGGCTAAGAATGTTTCCATAGAATATCCATAACTACCTGATGGTCATTTACTTTATTCCTGGGATAAATATTTGAAACATCCCTCCCAATAATATTTTTTTGTTTCATGGATATATTAGGTATCCTATGAGTGAATTCCCCATTTAGCATAGAGTTGATGCCACCAATACTTGAATTTATTTTCAAAGCCACATTGGTTAAATATTGATCATTGGCCTTCTTGACATTCAAAGGGGAAATACTTTGACTAATGATGTCCAAGTTGGGCATGATCTTCCTCTTCCAAGGCACATAAAGAATAAAGCTCCTCCTCCATGGTAAGATTCATAGAAGTAATTGAAGTGTCCTTAGAAGTATAAAATTCATCCAACTTAGCATCCTTTGCACTCTGTCAATAAGGTTCCTATTTCTATCTTACAATGTCTCTTCTGAAACTACAAAAAAACGACCATTACTGATTCTAGACATTGGGTGAGATTCAAATGTAGCTTAATACAAGAAACTAAAAGTGACGAGGGTACCAAATATTGGCTAAGAACGATTCCTTAGGCTATCCATACCTACCTCACACTATTTTACTTTAGTCCTTAGAGTACCAATTGAAACAACCATCCTAATAATAATTGTTGGTTTCATGGTTATATTAGGTATCTTATGAGCAAATTCCAGAACTAACATAGAGTTGATGCCACTAACCCTTGCATTTATTTTTTAATTAAGATTTTTTAAACATTAACCATTAACCTTCTTCATATTTAAAGGGGGCATACATTTGTTATTGACCCCCAAGTCCAAGAGGAACTTTGTCTTCCAAGGCCCATAAAGATATTTGTTCCTCTTTGGTAAAATGCATCTAGAATAAATTGATGAGACCTTAGAAGTTTAGTCTTCATCTTACTTAACATTCTTTCTACCCTGTCACCATGGTTCCTATTTTTGCCTTGAATTATCTCTTCCAAAACTACCAAACAATTTCCACAACAAATCCTTTTCTACACAACATTGTTGAAGTTGACATCCCATGTTAATTATTTCATCTAAATGAATCTTTTAATTGAAGCATGCAATTCCACATTCTCCAATTTTCTCTACTTTAACAATAGTTTTGTTGCTGAATTTCCAATGACCATTCCTTGAAGCATTTTCCAGCTTCCTGTGCTTCAATGTGGGTGCATAAAAAATTTGGCCATATAAGCATACCAACTATTTATCAACATAAACACTTCAATAATTGATTAGGATTGCAATTATTGACATCCATTTCTTTTAGTAACACTTGCATTCATTCATATGTACTTGTCTAAATTGCTTCACAACATGTGCACTGTTGAGTAAAAATAAACTTGGTATATATTTTTTGGGGGAGGATTTGGTAAATATCTATTAGAATATATTTGGTTCATTTTTTCTCCTGACATATAATCATAAAATATCGGTTGAAATATCCAATATACTTTGTTTTATATTGCAAAGTAACCATACACCATCACATCCACTATTTAAAAAAAAACTCCTCTTGGTTTCATTGACTTCTTACTTTATTCATTAATTTTT
Organism: Pseudotsuga menziesii; assembly: GCA_001517045.1. NCBI lineage: Eukaryota > Viridiplantae > Streptophyta > Pinopsida > Pinales > Pinaceae > Pseudotsuga > Pseudotsuga menziesii. The sequence goes on along the minus strand of LPNX011097636.1, from coordinate 47,187 downwards.
TGCATTGGTTTCATTGAAAGGTAGAACCTTGGTTTTGAATGATATTACGTGCACATGGTCTAACTTAATTTGGGTGTAATTTTATTATATATTCTTTGCACGTGGTCTCTTCTCTTATTAGTCGCTACCGAAGGAAAGGGTACTATTGGTTTCGATATGCATTGACTAAGCATTAGTTTACGTTGACTTAATTACAATGTAAGGTTTTAACTAAAGTTTTGAGAAAATGATCTATTTATTACTATTTATTAATTTCAAAATTTCATTTTCCTGCATTCCAATGGGATCATATTTTGAAGTGTTATTACTGCAGTGACAACATAGGCATTAGGGATTAGAACTATATATAAATACGAAAATGGTGGGTGGACCTTGTCATGGAGTATGCGATGACATTACCAAATCCTATAATTGGATTTGCATTAATTTGGTTGAATAGATGCTTGTTCACCACCTCCATTGTTGTCGCGTGTTCATTCACCACCACCACCACCTTGGCATCATATAATCATTTCCTCTAAACCTATGTGCAATCCATTGGAACAACTTGTTGCATGAAAAGGTGAAGCTTCCTCCTCTTACAAGTCAAGTGCATGAAGCAAGTATATATGAATTTGTAAACAAGTCTCGGAAGTATTTACACAAAAGGAAGAAAATAAGAAGCTTCCTCATCCTGCAAGTTCTGTACATCGAAGAAAAGATAGTTGGTGGAATTGAAAAAATGTCATAGTTCTTGATAGTCTCAAGGTTTGTCTTAATATCAGAGCTCTAAATATGCTATATACAAACTTAACACACAAAATCTGATGCATGTCATCACATCACGTTTTAGATACCTAAAAATCCAAAATCCTAGCAAGGGAGGTTTTGATCTAGTAAAATGAAATTCAAAGAAAATAAATCAAGTTTTGAACTCCTATGAATGACCTACAATGCACAAGCTATTAGCATCCCTAAGGAGATATTTGGAAGCCTTTTCCATGTCCATGAAGCAAGATGCATAGCACTGCACAATATCATCATCAAAATGAAAACTTAGAGGCTACAATTTTAAAATAATAGGTACTTAGAATGTCTGAAGAAAACAATGCTCCAAACAACAAAATTATGGATGAAAAAATGTACAGATATAAACATATATGTCAAATGATACCAACAAGTCAGTAGACTATCTCCACATGGATCTGTAACGTTTTGAACCAACGACCGACCACTTTCAATAACCCCAAAGATGTGAGGCATATAGAATAGAAATTCAAAAAAACATGTAGAGACATCAACTTTACCAAGTTATTTGCATTCCCCTTTGCTCTTTGCCAATGTTGTTTCCCTTTTGATTTTTTGCATTTGGATTATACTAGCAAACACAATGTAAGTTGTTACATAAGATTTGAATTCAAAATCTAATTATTTTACAAGTTGGGTGCTTATTCTAACTGATACTTTGATCAGAATATCTGACTGGATTTCATTGCCATCCTATGTAAGTCTATCACCGTTGGTAGTTTCATAACTTCCTGCTAGCTCCCCACTGCCAAAAAACAACCTCAACCTTGAATTCCTTTTTACAGGCCTTTAAAGAAACATAAAATGCACAAAAGATAAAATCAGAACCTGCAACTTGCATGAGACTATCTATATGGATAGTTTTAGAGCTTCCTACATTACACCTACCAAAAGACTCTAACACTTGAATGGTTTTAAAAATGTATAAACAAACTTAACAGGCATAGAAAAAAAATTAGAACCAAAAACTTATATGAGACTACTTCCATGGGTAGTTTCAAAGGACCCAACTTGATAACTATGACAACGATCGGGGGTCATAAAATGTGCTATGATACACTTTTGCGACATTCAAGTCATTTTGCATACCAAACACAACCCACGAACAAACAAAAAATACGTTTAATATGAGCCATGATTGGGATTGAAACTTTGTCCTTCTCCTCTCTTCCACCACGACCACTTGCCATGCATGATCTGTTGAATGTGCTCACTTGGATCCCTCTACATTTTTCATAGTGTAATATGCAAAACACTCTCAAGGAGGTTGTAGTGTGGCCTTTCTTGGCATGTTCCTTGGAAGTTATGTCAACACGCAGTGCTAATAGACAATGTGATGATTCGCTTGGATTTAAAGGGGTTCAAGGGTCATTTCCTTATGGTTCATTGTACTAGAAATCCTCCTTAACCCTAGCATAATGGAAATTACTTTATTTTTGTTGGTTAGCAACAATAAGGAACTTTATCGTTCTGCTCAAAATTGGAAACCCTCAAAAGGCCTCTGCCATAAGATGAATCATTTGGAACTTGCCTCCCCAAAAGACTAATAAGTAGAGGTAATTTACAAATCAATATGGAAACTTGGATCCACATTTGGATGCCACACTGAAAAGAATTTGTGACATTATTTTTGCGCAAGGAATGAAGAATACTACGTGCTAGGTATAGTTGTGCCTATATCATAAGTCACGACAGTATACAAGGGAGTCAGTCGAATGCTACAAGGTGGATGAAGAATAGGACGAGGAGGAGGACCCGAGGAACAATAATGGTTGATGAAAAGGAAGAGGTACTAAAAAAGGCTCACTAGGTTCAACACGAGAAAAATGATGAAATATATCAGCTGGGAAAATAGATGGCTAACCTAAAGGAAAGCTTGACTGCTAAGGAATATTCACGTGTTGATACTCCATATGAATTAGCAAGGAATGTGAATCCATGATTTTTGTTGATGATGAAATGTATATCCATTGGTGTCGTTGCAGTAAATTTTCATATTAACTATTTCCATAATACAATGGTTGTTTTCTCAGCATGTAGCGTCAGTTGTCAAAGAATCAATTTTAGATCAAAAGTGGCAATTCCACATGTTTGGATGAATGAAAAATGATGTAAATAGGTGAATGATCATGATAGCAACCCAAATCTATGCTGCAAAAAACATTTGCAATATTACGTAGAACTCATAGCCACAAATGACAACTTTAACTTTCCAAATGCTAAATTTAACATCCAATTGTCTCAAAACTGAAACCATACATTATTATTTTATTGTGTTATGTCATGTTTCATGTACTTTTGCAATCATCTAAAATAATCATCTAAAATAAATTAATTATGTTCTAATTTAAAAATCTAAACGTAAAGTTTCCAAAGCTTCCAAATATGAAATATTTTTATATTTAGTACCCTAGTGAATGGATTTTTATTGACAAATTAGTTTTTTCATCAATAGTACCTTGTTTATTCTTTGACCTGTAGAGAACATCTTGTTTTGATGGAATGTCATGTGTCCCTTTTAAGGAGAGGAGACATATTCGGAATGTCAAACACCATGATCGAAAGATATGGACATCAAATTAAGATCATGATCAAGAGTTGTAGAAAATAGCTTTGCATGCTTTTTGGAATGGATATCAATGGCCGGTTGGAATG
>LPNX011097636.1:7797-40982 GCA_001517045.1 Pseudotsuga menziesii | reverse complement strand
GAATATGTTATCCGCTATATATAGGAAGGCTAGCCAAGTGCGAACGATCTACAAACATGACTCGTTTCCTTGATTAACGGAGTTTTGAAATGAATGTAAAAAGAGACAAAGTTGGAAGTAGCGTATGCAACGCGGAAGACATTAATGTCAATTAAAACAAGTGCGAGTAGCCATCAGATATTGAATAGTCTGTGGCTCACCATGAAGGGAAGACTAAAGACTCCATCTTTTGATCCCTTCCAGAGTAGCCAACAACATATTTGCAGGTTCCAATTTCCCAATACGACGGCGTGGGATGACCAGGGTTATTCATTTTAGCTTAAACTCATTTTAGGTCCAATTTGTCAATTTGCAATAAGCATCACAAGGGTTTGGGGATAGGCATCGTGTCCACAAACTGGTTCATATTTCATGATATAGGGATAAGGTGCAGGTATATGCCGTGTAGATTCTTCTTTCGTTCTGCCTCCTTTCTTGACCACCAAATATTCGAAGAGTAAAAAAAATCGAAGATAATTTATTTGTGAATATCCATGAATCATAAACTGCATTCTGACTAGTTGATTGCAAAATTTCAAATATAATTGGATTGTTAACGGATTATTAAAACACTAGTGTGATTTAAACGATCTTAAATTTACCGAATTACCATTACCATGGTGATTGAAAACTATAAATATAAATTCTGAATATATGACATCTCAACCAACCATCTCCGGCTGCAGCAATTAACTTGAAGTTACAGCGCCCAGCATAACCTTTGTTTTTCTCTTTTCACTTTTTCTAAATCTGGCAACTAAATTTACTTGCCACAACAGAATTTACTGCCCAATGGAATTACTGTGCTGCTGACCTTTTAGCTAGACATGCTTTTACTTTGGCTTCCACCTGCTTTTTTAATGCCACGTGAATTAGGTAACAGAATTTACTGCCCAATGGAATTACTCTGGGGCTGACTTTTCAGCTAGAAATACTTTTACTTTCGCTTCCAGCTGCTTTTAATGCCACATGAATTAGGTTGCCAGATTAAGGTTTCACAACTTTATATTTCCTACCCTAAGGACTTAGGAATATGAAAAACATTTTTCATGATTGTAAGCCAGGATTAACTGTGCTACACAACTAAACTTTTACACACTTAAATAATTATGGATTCTTCAATTGTCTTTCACTCACAGTAAATGTAAACAACATTATACGGCTACCTAAAGACTTGCATTGAACCATAAAATTAAGGATTTATATTTCTTGAGGGCATAACAAAACTACAGCTGTAAATACAAACTTGGTAAATACACAAGCTTGAGCTTCAAACTCTTCGGTCTTCTCTATTCTATTTTCAGATTTACAATTTCTTTTAGCTTCAACAACTAAATTCTAGTGTCTTATATACGAGATCTGAAGTTTTTTATCTTGTCACACTCTTTGACACTTTGTGACCTGCTACAGACTCTGAAAGTCGGCTGATGTGATTATGGATCCGCAAGTAATTAATATTCCAACACTCCCCCTTAAATGTAAACAACATTATACGGCTAACTAAAAACTTGCACTAAACCATAAAATTAAGGATTTATATTTCTTCTGAGGGCATAACAAAACTGACAGTGGTAAATACAAACTGGTAAAAATACACAAGCTTGAGCTTCAAACTCTTCAGTCTTCTCTATTCTATATTCAGATTTACAGTTTCTTTCTTCATATAGAAAAATTCTGGGGACTAATCGACTTAACATTAAAGACTGTAATTACTCTCTACCTAGAAACTTAGCTTCAACAACTAAATTCTACTGTCTTATATACGAGATCTAAACCTTTTTATCTTGTCACACTCTTTGACACTTTCTCACCTGCTACAGACTCTCACAAAGTCGGCTGATGTGATTATGGATCAGCAAGTAATTAATATTCCAACACTCCCCCTTAACTATGAGCAGATCGAAATTTAAAACAAAATATTACAAAATGGTTCACAGCAGAAAACATGCTCTGTTTATGACAGAGTTCACTGTACAGAACTTGTCATTCCCAAATAACTTTGGAGATACTTAAATGTATCACTTGCCAATGGTTTTGGGAAGATGCATGCAAGTTGCTCTTCACACCTACAAAATTCTAAACAATTTTTTTTGTTATTCACCAGCTCTCTTATGAAATGATACCTTGTGTCAATGTTTTTTGGTTTTCTTGTGAAACAGGTGATTCTTTCACAAGACAATGGCTGAATTATTGTCATAGAAAATAGTTGTTGGTTCTTGTTGGTTCTGCGACACATATTTTAACAATTTTCTCATCCAAACAGCTGGGCATGCAACACGTGTAGCTGCAACATACTCTGCTTCTGCTGAAGACAGAGTTACTATGGGTTGTTTCTTCGAATCCCACGGAACAACACTTGTACCAAAATGAAATGTGTACCGAGATGTGATTTTCCTATTATCGATGCTGCCTATATCCAATGAGTTTAAATTTTTTTGAAGTTGAATACATTATGCCATATCTTTTGTACCACTTACATACCTCGGAATTATTTTACCTCCTTTCCAATGTGATCCTTTTGGTGACTCCATGAATCTTGAGATCAGACTTACTCCATACATGATGTCAGGTCTTGTCGTTGTTAAATACATTTAAGGCTGCCAACAAGCCTTTTAAACAACGTAGGATCTACAGTTGATCTATCATCATCTTTGCTCAATTTTAAACTTGTTATTACTGGTGTTGGGGCTGCCTTGTAATTTGACATATTAAATATTTTTAAAATTGTGTTTGCATACTTGGACTGGGATATGAAAATACCACTTTCAGATTGCTCGACTTAAATTCCCAGAAAGAACTTCATGAGCCCCAAATCAGTCATTTCAAATTCACTTTCCATGACTGTTCTAAATGATTTTATGCCAAAATCACGAGTAAATATTAAATCATCCACATATAGGTAAACAAAATCATGTTACCTTTCTCATTCACTTTGGTGTAAAACATTGGTTCACTTTCACTTCTGTGAAATCCATTCTCATTGAGATAGGAATCAATGCGAATGTACCAAGTTCTTGGAGCTTGCTTCAAACCACAGAGTGCCTTCTTCAGTCTGTACACTTTGTGTTCTTGTCCTGGAATTTCTTAGCCTTGTGGTTGTTCCACATATAGTTCTTCATCTATATAACCATTCATAAATGTTGACTTAACATCCATTTGATAAACAAGACATTTGTTTTGTGTGCCAATGGCCAAAATAGTTCTAATTGTATCCATGCGTGCAACTGGTGCAAACGTTTCATTGAAATCTATGCCGGGTTGTTGTGTGAACACTCTCGATACCATTCTTGCCCTGTGATTTTGCACATTCCCATTAGCATCATGCTTGGTCTTATAAATCCATTTGATGCTAACTACATTTTTATCGTTTGGTACATCAACTAGTTCCCATGTCTAGTTTTTCTCAATGCATTCTATTTCTTCATCCATGGCTTGTGCCCATACATCTTCTTCAATGCATTCCTCAAATGTTAGTGGATCATCTATTGAGAAAAAAATGCAAAAAGAGAGAAGGAATTTGGTGTACCAGATTCATATATCTCACGCGGACTTCTTGTCTTCACTGGATCTATTGATGTCGAACTACTTGATGGAGTCTGTTGTCTCCTTGGTGTGCTTATCGGTGTAGCATGAGCTGCAACTTGTGTCGATATTCCTTGTGTTGAACCATGTCGCAGTGTCATGGGAGTCGACGGTGCTGCGACCACTTGATTTACTTGTGGTGCTTGAACCACTTCCTCTGTCATGTCTTGGTGCTAGACATTCGACACAATCTTGACATTATTCTCGACGATTCCATCCCATGATTCATTTTCAACAAATTCGTCGCAACTAATAATTAATTTCCTTGTGACAGGGTCATACAACTTGTATGCTTTTGTGTCTTCGGAATAGCCAACAAAAACACATTTTTTTCCCTTCTTGTCTAACTTATTTCTTAGCTCATCTGGCACATGAGCATATGTGACACAACCAAAAACTTTTAAATTAGACACACAATGATTCATACATGTCCATGCTTCTTGAGGAACCTTGTTCTTCACGCTCTTTGTTGGACATCAATTCAAGATGTATACAACATTTGTGACTGCTTCATCCCAATATTCATTTGGAAAATGCTTAGCTACCATCATGCTGTGCACCATCTCCATAATGGTTTTGTTCTTTCTTTCTGTGACACCATTCTGCTGAGGTGTATACCGCGCAGTGAATTTCTTGTATATGCCATGAGTTTTGAAAAAATTTAGAAATTCATTTGAAACATATTCACCACCTCTGTCCATCCTTAATATTTTGATGCAGTGACCACTTTGCTTCTACTGAAAACAACTAAATGCATCAGATTTATGTTTCAGAAAATATACCCATTTTTTTCTTGAGTAGTCATCAATAAAAGTAAGAAAATACTTGCAACCACCAATGGGCATTGTCTGCATTGGACCAAAAATATCAGAGTGTACGATCTCAAGTGGTGTGCTTGCTCTGTATGAATTTCCAACTGGAAAAGTTTCTCTATGTTGCTTTCCAAAAATGTAGCCTTCACCAACTCTGTCTGGGTTGTCAATCAATGGCAATCCTATAACCATATTCTTTGTCTGTATTAGCTTCATCCCACCAAAATTCAGATGTCCAAATATGAAATTCCATAGCCAGGAATCATCCTGAACTTCTATTTGAAATGCAGCCTGAAAATCAGCACTGTCATTTTTTTTCTTATCGCAGTGAGAAACTTCTTCGTTACTTTCTTTCGTGAATGCATCTTTTGTATTGTTTGGACCTATCTTCAATGGAAACAAGTGATTTCTTGTCATTGGCACTCTTGCTATCAGTTGGTTGCTTGGATGTATATCTTTAATCACACAGTGATTGTCTTCCATGTAGAATTTGTAACCTTTCTGTATCAGTTGTCCAATACTCAGAAAATTATGTTTCATACCTTCGACATGATAAACATCAGACATATACTTATTCTCCCCCTCTTTGGTTAAAATACTAACAGTGCCTTTTCTCAAAATAGTAACTTGGACATTATTTCCAAGTGTAACATCAGTTTGAACTGACTTATCTAGACATGAAAATAAATTTAAATTACCAGTCATATGATTGCTGCAGCATGAATCTAAATGCCATATGTCACATGGAATTTCTTGGATGGTATTGCATTCAATTAGGGATGCGCATGCCATCAACATTGCGCTCAATGAAATGCTGGTGTTCATCGACTGATTCTGGCTTTGATTTCCTTGGTCATATTGCTTCTTCCTGCATTCATATATAGAATGACCAAATTTATTATAGTAATGACATTGAATATTTGATTTATCAAACCTATGACCACTTGGATGACTTGTGTTCTGATTCTGTCATCTACCAGCAACATCTGCAAGACTACTGCTGCATCCTCTCTTGAGAAGTTTCTTCCTCTACCTGTGGAATTATTTCCCCCCCTGCCTCTTCCACGGCTTATAGATGACTGTGTTGTAAATGCAACTTCCAATGATGTTTGTGTTTTGTTGATCCTATGTTCATGATTGATGAGTGAAGCTTGTAGCTCATCTATGGTAAATGTTGTCATGTATGTGTGTTCTTCCAAGGTCACAACCAAGGATTCAAATCTTGGGGGAAGACTTCTAAGAATTTTCTCAACCACCCTTTGGTCTGTTATGGTTTTTCCATGAGATTTCAGTTTATTTATCAAACCAACAACTCTGGTATAAAATGATTTTGCTCGAGTCTAAATATTTCATGAAAAGAGATTCAAAATCTCTTCTCAGAATTTGTGTCTTTGAAGTCTTTACCTTGTCCAAACCTTGATAGGCTATCCCCAATGTGTCCCATGCCTGCTTTGTGGTAATTTATATTGCTACTCTTGGGAGTATGCTTTCATGCATGGCTTGATGTATGTAGAACATAGCTTTTCCATCTTTCTTCCTTTGTTCTCTTAGCACATCTTTTTCATCTTGCGAGAGATTATTATATGTCGCTTGATCTGCTAGTTCTGCATAACCATTCTAAACAATATCCCAAACATCTTGACCTCTGAACAAAGCCTTCATTGTTAGAGACCAATATTCATAATTCTTTCCTGTAAAAATCAGAGTTTGTAAACTCGACATATTTGACCCCAAAGTAGAAGCCATTTTAATTTTTAATTTTTAACTTTCCTTAGAAACTTACTTTTTCCCTTTTAGGACAAGATTTCTTTCCTAAACTAGATCTGATACTAGATCTTGGGAAAAACATCGACCGCAACAATTAACTTGAGTTAGCATGCGCAACACAACCTTTGTTTTCTCCTTTTCACTTTTTCCAAATCTTGCGACTAAATTTACTTGCGACGGAATTTATTGCACGACAGAATTACTGCGCGATGGAATTATTGTGCTGCAACACAATTACTACCATGGAGTAAGTGCGCAGACTTTTCACCTCAACATAGTTTTACTTTGGCTTCGACTGGATTTTCCTGCGACATGAATTAGGTTGTGACCAACTCATGTGCGACCAAGTTTTCACAACTTTATATTTCCTAGTCTAAGGACTTAGGAATATGAAAAACACTTTTCATTGTGGTAACCTAGGATTAACTACATGACACAACTATATTGTGACTCACTCACAATATCGTATAAGAAAATAATAAACAAGATTTGTGTTGAACCTGTGTGCGTAAAACTAGAACTTTTACACAATGAAATAATTATGGATTCTTCAAGTGTCTTTTACTCACAGTAAATGTAAACAACATTCACTCAGGTAAATATGGAGAAGATATGCAACTAACTAAAAACTTGCATTAAACCATAACCTTAAGGATTTATATTTGTTGTGACGACATAACAAAACTTACAGCCGTAAATACAAACTTAGTAAAAATACAGAAGCTTGAGCTCCAAACTCTTCAGTGATTTTTTCTTCTTCTTCTTCTCTTCTACACTTCTCTTCTCTGTTCTATTCTACTTGTCTATTCTATTTTCAGATTTACAATTTCCTTCTTCATATAGAAAATTTCTGCCGACTAACAGACTTAACATTAAAGACTATAATTACTCTCTACCTAGAAACTTAGCTTCAACAACTAAATTCTACTATCTTATATATGAGAGATCTGAACATTTTTATCCTATCAGACTCTCTGACACTTTCTGACTTGCTACAGACTCTGACCGTGAGTCGGCTGATGTGATTATGGATCAACAAATAATTAATATTTCCAACAATTATGTGTCGTTGATTAAACCAGCTATCACATAACTTAGTTGTCACCTAACCTACACCATTATGTGTCATTGATTAAACCAACTATCACATTCTGTATCATTGATTAAACTAGCTATCACATTCTGTGTCATTGATTAAACCAGCTATCATAGAAAAGGTAGCCTCGTCACTCAAATTATTTGTCACCTACCTATACCATTTTAGTTATTTGGATGCATAAAAAACATAGAATTTTAGAATGTTGAAAATTTAATTCAATTTAGAGAATGATTACTAATTGCATGCATTTAATTTTAACTTTTTCTAGCTTGAAGTGTCTCAAAGTAACATAAATCTGGTCTACTAAATATTGGGTAGGAAACATGTGAGTATGTGTTTCATGGTGGGTTTTGGTGACAAATATCCACAACAAACTCATGAAAGAGGATCCTCTATGGATTCCATATATGATGATTCAAAAAGATATCTAGTTTGACATAGAAGCACTCAAACCAAATGAATTAATAGATCCGATTGTGGGAGGCATCATTATTATGAGAAGTTTGAGGATTCCATGATGGATTCAAGCAAGCTTGAGTCCACAATGCATATCAATGCTCTTGACTAGTAGCTAAGCTCCACAACATTATCATGGAGCCATGGATTTAAATTCAAAAACATAAGCTAATAATTAGTTGTACTAAGTTTGCATTATCATAGGACTAAGCTAATATGAGTTAATGGAAGTATATGATTTTTGTTAATATTGGGATATTTGATTATTTTGGTCATTTCGGTATTTGGGTGTATTTATTTTAAAACATAGTATATCAAAGTCTTGTGAGATCCTTTGTGTTTTGATGAGAATTTATTTATCTATGAGTTTACAATGATTGTGCTATGGAAGTTATTGAGATCTTATTATGTTCGGATACATTTCATTTATTTATTAATATAGATATTTAGTCACCAATTGCCCTTAGAAAATAAAGGAAAAATTAACTAAAACAAGAACATGAAAAACATTTAAATGTTGGTTAGAATTAATCTATATAAAGATATTAAACTTTAAATAGCATATAATCCTAGTTTATTATAATGTAACCTTTTTTATTAAATAAAAATTAAGAGAGTTGATCTCAAGTTCAAAGTATAAGTAGAGAATAACTAAAACCTTGGATGTGGGCTAGACATGATGAACATCCTTAAATAAAAAAACAATAATAATGTTTTTTCATATTTGGGGATCTTTCAATTTTAAAGGATAATATATTTATCTATTATCCATTAAAATTCCATATCCTTAATCCAATTGTCCATATGTTAATTTACAATGTTTTGTGATTTTAATTTAGGTAGATAAAAATCAATAAGAGAAAAACATGACTTCCAAAATTAATTTTTGAGTATCATAGTGATTTTAGTTTAATGATTATAGGTCTATTTCAAAATGTTAATTAAGTATCATATATAATTATGATGTGTTTAGCAAGTAGAGTCGATTAATATTTTTGAAATGTAAAAATTAATGTTAAAATAATTATGTACACAAAGACCACTATTAGATCAATCATTAAAATCTAAAAGTATAATCCAAAACAAAATATGTCAAATTTTTATTTACCTAAATTTTATCCTTTTCCATACTTAATTCTTAATTTTACAATAAAAACCTAAGGTTGATATAAAAGTTCTATTATAACAAATTTATATTAATATTTTATTTCAAATTATGTTATACTAATATTTTTATTTGAAATACATTTTTGTAATTATTAAAAAAACAACTTTTCAATACCATTTTTTTAAATATAAGTAAACCATTTTTTCAATAAATATATTTATAAATATTTATAAACAATAACCTTTACAAGTCACATTACATTCAGTAATTTTTATCTAAAACAAAACATAATATGATATTACAATTTATTATCTTGATCTATTTTTAAAAATATAAAGTACATCTTAAAAATATGAAGTTAATAAACTACATTTCCAACCAAGTGCAAACTCAAAGTAATCTAAAAATGGCTATTTTTTTATTTTATATAAATTAGTACGTCCTAAAAATATAAAGTTAATAAACTGCATTTCCAACCAAGTGCAAACTCAAAGTAATCTAAAAATGGCTATGTATAGGGCACATGTTTGAAGTTCATCATGGAAATTTACAAACTAAAAGAACGAGATATTCCATAAACATCTTAATCCACCTTCATGTCGAGTTGAGTATTGAGGAGATGGAGCATGGAAACTCTGTAGGGCACATGTTTGAAGTTCATCATGGAAATTTACAAACTAAAGGAACGAGATATTTCACAAACATCTTAATCCACCTTCATGTCGAGTTGAGTATTGAGGAGATGGAGCATGGAAAGTGTAGATATTGTCTTCCCACTTCCTATTGGTGCACCTAAATGAACACTCTTGTCTCTATGGTATAGAATATGAAATGTATGGAAATCAAGTCTTGGCCTCTTAGGGTTTCATTAGTTAAGTCTTATTAAAGAAAGAATGCAATAAATTTGTCATCGCCACTTAACATAAAATTGTATAGATAATTGCATTTCTAATTTATATTGTAATGTGTAATATTGCAAAAGTGAAATATGATTTGAGTTTGAATTGGGTTTAAGTGTGAAAACTTTTATAATCCTTCATAAATACTATTGCCAAGAGCTATCACAAGAAGTGGCCTCAAATCAAGAAGTTTGATATGTGAAGTATGTAATTGAAGAAACGAATGAACAAGTTTGAAAATACACAAAATTAGTATTTTTATTTTATTTTATTTAAGAATAGGACCACATTCCATATTTACTAAAATATAGTCAAATTACAACACCTAAAATACTAAATTAGAATTTACTAAGATGGATTTGTATAAATGATTGTATTTGACTAGGTCTTGAAGATGGATTTGTATATATGATTTTGTATTTGACTAGGTAGTGAAGAAAGTATAGAATTTAATTAAGATGAATTTCTATAGATGATCCATAATGTGAAATTTCAAAAAACTTACATAGGAATATGGAAAACAAGCCTGTGGTAAATGAGATGTTCAAAGGACATAGTATGCAAAACTTCTCCATGAAACCAACTAATAGCCTATAGTATTGAGGTGGACAAGGTTCAAATATAGGTATCGTAAATGTAAGCTTATGTGGACCTGATCTTACCATTCTTTCTGTCAATGTGAACAATTCTGAATGATAGATATGCTCATTTTCAGAATCCTAAAGCATTGTTTGCACTATTCAAGTGCAAGATGCAAGTTCAACTTGAAGTTGAATATTTTATCTCAAAAGACGAATAATTACCTTTGGTTATTGTATGTAGGCCACACAACAAGCTATCCATTAATGAAATTTATTTCCCCACCCAATAAAAGGAAACAATGAGAGTGTATGGCCTCAAGGCATGCTCTTAGCTATGTGCAGGATGATAGGATGGGCATATAGCTCGTCTCATTACAACAATTTACCTTCTTGTGCAACAATGAATGAATTTGTGCGAACATGTGGCATGTGTATTTTTCCCTGCAAATAAAAATGTAACAACAATTGTTCTCATGCTACTCAAGCATTTACATCATTGTGGAGTAGAATATGCAACAAATAAAGGATATGAATGCTCATGGATAGAGCTAAATTTCACCAAATAGAACTACGACTTGATCCAATCCCCAACTTTAAAATTATAAGATTTTGAAAATTACTACTCTTGTTTCATCGTGAAATATAAGTGAATTTAGTGGCGATACCAATCCTTAGCAGTGGTATTTTTCTCACATATCTTGTTGGTATGATTTAGAAAATCTTTGTGTCCTTTTGTAATTGAAGAGGCTCCACTTATAGACTGCACCAATTAACTTGTTCACACATTTGCAACTAGAAGCAAATTCTAACCAATTGTGTCTAGTGTTCACTTTAATCCTCCAATGATAAATGAAGTGCTCCTTGAATCAAAACTATGCGTAGGAACTTTATAGAATGTACTAAAAAACGTAATAAATTATATCAAAAATTGTTTCAACTATCAAATGAATTTGTTGGGTTGTTGCTATCCATTTGTACGATGCTTGTTTGTTGAATTTTTTGGATGGAAATACATTGTGCAAGTGTGGTGCAAGTCTAAGAATCTCACCAACTTGGTATCATGTGTGATGGGCAAAATATCTTATTTCTATATCTGGTAGATTCACACACAACAATGATGCTTAGTTGTTTCAATTCCAAATATGGAGGTCTCGGTAAAAATGGTGGTCGCTGCAATTAACTTGAGGTATCACACAACAAAACATTTTTGTTTTTCCTTTTAACTTTTGATGAAAGTTTTGGCACTCAAAATACCTGCCACAGAATTACTACGACATGACTTTTCACCTGACTCACTTTTACCTTGAAAGACTTACTTGGCTTCTATTGGATTTTAGTGTTACATGAATTAGTTTGTTACCACCTCATGTGCGACCAACTTTATATTTCCTAGTGTAAAGACTTAGGAATATGCAAAAACATTTTTCACCGGTGGTTACTTGGGAATAAGTGCGACACAACTATATTTCAACTCACTCACAATATTATATAATCAAATATTAAATCAGTTTTGTGTAAAACTAGAACTTTTATGGGGTGAAATGAATATGGATTCTATGTGTCTTTCACTTATAGTAAATGTAAACAACATTCACTCAATAAATGTAAACAACATTGACTCAGGTAAATATGGAGAAGATGTGCGGCTAAATAAAAACTTGCATTAAACCATAAACTATGGATTTATATTTCTTGTGATGACATAACAAATAACATATAGCCATAAATACAAATTTCGAAATTACAAGGACGTTTCACCTTTTACATACCGTTGACTCTCAACACTTTCACAAAACACATAAGCTTGAGATTCAAACTCTTCACAAGATTTTTCTTCTTCTTCTCTGCACTTCTCTTCTCTGTCTATCTCTCTATCTGTTTTGCTCAGTGCATTCTTTGTTTTTTACAATTTAGAATCTTCTTCTTCATATAGAAAACTTCTACCAACTAAAATTTCTTCTCTCTGAAGCTACTGACTTAACATTAAAGATATTAATATATATCTACCTAAAAACTTAGCTTCAACAATTAAATTCTAGTGGCTTATATACGAGAGACATGAACTCTTCATCATGTCAGAATGCCTGGCATAGAATGTGTTGCTAGAGAATCTGACAGAGTCAAGTGATGTGCTATTTGGATCAGCGAGTAATTGATATTTCCAACACCCCCCCTTAATTATGAGCAGATCGAAATTTTAAAACAAAATATTACAAAATATTTCAGAGCTGAAACTTGCTTTGTTCATGACAGAGTTCATTGTGCAGAACATGTCATTCCTAAATAACTTCGGATATATTGGAATGTATCCCTAGCCAATGGTTTTGTAAATATGTCTGCAAGTTGATCTTCAGACTTGCAAAATTCTAAACAAATTTATTTGTTGTTCACCAATTCAATTATAAAAAGATACCTTGTGTCAATGTGTTTGGTTTTCTTGTGAAACACATGATTCTTCGACAAGGCAATGGTTGAATTGTTGTCACCTAAAATGGTTGTTGGTTCTTGCTCGTTCTACAACATGTCTTTTAACATTCTTCTCATCCAAACAGTTTGGCATGTAACGCCTATAGCTGACACATACTTTGCTTCTACCGAAGATAGAGTTACTATGGGTTGTTTCTTTGAAGCCCACGGCACAACAGCTGTACCAAAATGAAATCTGTACCTAGATGTGTTTTTCCTCTCATCTATGTTTCCTCCATTGTCACTATCAGTGTATCCAATGAGTTTAAAATTTTATGAGGTTGAGTGCATTATGCCAAGATCTTTTGTGCCACTTACATACCTCGGGATTCTTTTACTTGCTTTCCAATGAGAGTCTTTTGGTGACTCCATAAATCTTGAGATCAAACTTACTACGTACATGATGCCTTGTCTCATTGCTGTTAAATACATAAGGCTTCCAACAAGCCTTTTAAACAACGTGGGATCTATAGTTGATCCATCATCATCTTTGCTCAATTTTAATCATGTTATTAGTGGTGTTGGGGCTGAATTGAAATTAGAGATATTGAATATTTTTAAAACTGTACTTTCATACTTGGATTGTGATATAAAAATACCACTTTCAAAACACTAGACTTCAATGCCCAGGAAAAATTTCATGAGCCTCAAATCAGTCATTTCAAATTCACTTTCTGTGACTGTTCTAAATTCTCTTATGCCAAAATCACCAATAAATATTATATCATCTTCATACAGGAAGAAAATTAACATGTTACCTTGGTCATTAACTTTGGTGTACAACGTTGGATCACATTCAATTTTGTGAAATTCATTTTCAATGAGATAGGAATCAATACGACTGCACCAAGCTCTCGAAGCTTGCTTCAAACCATAGAGCACCTTTCTCAGCATGTAGACTTTGTGCTCTTGCCCTAGAACTTCATAGCCTTGTGGTTTTTCTACATATACTTCTTCATCCTGATATCCATTCAGAAATGTTGATTTAATGTCCATTTGATAAATAGGGCATTTTTTGTGTGTAGTGATGGCCAAAACCATTCAGATTGTATCCATATGTGAAACCAATGAAAAGGTTTCATCAAAATCCATGCCTGGTTGCTGGGTGAACCCTCTTGCTACCATTATTGCCTTGTGCTTTTGTACATTCCCATCAACATCTTTCTTGGTCTTGTAAATCCATTTGACCATGATTACATCTTTATCTTTTGGTACATCAACTAGTTCCCACATTTGGTTTTTCTCAATGCATTCTATTTCTTCATCCATGGCTTGTTCCCATGCTTCTTCATCAACAACTTCCTCAAATGCTAATGGATCATCTATTTGAGAAAACAATGCAAAGAGAGAAAAGGAATTCAGCATATCAGCTTCATATATTTCATGCAGACTTCTTGTCTTCACTGGATCTATTGATCTC
Organism: Pseudotsuga menziesii; assembly: GCA_001517045.1. Taxonomy (NCBI): domain Eukaryota; kingdom Viridiplantae; phylum Streptophyta; class Pinopsida; order Pinales; family Pinaceae; genus Pseudotsuga; species Pseudotsuga menziesii. The sequence goes on along the minus strand of LPNX011097636.1, from coordinate 26,753 downwards.
GAACTACTTGATGGAGTTTGTTGTCCTCTTGGTGTACTTGTCGGTGTAGCTTGAGCTGCGACTTGTGTTGATGTTCCTTGTGCTAAACCATGTCACGGTGTCATGGGGGTCTGCGGTGCTGCGATCGGTTGACTTACATGTGGTATTTGAACCACTTCTTCCGTCATGTCATCATGCTCGACATTCGATACAATCTTGACATTCTTCTCGACGGTTCCATCCCATGATTCATTCTCGATGAATTGAACATCGTGGATGATGATTAATCTCTTTGTGACAAGGTCATACAAGTTGTATGCTTTTGTGTCTTCATAGTATCCAACAAAAATACATTTTTATCGCTTGTTGTCTAATTTCTTTCTCAACTCATCTGGAACATGAGCATATGCAACACAACCAAAAACATTTAAATGAGAAACACTATGACTCATGCATGTCCATGATTCTTGAGGAACTTTGTTCTTCATGCTCTTTGTTGGACATCGGTTCATAATGTATAGAGCAGTTGCGACTGCTTTAGCCCAATATTCATTTGGAAAATGCTTGGCTTCCAACATGTTGCGTGCCATCACCATAATGGTTCTATTATTTTTCTCTACGACACTGTTCTGCTGAGGTGTATACCGCGCAATGAATTTATTTTGTATGCCATGGGTTTCGTAAACATTCAGAAATTCATTTGAAACATATTCACCGCCTCTATCCATCCTTAGGATTTTTATACGGTGACCACTCTGGTTCCCCATGAGTGCTTTGAACTGTTGAAAACAACTAAATGCATCATATTTATGTTTCAAAAAATATACCCATGTTCTTCTTTAGTAATCATCAATAAAAGTTAGAAAACAATTGCAGCCACCAATGGATGATATCTGCATTGGGCCAAAAATATCAGAGTGCGGAATCTCAAGTGGTGAGCATGCTCTATATGAATTTCCAACTGGAAAAGTCTCTCTATGTTTCTTGCCAAAAATGCAGCTTTCACAAAATCTACCTGGTTTGTCTATCAATGGCAATCGTTTTACCATGTTTTTGGTAAGTAATAACTTCAGCCCACCAAAATTCAGATGTCCAAATCTGAAATGCCATAGCCAGGAATCATCTCGAACTTCTATTTGAAATGTTGCTTGCATTTTAGTGCTGCCATTTGTTTTCTTGTCGCAGTATATGACTTCTTCTTTGCTTTCCACCTTGAAAGAAACTCTAGTATTGTCTAGGACTATTCTCAATGGAAACAAGTGATTGCTTGTCATTGGCACTTTTTCTATCAGCTGGTTTCTTGGATGTATGTCTTTGATCACACAGATATTTTCATCCATGTAAGCTCTGTACCCTTTATGTATCCATTGTCCAATACTCATCAAATTATGTTTCAAACCTTCCACATGACAGACATCATGCATATACATATACTCCTCCTGTTTGGTTTGAATACCAAAAATACCTTTTCCCAAAACAATAACTTGGACATTATTTCCAAGTGTAACATCAGTTTGAACTGAATTATCTAAACTGGAAAATAAATTTAAATTTCCAGTCATATGATTGCTACAGCTTGAATTGAAATACCTTATGTCACGCATACTTTCTTGGATGGTATTGCATTAAATTGGGGATGCGCATGCCATAAACATTGCGCTCGAGGAAGTGTTGGTGTTTTGTCTATTTATGGTTTTTCCTTCCTTGATCATACTGATTCTTCCTACATTCATATGCATAATGACCAAATTTCTTACAATAATAACATTGAATCTTTGATTTATCAAACCTGTGACCACTTGGCTGACTTGGCTTCTGATTCTGTGCTCTACCAGCAAAATATGTAGGACTGCTCTTGTGTCTTCATCTTGAGAAGTTTATTCCTCTACCTCTAAAACTATTTCTCCCCCTTCCTCTTCCATGTATTATCGATGATTGTGCTGCAAATGCACCTTCCAATGATGTATTTTTCTGCTGATCTTGTGTTCATGATTGATGAGTGAGGCTTGCAGCTCATCAATGGTAGACACCCTCATGTATTTGTTTTATTCCAAGGTGTTTCTATTGAAACCACTACCCCAATTTTTTTAATGATTTTAGGGCCCCTCCTTAGAATTTTTAGCTTTTAACCCTTTTTCAGACTACTTTTTCTCCTCAAGGATCCTTTCCATGACTTAGTTTTATTTTTAACGAGTCACAAAAGTTTTTTTTTCCAAGATAGAACTCATTTTTTGCACCCAATGTGTTGGATGAACTCATTGAGTCTGGCCGACCCGTCGGAGAGAATCATCTTTACCATCTAATATATTCCAGAACCAATTCTTGTAAAACATTTTGTTGAGTTTTCTGAGTACGTCAGCAAAACCTAGGATTTGAAGCTGATGGGGTTTTGGAGAAACTCAAGGGGTTGAAGCCGATGGTATCGGAAAATACTAAGCTTCTCAAGCCGACAGGTTTTTTGGTGAAACTCAGGTTTCTGAGCCGATGCTATCGACGGTTCTGACATTTCCTTTCTGACGCATTTGGTCGTAGATGTTTTGTCGAAATACTTTGTCGATTGGAGTCGAGAGATGGGGAATTAATGCAATAAGAAAGAAGTATCCTGAGACAGTTGGGTTACCACAAATAAAGAATGGACATGTCTATGAGAAGAGAGTGGAAGGTTTAGACGTGAATGAAGGATGAGGACTAGGACTGGGACATGTCAAATATGTGAGGCATTGAATCACCTTTGAGTATGGGATTTTCGAGTGAAGCATAGATTTGATGTGCAAACAATGGATATCATAAATCTTAAAGGCACACACACGATGAATATTTATATGGAAAGTAACAACAATTTTTTTAAATTAGATGTTGTGTGGAGACCTCTCAGAAGGTAGCTGGAAGTTCAAACCAAAGAAGCATTGTCTATGGATGGTTATGTTGATGGTTGCAAACAAGGAGGGGAAAGGGTGTGCATTTGTTCGACCAAAGAGGGAAAATAGGGAGAAGCTTCGCGGTGCTAATGGGACATGGTTTTACAAAGTAACAATTCAGTTGGAATTCAATGAAGTTGAGCATGACCTTTGAGAGGAATTGGAGGCAGGTAAGCCAGTTGGTGAATTTATTTATTTAAAGGACTACATTCAAGATCCACACACTACTCACTTTCTGTTGGATATGTATGAGAGGTCAGTATTTCTTTTTTGGATGGTCAAGGGGATTTTGGGCTGCCTCTTACTAGAGAAAGAGGGAAAAGGAAAAGGTGATGAGGTTCCAATGCACTTTTGGAAGACTCCTCATGACGATACATGCTTGATGCATAAAAAAATTGATATACTCATGAATCGTTTGGGTATTCCTTTCCTGCCAAGCCCAAGTGGTGAGGGTGGTTCGTAGGCTCTATGTCATCTAGTGGCATCGGAGGGGCATCATCGAATCACTAGGCTCCATGATGGATATCTCTATCTATTATTTGTTTCTTGTTTGGTCATGTTTTCTGGTTGAAATAATTATACGGGTCTGTTAGGATCTGTATCGGTTCTAAGAGTTAGTTTGATCTTAAAGTATATTAGAAAGTTTTACATGGCATGAATAGGTATAGCCAAGTGTATTTGGATGAAGTTTTTCAAAACCATGTTTTATTCTACGGGGGTGGGGCAATTTTGGTTTTAGGGATTCTAATGGGGTTATGATATGTTTGGTTCGGATGTTGAGGGGGTTATGATATGTTTGGTTTAGATGTTGAGGTTGGTAGGTTGGAAATATCGTAGGACATAAGCTAAATGTATTTTTTTTGTTGATAACTAATATATAGTTTACTTTAAAAAAGGTTTTATACATGACTTGTTCTATAACACTTGGTATGGAGTAAAACTCTAATATATAGTTTATAATATCCCATGTTATTGCTCATAATATTTTGATTTTTATAGTTCATTTCATTTGACTAGATGTTATGGGAGTAAAAGTCTAAGATTGCGCTATTAGTTATCACATTTCATGAAATAACTATCTTTGATATATATAAAATCCCTTTAAAAATGGGTTGTTTTTATATAACTATGACTAATGACCATGTATTATGTGGCTTGAACCCAAGTTAAATTGAATTCTTTTGTGGATTATTACACTGAGTATAAATAGGAAATACATATTATGGGTTAATACCATAGGCCTTAATCTCAACCAGTAGTACATCTTGAGCACTATCTATGCCTAAGTGCTTATGTGTGCTTCAAGAATGCAAAACAAGTACATGGTAAATATATGAATCTCACACACTCATCCTACATGTGCAAAACAGTTTATGCACCTAGAGCCATGTATTAACTCTTAAAGAATGTAATCTCACTTGTAGTTAGTTAGTGAGTTAGGTGGCCCATGGTATTTTCCGACATGGAAATACTATGGGTGAATACCTAACTCCATGTGAGATTACATTCTTCAACAGTTAATACATGACTCTATAGGCATAAACTCTTTTGCACATATAAGATGAGTGTGTCACAAGATTCATATATTTACCATATATTTGTTTTGCATTCTTGAATATTTTTTTATCATAGATTGGATAAACATGATTATTATTTTTTTCCATCAAATTAGACTTTATTTACATATTGATTGTATTAACATCATTTACATATTTTTACATTGTATAGACATCATTTACATATTTTAACATTTTTATTAAACATCTATGTTTATCATAGATTGGATAAACATGATTATTATTTTTTGGCCACAAATTAGACTTTATTTACACATTGATTGTATTAACATCTTTTAACATTCTTATTAAGACCTGTTTTGTTGCACTTTATTAAAAACGAAATATATAATTATAAACCTATATATAGCAAAGGTAAGAGGCATGGATAGCAAAGGTAAGACGCTCTATATATAGCCAAGCCAAGCCAAGCCAGCAGCGATCCACGAAGAAGAACCGTCTCTCTAGATGCAACACGAATGAATTTCAGATAACATTATCCTCTCTGGTTGGCGCGCTGTGGAAAATTTCAGGTGAGCAACAAACGACACCAGAGAGTAATTAGCTAATCTCCAAATAAATTATTCGTAACCTCTTTCGGCCATAAAATATAAAGCATAATAAGAGTTATAGGAGGCTTCAAGTTTAGTTTTCCATGTTTGAATCAATCCCAACTCGATTACTGTCATAGTCGTCGCCGCCCATGGGTGGCTATTTTCTTCATTCGCCTTGGTTTTTCAAAGCTGTTACTGTTTTGGTTTGATTGTATCTTCCATGCATTTCAAGAAAAGACCAACGACTTGACTTGCTATTAGCTATCACATTTCATGAAATAACTATCTTTGATATATATATAATCCCTTTGAAAATGTCTCTCGTATATAAGCCACAAACGACACCAAAGAGTAAGCTAATCTCCAAATAAATTATTCGTAACCTCTTTCGGCCATAAAATATAAAGCATAATAAGAGTTATAGGAGGCTTCAAGTTTAGTTTTCCATGTTTGAATCAATCCCAACTCGATTACTGTCATAGTCGTCGCCGCCCATGGGTGGCTATTTTCTTCATTCGCTCTGGTTTTTCAAAGCTGCAACTGCCTTGGTTTGATTGTATCTTCCATGCATTTCAAGAAAAGACCAACGACTTGACTTGCTATTATGTTGCTCCAGCGACACAAGTGTCTTTTTCTTCTGGGACGCCACTCAACATTAGTCATGCTATTCATGCTATTTATTTATTAATTATCATTTTTTTTTAATCTCACATTCTTCTCAAGGCATTTGTGCTGTGCTCGTTATTCATTCTTCAACTACATAATAAAGAGTCTAGTACACCACCCCAAATACCCCTATAAAAAGACATTACATTATTATGAAACACTTATAAAAAAAATTAATAAATATTATTTTTCTTTCCTAATAAATATTATTTTCTTTTCTTAATAAATTAATAAATATTAAATTAATAATTAGTTTTTTTTCTTTCCTTCCTCCAAAATTAATAAATATTATTTTTTTAATTATTATTTTATTATTTTAACTATTATTTTATTATTTTCCTTAGGAGGCCCATTTTGAGTTGAAATTCCCTCTAATGAGATGTCCCTATCCATATATCAAAGTGATTAATGAGAAAAAGTAACGTTGTTGAAGAATCAGGTGAGCTAGAAGATTGTTCAAATGAGCTAGAACATGGTTCATAGATCATCTCGTTGTTTCAAAATGAGATAGAAGTAGAGCTTAAAGGTTTATATGTGACATCCTTCTGCAAGAATTGGAGCCCTCAAGCACTCGAGATCAATTCATCAGAGTAACTCCATCTATTGTTCCTATGTCTCAAGAATTTGTTAGAATGGAGGTCATAAAACACTTGAAGTCTTATTAACATTTGTAAGAATTGTTAAATGAAGGGATTATCTTAAGGTTTCTCACCTCAATGAATCGTGAGAAAAACAAATTTAATCTATTATTGCTTCAACCGGATCAATCCTCAAGAAATAATGGATATGAGATAACTATTGTGTAAGTGGATTTCAATCAAGTAAATGTAGTAGACATGATTGAATGGCATAGAAAAATATGAGAGATGGTCTCAAATAAGTTGAATCAATGTATTATTAATATAAAGAAGTTTCCAATTATGGTTGTAGAATTGGATATGAGTTAAAATATGAAAGAATAATTAACAAGGATGGAACAACTAGAAAAAGGATCTTTAGAGGAAGATTATTGACTTAGCAAGTGCCTCAAACACATTAGAAAGTGCCAAAAACCTATTACACTCTAAATACAGTAAGGATACCATAGTAAAGGTAAAAAGATAGATAAAAATGCAGACATCCTCTAATGAGAAGGTGGCTGCAGGTCAACATATGCAATAAGAGGCCTGTGTGGGGCTTAGAAATAACCAATGGCACAATCCTTCCCAGAAAAAATGCAATCGATGAGAATAATTGTTTTGAATACAATGGATTTGGTGCAAATCCAAAAGGAAGATCCTTGAAAAAGGTTGCAATTATAAATTTAGAGAGAAAATAAGTTTGGCCTAGCCTATCTTGGGACAACATTCTTTTTGCATCAAAATTTTAGTGTTTCTTTTATCATGACCAATGGTTATGGTATTCTAAGCTATATGGAGAAACAAGGATTTCGATCAAATTTCTATAATAAAAACAAGAATATCCAGCAGTTCTTCGTAATGTTGGGGGTGACTAAGGTCCTTAACTCTACTTTGGGGTTTCATGAAATGAAATCAAATAATTATATGTATTGAGAAAATGGGAATCTAATACACTCCATTCATCTCAATAGACTAATATCCATAAAACATTAAGAAGTATTCTTCACATGGAACAACAGAAGAGTGGGAAATACCTACATAACAAAAAGACTAGACAACCTACTCATAAAGGAAGACTATAAGGTACACCACAAGAGGTGTCAAAGCTGGTTCGATTGTGGCCTGCAATCACTCACTTTGGCTGGTGGCGATTTAGTCAAAACCAACTATTCAAGACATGATGACTCATACACTACTCTACTACTGAATTTTTGTTTTTGCAAATTTGTACTGAAAAGGGACATTATTAACTATAGATTTTCATTATCTATCCAAGACTTGATTACCCACAGGAAATATGTACATAAAAATAAAAAATATATAATCTTCTCATATTGCAAATTGTTGAAACCACAATAGTGCAGCATAGGATCAGAGTATATCACAACCACCAAAGACCACAGTTGTAAAAATAAAGGCATTTGCAAAAGGAACATAGCAGGCTGTGTTGATTCCCTAGAATTTATAAAACTTAAGAATCGATTTAATTTGAAAACTTGTACAACCATGAGAGAAAGCAACTACATCTCTACAATTCCATTCACATGCAATATAAATTTGACCAATAAGTTCTAATGTATAAGCTTGTCCTAAGGTAGGTTTTCTTAATACTAAGGAACATAATGATGGATGCTGATGAGATGCGTGTGGGATATAGTCCAGATCCGCTAGAGTTAAATATTTTTACAATGTATAGTTTCGAGGGAATAGAGTACACTAAGAAAAGAATTCTATAGAGGAAAAAGATAAAGTTCAAAATGACTTCAAAAAGTGGATCTAGATGAGTCGTATAGTGACAAATATGACTATAGGAAAGGAGGAAGGGTAGGTCCTAAGGGAGAAGAAAACTAATAACAACACCCCATGGGACACCATATGCAATATGAAATTAAAACTGTAGATTAATTCAACATTTGTATGCATTAAGGAAATACATAATCTGAGAAACTCATTTGAGTGATAGAAATAAAAGTTCACTAACCTCTATAAATATTGTAGAGTCCAGACTCGAAGGAAACTTGAATTAGAGTCCAGATATGAACGAAACTTGAAGTCTTAAACAAATGCATGAATTTTCCACTCAACCACTGCAAAAATATAATTGAAATAAACAAACATTTGTCGATTCTTCAGATGGTTTTTTATGGAGTGAATTGCTACTTCCTGTGGCATTATATAGGCACAAATCCGTTCCCAATCGTTCAACATTTTCCCAAATTTTGACCATTCCAGAATTAAAAAATGATTTCCCCAACAAATTTGGGGTTGAAACCGTCAAATTCATAGTTGATTGACGGTCAAAATCACTCTTCAAACTTCCATTAAGGAAAATTAACGAGCCAAAATGCTTCACCTAACAAATTTGGGCCTAAAATCACCGAAATCAAAGTTTATTGAATGTAAAAATCACTCTTTAAACTTCCATTAAGGACAATAAATGGACCAAGGTGCATTTTAGGTAAATTCAACTTTGAAGCTCTGATACTCTAAAAAATTGCTCCAAAACCCCTAATCGAAGGCGAACTAACTGATATTTGTCATAGGATCCATAAAATTGAGGCGTGCTCACTGATATTTACCCTAATATCCATAAATCGAGGGATAACAGTAAATGTTATTCCCTCCATTACTAAAAATGAGGGTGAACCAACATTTGTTTTCTTCCATTACAAAAAAAATCAAGGGCGAGAGCATGATTTGAGCTATATTTTATAGGGAGAAATTTGGTTTTCCCTCTCTCACACCTTTGGCTAAGATATTTCACATGGTTTGGGGTTTAATAAAAATTGGTCTAATGCATTAAAATTCAAAAACCTTTGCTATATTAAAATTTCTCCCTCAATTTTTTGGTGACCCCTCTAATTTCGCCCCTAAAATTTTCCTTCTTTCTTTCCTAGCAATAGATTTAGTTTTAATGTATCTCTGTAATATTTCATTTCCATTAATTTTTCAAAGATTGAATAATAAACAATTAGTATGTTAAATTTATTTTGATGTTGTTAGTATAAATTTAGATAATTCACGATTAGGGAAGATTGAGGAATAATTCGTATTTATTTATGATAATCATCTACAGTCGAAGAGTCCTATGAATATGTATAGTACAAGTATTTTACAAACAAAATTAGAGTACATATACTATAGAGATAAACATCTCCAGATTAAACATAATTAATTTATAAACAAATCCTTTACGGATCCACAAGTAAACAATCACAACCGGATCGAGGATACACAAGTAAACAGTCATATCGAGATCACAGATCCACAAGTAAACAAATATCATATGAGAGTCAATCAAATACAAACCAAAATTACATACATTCCATGACAGGTCGTAAGTGACCAAGTCGAGATCCATTATATCCAATTTTATCTCTATAAACAAGATATACAATTACTTTATATAATTCATAATTAATAACTAGCAGTACTCAACTAGTTCGAGGGAACCAAATTTATAGAATATCAAACTATATTGTTCCACATAAGTCACTTAAACATTAAATGAGCTATTTAAACTATGGTCGAAATCCCATGGTCATGGTTTCTTTTCCTCTACTACATATTAACATTACATACGCATATAGAAGTTAAACCTATGCGGTATAAACCCAACAAAAACCCTGATACGAGTCATAATATCATAAATACTACTAACTCTGCATACTAGTATTATAAACAGAGATAAATACATTTACAAAGTAGAGAAAGAAAAGATGCATAAACTATTTTAAAAACCCTCTCACGGGTTCAGAGTGATAATAATAATAACATCATTTTTATTTACAGAGTTAAGGTTTTAAACTAAAAATTAATTGAAAAAAGCTTAGCACAGTCGTAAGAACATCAAGGATGGAAGCCTGTGAACAAGAGAATAAACACTGATAGAATTCGCAGTAAATACCCTAAGGGTCGTTCTTTAAAACATATAATTAAACAACACATTTCGGGAATATATGGTGGTTGTAAGTCCATCTTTAATCGCTTCCCCTTGTTATTTAAAAACCATGTATAAATTCATTAAAATGGAACCAGCGATATGTAGGTAAGACCATCGACGATGGAACCCACAGTATCAGTGCAATGCACACAGGATTGTAAAATGAATACACTTAAACCCCTTACAAAGAAACAAGGATGTAAAACCTTCTATAAACACAGGGTAAACCCTTTCAGGTTTGAATGAAATAAACTTATCTTATGTAGAGTTGGAGTCCTCTCCTATTGGCTCTTCAATGCTCAGGTTTAAGTACTTGTAGCAACACATATAAAAAAAAATTAATCTACGAAGTGCTTCATAACCACTATATGAAATAAAATCACAAAGGTGGGGTTGTTTGGTGTTTCATGAGGCGTCCAAAGACATAGACCTTTGAGGAGGTGACCATGTCACCTCCTTCTCCAACGCCCTCCACCTGCAAAAGTTTATGTCATGGTAAGAATCAGATTAATAACCAAAAGGAAAAATTGAAACAAGTTTTATAAATATTATAACTTTACCTTGGGAGAGTTGCAGAGAGGGCCAGGTTTCGGCTCCTTCAAAGTTACCCTTATCCCTCCTCTTCCTACAAAGTGATAATGTACCATCACTTTATGCCTTAAAAAAATGAATTCACTAAACAAATATTACAGAGTTCTAGGTCTCTTACCTCTTAAGCATGGACGTGTACATAGTTGAGTTGATGGATGGGTCATGGAGGCATGAGCAACATGCTACAGACTTCCATAGAAGCCATGGAAGCAAGGAATCCCTTGGAAAATGAAAACAGGCACAATGTCATTAACATTATTGCAACAACTATACACTAGAAACCGTAACACCATAGCCATTGATAGAGAAGAGCTTAGGATCATTTCATCTACATACCAACTACCAAATGAAACTAACGAACATTTCATACAACCAAAAAGACATAATAAAGACCCTATGAAATCCTTGAAATCTCATCATATAGGTGGGCGGAAGAGATCCACTCTCGAGCCAACTCGAAGGTTCTGGATGCATTTTCAACTCACATCCAAGACAAATATTTAAATATCCAAGTCAACCAAAGTAAAACATCATAATTCACGACCCGATGCATTCATGGCCAACAATCATTGCAAATCAAATTTTTTAATCTAGCTCGAACCGTGTGGTAAAACATGAAACTAACAAACCATATAATATATTGCAAAAACCATGACATAGAACATGCCACATCATATTCCATTATAATATACCAAGAAACCACATTTATAACTTATAACCTTTGCATCACATATTAGTGAAGGGTTTTCCACTATGGTAAAGACCATACACTTTACACCATCGCACATTAGGATGGAGTCCTCACAATGTAAATAATGATCTTAGGCTACGGTAAGGCCCATGAAGGAAAATGGATTACCAGATACTACAGGAAGTTCATCGAAGGATTTTCTAAGATTGCCTACCCCATAATTTCATTGCAGAAGAAAGGTAAAAAGTTTGAGTGGATTGAAAAATGTATGGAAAGATTTGATAAATTAAAACATCTATTAACTACCGCCCCTATCCTAAAGATTGCTTATCCTTTGAAGGATTTTGTCATATGTAGCAATGCTTGTAAAGAAGGATTAAGCGAGGTCATAATACAAGAAAATTACTCCTTAGCTTATGAATCTAGAAAATTAAAGGAACATGAAAAGAATTATGCTACGCACGATTTGGAGCTTGTTGCCATAATTCATGCATTAAAAATGTGGTGACACTACCTCATTGGAAGGAAATTTTTGTTATGTAAGATAACATAAGTCTAAAATATATATTTGACCAGAAAAATTTAAATGCTAGATAGGAAAGATGGTTGTCTTTCTTAAGTGAATATGATTTTGAAAACAAACTGATAAAAGGAAAGGAAAACAAAGTTGCAAACACTTTGAGTCGTCACATAAATTTATTATTTTCCAGCAGTAGTTATGAATATGATGTGGAAAACTAGCGCCTAAGTGCAGAAAATTCTAATAAGGAATGCCAAAGTTTAAAAGAAAAGACTGCTGAAAATGAACAAAATCAAATAAAAACAGATTTCATCCTAAATAGAAAGGGATTGTTGCAGCATAAAAAAAGGTTGTACATACCAAATACCATAGAAATCAAACTTATTGTCATGAATGAGTTACATAAACAACAACTTCATCTTCAATTGATTTTACTTTCAGACACATAAGTACTTGTCCATCTATAAATGTAACCCTATATCCTTTCGTATCTAATGTTGAGATAGAAAGTAAATTCTTCTTCACACCTGGTACATGTAAGATTTCCTTCATCTTGATGGGAGTTCCAGATTCAATCTTATAGATTGCTTCACCAATACCTTTGATATGATAATGATAGTCATATTCTAATGATTATTTCTCAGAAGAGTTCTTCTCTTCAAGTTTTGATAGAGTTTTATTTTTTCTTGTCATGTGGTTTGAACCACCACTATCAATAATCCATGAATCTTCTCCAGGTGTCACATACTTAGAGAGTGCAAAGAATAATACATACTTTTCTGTATCTTCTTCTTTTGCTTTTTTTCTTTGAGTTCGTTATTCTTTTTCTCCATCTTCATCTTCAACTAGATGTGCATGATGTATTTTGTTGTTCTTATTCTTATATTCTTCTTTCTTCAATGGACAGTCTTTGGAAATGTGTCCTATCTTGTGACAATTGTAACTTTGAAAGTTGAAGTAGTATTTCCTCTCATCATTTCATCTTGTCCTTTGGAACCTATTGGGAGGTCGGGACTCCCTGTGGATTTCGTTCTTGAAGTTAGATTGACTTCTTCCTCTTTTTGTATGGGTGGCTAGTGCTTGATCATCTTATTTAAGTATAGCTTCTCTATTGGCTAATCTAGCCACCTCTTCGATGCAATCTTCCCATGCAATGTCCAACTTCATGGTTTCCTTTCTGGAAGGCATAGTCTCTATGAAATAATCCTGAGGTCTTTTGTGAGACCTTTGAGAGTTGTCATAACTAGTTCAAGTTCATCAAGGGAGTCTCCAATGGATTCTAGTTACTCCTTCAACTAGGATACCCTTGTGAACTAGTTATGGATGGATTCTCCTTGGCCCATCTTGGTACTCTTCAATTGAGCTCTCAAATTCATCTTTCTATTGATGTTCCTTCCTTCATACATTCTGGGTAGGGAATCATATATCTCCTTTGGAGTCTCTTTGGATGACACTTGAGAAATCAAGTGATCTTTGATAGAATCAGCAATGATCCTCATTTCCCTAATTAGGTTCTTCTTGTGCTTATCCTTAGCTTCATCCTCTTTAGGTTGTGCAACTTCTCCTTTGATGTATTTGTCAAGATCATTCTCTCTAACAATGATAGAAATCCTCTATTTCCATGCTCATGAAATTCTCTATTCCTTATAGCTTGTTTTCAAGCTTACTTCTTGAGGCCATCTTATCCAGAAGCTCATTAAAAAATGATTTTTTCAAAATACAAGAATGAACTTACAAGGAGATGTGCTTGACTGAGGCAAGTTAATTGGCACACTTGATTTCTAGAGATTCCAAATCTTCACCTCTCAAAATTTCCTTGCAATATTCGGATATGTAGTTTTCTATTTTTTTGGTTTTTTGCATCTTTTTGGTCCAAATCCAAACTAGGGTTTGAATTTCCTAGAGATATACCCACTCAAAAATTCTAATTCAAGCCTCAATAGATACTTTCTAGAGAGCTCCAAATTTCTATGCCATCATATCTTCAAAATTCCAACTTTGGTAGAAACTCTAATTTCTTGCCAAAGGGAGACAAGAGAGAGTTTCACCTTGTGAAAGTTGTTCTATTCACGCTATCTCTCATACCATGTTAATATTCCATATGCTTAGAAATATATCATTAGTATTCAATTCAATTTCACAACAATAAGATATGCAGGATCTCTGAAATAAAAACAATCACAAGATGGAAACATATTTATCGTGGGAAATCCTCAAGGGGAAGAAAAGCCATCAAAACTTTATCTATATAGATGCATCAAAAGTACAAAGATAACACCCCAAAGAGGTGCTCCTTCTCCTTGCTGACATGTCTATCTCTCTCTCTCTCTTATTTTCTATAAACAAGTGTGTGTGTGTGTGTGTGTTCAAATGAGGAACACACCTCCTCTATTTATACTCTTTCTTCCACTTGAATTTTTCCCTAACAAGTTGACCCTAACAAACTTACTAGGCTGAATTCCCCTAGGAAGACACAAAACAATATAAAACTATATTCTAGAGGGTTCTATTGACCCAACTTACAACAGAGGTTTTACCTCATGACTCTATGATGGCCAAATACAATAATAACATCTCGACAGAGGAATAAAAAATCTCCGATAAGTTACAACAATAAAGTTTGTTTAGAATATTCTTCAAAGTTCCAATATTTCAACAATTGGAGGTAGTATAAATAATCAAATACATTGTCATAGTCCATATACTTAGAATAATCCCTCACTTGGGCTCTTCAAACTGAGTTTTGATGGGGCATTGAAAGGTAAGCATGAGCCAATGAAGTTCATGGTTGTAATCCCAAATCCCAAAGGAGAAATCATAGGGTCTTGTTGTGAATTTATAGAATATGAAACAAACAACTCGACAGAATTGGAAGGTTCATTGCAAGTGATTGCAAGTGTTAAAGGGAAAGGTTTAGAGCCTATGATTATGGAGGGTGATTATGAAATCACTATGAATATGGAAGAACACCTTCAAAATGGCCAACCAATTTCAAAGGTGACGATTCATTAGCATATGGAATTTATAATGGATAAATTGGCATATGTTCTTACTCGACTGAATGGATAATATATCGGTCATGTTAAACAAAAAGGAGCAAGGTGGTGTAATTCGTGGAAAACAAAGAACTCAGGAACGAGTCTAACTAAATGAAGGAGGGAAAAGGGATCTTGGGGAGCATGACTTTATTGGACAGTGCATGGAAGTGACCTTCCAAGATGTGGATAACTGCTAGTATCCTCGACATGTGTCGATTTGGTAAACAATGTGTTAGGGGTCTCATGATCATGCAGAGAGATGGGGAATTAATGCAATAAGAAAGAGGTATCCTAAGACAATTGGTTTACCACAAATAAAGAATGGACAGATTTATGAGAAGAGAGTGGAAGGTTTAGACATGAATGAAGGATGAGGACTAGGAATGGGAAATGCCAAATATGTGAGGCATTCAATCACCTCTGAGTATGGGATTTTGGAGTGAAGCATAGATTCGATGTGCAAATGTCATCATAATAAAAGGCACACATGTGATGAATATTTATATGGAAAGTAACGACAGGTTCTTTTGATATAGATGTTGTGTGGATACCACTCAGAAGGTAGATGGAATTTCAAACCAAAGAAGTGTTGTCTATGGATGGTTGATGTTGATGGTTGCAAACACGGAGCGGAAAGGGTGTGCATTTGTTCTCCCAAAGAAGGAAATTAAGGAGCAGCTCTGTGGTGCTAATGGGACATGGTTGTACAAAGTAACAATTCAGTTGGAAACCGATGAAGTTGAGCATGACCTCTGAGAGAAATTGGAGGTAGGTAAGCCAATTGATGAATTTGTTTCTTTAAAGGACTACATTCAAGATCCACACACTACTCTCTCTTTGTTGGATATGTATGGGAGGTCAGTATTTCTTTTTTAAGGGATTGTAATGGGGTTATGATATGTTTAGTTCGAATGTTGAGGTTGGTAGGTTGGAAATATGGTAGGACATAAGCTAAATGTATTGTTTTTGTTAATAACTAATATATAGTTTACTTAAAAAGGTTTTATATATGACTTGGTCAACACTTGGTAAGGATTAAAACTCTAATATATAGTTTATAATATCCCATATTATTGCTCATTAGATTTTGATTTTTATAGTTCATTTCATTTGACTAGATGTTATGGGAGTAAAACTCTAATATTTCCCTATTAGCTATCACATTTCATGAAATAATAATCTTTGATATATATAAAATCCCTTTGAAAAATGGTTATTTTTATATAACTATGACTAATTGCCATGTATTATGTGGCTTGAATCCAAGTTAAATTGAATTCCTTTAGACCGAGTATAAATAGGAAATACATAATAGCAATATTATGGGTGAATACCATAGGTCAAAAAATAGCATGGGCCACCTAACTCACTATATGTGAGATTATATTCCAGTTGTACATCTTGAGCACTATCTATGCCTAAGTGCTTATGTCTACTTAAGAATGCAAAACAAGTACATGCTAAATATATGAATGAAAAACAAGTACATGCTAAATATATGAATCTCACACACTTATCCTACATGTGAAAAACAATTCACTCTTCCTACATGTGCAAAACCTTTCACTCTTTCTACATGTGAAAAACCATTTATGCCTCTAGAGTCATGTATTAATTGTTGAAGAATGTAATCTCACCTATAGTTAGTTAGTGAGTTAGGTGACCCATGGTATTCACCCATAGTATTTCTACTCACTAAGTAACTCCAAGTGA
Organism: Pseudotsuga menziesii; assembly: GCA_001517045.1. Taxonomy (NCBI): domain Eukaryota; kingdom Viridiplantae; phylum Streptophyta; class Pinopsida; order Pinales; family Pinaceae; genus Pseudotsuga; species Pseudotsuga menziesii. The sequence goes on along the minus strand of LPNX011097636.1, from coordinate 9,964 downwards.
GATTACATTCTTTAACAATTAATACATGGCTCTAGAGGCATAAAATGTTTTGCACATATAAGACGACTGTGTAAGATTCATATATTTACCATGTGCTTGTTTTGCATTCTTGAATGTTTTTTTTATCATAAATTATATAAACATGATTATTATTTTTTGCGTGCAAATTAGACTTTATTTACACATTAATTATATTAACATCATTTACATATTATAACATTCTTATTAACACCTGTTTTGTTTCACTTTATTAAAAATGAAATATATAACTAGCAACAACCATATTAATAAGATTAATATGTTTGGAATACACCGAGAGGAATATATCACCAGTGAAGTTAATTTAATAGGTGTATCATGATTGGAGTTAATTTTATAATTATCCAATATAATTGTGATTAGAGTTAGAGTTAAGCTAATAGTTGTAGAATCATTGGATTTAAACTAATAATTGTATCTAATAGTTAATTTGAAAGTTAATATATCAACCATTGTAGTTCAATTAAAATTTGTGATTGGAGTTGAAGTTAAGTTAAAGTTGTATCATCATTGGACTCAACCTAATAGTTATAATTTTTTTCCCTAAAGAACGTGTTAATTACTTGTATCTAATAGTTAATCTAACATAAAAACCACTTAAGTTGTGGTTGTTAAGCTCATAGTTGAAGTTAAGCTCATAGTCGTATCATCATGTTGGAGTTAAGCTAATAGTTGTATTTTATAGTTAATTTAAAAGTTAATAAAAATCTATTGTAGTTAATAAAAGAGCTTTGAGTTATCTCGACTTCTAGCTTCCAAATGGAGTTGGACTAAGCCTTATGCACATTAACTGGACTCCCGATTGGTAGGTGGAGTTTGAGTATCACATCAGTTGCACATTACCATGCCACTAAGTGTAGTTATCACATGAGTTAAGAGGAATTTATTAGGAGTTCAGAGGATTTTATTAGGAATTATACTATCACACGAACTGCACTTTACTTCAACTCCCAACTGTAAAATGCAGTTTGACTAATTAACTTGACTTCGAGCTCCTAGATGGAGTTCAACTGTCACATGGACTACACATTACCATGTCATTAAGTTCACTTATCACATGAGCTATTTTTTATTTTTTATAATTGTTTATAAGGAGTTCGAACGATTAATAGTTAATTTAAAAGTTTATAAAAATCTATTGTGGTTAATAAAAGAGCTATGATTTATCCTGACTAAGCGTTATGCACATTAACTAAACTCCCGGTTGGTAGGTGGAGTTCAAGTGTCACATGAGTTGCACAATACCATGCTACTAAGTGTAGTTATCACATGAGTTCAGAGGAATTTATTAGGAGTTTGACTCTTACATCACTGCACATTAGCTAGACTCCTAGATGCCAAATGCAGTAGGACTAAGTCGTAAGTAATTAGAATTGAAGAAAAGCTAATAGTTGTAGAATCATTGGAGTTAAGATAATAGTTGTATCTAATAGTTAAGCTAATATAAATCTATTGTAGTGAATAAAAGAGATATGAGTTATTGTGACTTCTAGCTTCCCAATGGAGTTTGAGTAATCCTTATGCACATTAAGTGGAATCCCAATTGGTAGGTGGAGTTCGAGTGTCACATGAGTTGCACAATACCATGCCTCTAAGTGCAGTTATCACACTAGTTCAGAGGAATTTATTAAGAGTTCGAACTATTTTATTTGGAGTTCGACTCTTACATGAATGCACATTAGCTAGACTCCTAGATGCCAAATGCACTTGGACTGAGCCGTAAGTAATTAGAGTTGTAGTTAAGCTAATAGGAGTTGTAGTTAAGCTAATAGTTGTAGAATCATTGGAGTTAACATAATAGTTGCATATAATAGTTAAGCTAATAGTTATCCAATATAACTTTGATTAGAGTTGAAGTTAAGTTAATAGTTCTAGACACATTTGTGTTAAGCTAATAGTTGTATCTAATAATCAATGGAGTTAAGCTAGAAGTTGTATCTAATAATCAAATAGTTCAAGATTAATTTTAATTTTTACAACTATCACTAACTCTACTTATCACATGTTAATTAAATTATTTTTTATTTTTTTGAAATTATTAATTATTAATTTTGGATGACACTCATATAATCAATCTAGACAGTACACTTGTCTCATTCTCATCGGTAGATGAAAAAGCATAGATGGT